>CAJNDS010002606.1:20000-344500 GCA_905221605.1 Symbiodinium natans | reverse complement strand
TCCCCTTGCTCGTAATGTCCAGCGCCGGAGAAGATGCCAGTGATATGGGAATATCTCTTGTATAGATTCGTGCCGCCCTCAGAAGCAGGCGTAGGCCCTCAACCCCGTAGGCGTTGCAGTCGGTTATAAATTGGTGCCATCCTCAGAAGCAGGACGGCGTTTGCAATCAGATACCTTGAATACCAAGGTTTTTACCACACGAACGTAACCAACCAACAAATTGGAATTATCCAAATAATAAAACGAACAATGAATATAATAGAGAAGGAATATTGGGGTCTGATAAGGGAATCAGAATATTTCTCGACCATTTTCTTGGGTACTCGTATTATATCCACAGATTTTGACTTAATATATAGAACGTATCATTTTTATATATTCGGATCTTCATAATCTTCTTAATCTCTTTGCCCTCATCGGTGGTAATATGCTTCCCATATCATTAATAAGCTTTATTTGAATCGTAAATAGTGTCATATCGTAAGCTTACTTAATTTAGGCGCCTCATGTTAATTCGTGGGACCCCTCAATCTTTTTTCTCTCACGAGGGGATATGAGTATTCCATCTACAAATATATCTTTTTCTGAAATGTATCGTTTCTTAGTTTAAGTATCTTATCTTAAACTCTATATCCCCTCGAAGGATAAGTTTATCAAATATAATATTTTGAGGGAGGGCATGAATATCGTATCTGCAGATATATCTTATTCTGAAGAATATCTTTTCTGAATCTAGATCTGCGCCCCATAGGCCATAGAAAATGGAAATCTTTTCCATATCGTGAATAAATGAATAATATATTTTAAATTTTAATACTTTAAAGATTTAAAATTTAGATATCTCATCTTAAATTACGCGTCTCTTCCCACAACAAGATAATTTTTTTTTGTCGGGGCAAGGGGGGGGGGACATGATCATTATATCCAGGGACGTGCCTTATTCTGAAGAATATCCTTTCTTTAATTTAAGCATCTTATCTTAAATTGTATAGCCCCTTGAATAATAAGATAAATGAAATGGGGGGATCATGAATATTAAATTCCCATATATATCTCATTCTGAAATGTTTTTTCATCTGATTTTGGATATTCGTACAGGCCCGTGAGGGGCCATGGGTCCGTGGCGGGCCCATGGCGGGTCCGTGGTGGGCCCGTGGTGGGCCCATGGCGGGCCCATGATTGATGGCCCGTGATTGGTGGCCCGTGGACCCATGGCGGACACATGGATCCATATAATTGGATTGGATCTATCTCGAAATTTTATAATAATTAATTTTCTTTAATTCTATATTTTAAATAGAATCGAAATTGATATTAAAGAATTTTCTATTCGAATATGTAAATATGTTGATTATTTCGATTTGAAAAAATGAGAAATTGAAAAATATCAGATTTTTTGATCGATTAAATAGATATCTAAGATTTTCTGAAATCAATGAATAAAAATAAGATATTTCTAATTATAGATTGAAAAATTCAATAAGAAGGAAATATAATTTAAGATTTTGATTTTATTGAATATTAGAATTTTTCATAATATAAAATAGAATTATATAAATTAGAAATTATATAAAGAGATGATATCAATTTTTGAATATTATCAAAGAATGATTCTTTTTCAAAATTTAATGGTTCGATCTATCTTTTATGATTCAAAATATTTGTTATGTTTGGAAAAAATCTGGGTTTTTCTTGACAATTATTGGATATTTCGGGAATTCCCGGATCAGAAATTTTGGAAATTTGAATCTTCTTTTAGATTTATATATACTAGAGGGGACCCGTCGATTCCATCGACGGCATATACGTCTGCCAATCTCTAAAAGAAGCTAGGGGATATCGAGAAATGTGGACGGAAAATACGGACCAAAGATCAGAGCAAATAGAAAAAAATTGAATCTCACGTCCTAAAATAGATAAGAATGATTCCCAGATAATTGGTGGCAAGACTTTGACGGATTTTGCCAACGATAGGGGAGGATTCGTAAAATTATCTAGAAATCAAGATGTTATGGTAACCGTACCAACCCGAGACATACATCTAAGAGCGAGATTTGTAATATTAGAGAAGCTCGAACGCACCTGAAAAACGTGAAAGGGCGGATTGGTACTACAATAGTATCATATTTTAGTCGAGAAATAAAACTAAATGAATCTAAAATTGATCAAACTCACAATACCATAATAACCCAAAACCACCAAAGCGGACCAAACGAACAACACCATAACAACCCAAAACCGACCAAGTAGACAACACCATAACAACCCAAAATCACCCAAACAAACAACACCGTGACAACGAACATCCGACCAAACAGACAACACCGTGACAACCCAAAACAAACAGACAACACCATGACGGCCCAAAACCGACCAAGCAAACAATATCATAGCAACCCACAATCATCCATACAGATTAAACAGACAACACCATCACAACCCAAAATCGCCCAAGCCGACAACACCGTGACAACCCAAGCGGACCAAGCGGACAACACTATGACAACCCAAAACCGACCAAACAGACAACACCTTGACAACCCAAAACCACCCAAACGGACCAAACGGACAACACTATGACAGCCCAAAACCGACCAAACAGACAACACCACGACAACCCAAAACCACCCAAGCGGACAACACCGTGACAACGAACATCCGACCAAACAAACAACACCGTGACAACCCGAAACCACCCAAGCGGACCAAGCGGACAACACTATGACAATCCAAAACCGACCAAGCAGACAACACCATGACAACCCAAAATCGCCCAAGCGGACCAAGCGAACAACACCGTGACAACCCAAAACCGACCAAGCAGACAACACCATGAGAGCCCAAAACCGCCCAAGCGGACAACACCATGATAGCCCAAAACCGACCAAGTAGACAAATTCGTGACAACCCAAAACCACCCAAGCGGACAACACCATGACACCCCAAACGACGAAGCGGACAACACTGTGACAACCCAAAACCGCCCAAGCGGACAACATCGTGACAACCCAAGACCGACCAAGCGGACAAGACCGTGACAACCCAAAACCACCCAAGCGGACCAAGCAGACAACACTATGACAGCCCAAAACCAACCAAGCGGACAACACCGTGACAGCCCAAAACCACCCAAGCGGATCAGGCGAACAAATTGTGATAGCCCAAAACCGACCAAGCAGACAATACCGTGACAGCCCGAAACCGCCTAAGCGGACCAAGCGGACAACACCGTGACAACCCAAAACCGACCAAGCGGACAGCACCGTGACAGCCCAAAACCGCCCAAGCAGACAACACCGTCACAGCCCAAAACCGACCAAGCGGACAACACCATGACAACCCAAAACAACACCATGACAACCCAAAACCACCCAAGCGGACCAAACGGACAATACCACAACAACCCAAAACCGACCAAACAGACAACACCATGACAACCCAAAACCACCAAAGCAGACCAAGCAAACAACACCATAACAACCCAAAACCGACCAAGCAGACAACACCGTGACAGCCCAAAACCGCCCAAGCGGACAACACCGTGACAACGAACATCCGACCAAACAGACAACACCGTGACAACCCAAAACAAACGGACAACACCATGACGGCCCAAAACCGACCAAGCGGACAGCACCGTGACAACCAAAAACCGCCCAAGCGGACAACACCGCGACAGCCCAAAGCCGCCCAAGCGGACAACACCGTGACAGCCCAAAACCGACCAAGCGGACAACACCGTGACAGCCCAAAACCGCCCAAGCGGACAACACCGTGACAGCCGAAAACCGACCAAGCACCGTGACAGCCCAAAACCGCCCAAGCGGACCAAGCGGACAACACCGTGACAGCCCAAAACCGACCAAGCGGACAGCACCGTGACAGCCCAAAACCGCCCAAGCGGACAACACCGTGACAGCCCAAAACCGACCAAGCGGACAGCACCGTGACAGCCCAAAACCGCCCAAGCGGACCAAGCGGACAACGCCGTGACAGCCCAAAACCGACCAAGCGGACAACACCGTGACAGCCAAAAACCACCCAAGCGGACCAAGCGGACAACGCCGTGACAGCCCAAGGAAAGCCCAAACCTCAATCCGGACAATTCCTAAAATTCCGGGAATTTTCAGCTCCGGGGAATTCCCAAAATTCCCGGGATTTTTAGACAATAAGCGTTAAAATTCCCGGAATTTTCAGGATCCCCCTGCAAGGCCCTCACAAGCAGCCAAATGGACCGGAAGAGGAGGCGGGGCATCCGACGGGGCGGCCGCAGAGCGAAAATAGGGGTCGAGCCCGTAGCCTTTTATAGGGATATATATATATATATATATATATTATTAATCATGAGAAATCATATATTCCAAAAATTTAAAGCTTCCTTAGATGATAATGAATAAATCTTGAATTCCAAATTATCTCCTAAAGATCTATGAAGATCATAAAGATCTAGAGGTTTTTGGAAATCGAAAATAATTTCTCAGATGAAAATGATGACATAAATATCGAGAACTTCGATATTTTATGGATACGAAGATCCCTTTCCATAAAAATCCCCAAATGACCAAATTTAAAGAAATCGAAAATCCCGAAATCCTAAATATATAAATCATGGATATTTAAATTATCGATATTAATTTGGAGAATAGGGTGGATTATAGCTTCTCGATTATAATAGTGAATCAATTGGTATGAAGAGATTGGCGCCTCAAGAATCTATTAAATATGTTCTCTCATTATTATCTTAGCATTTTAATAATTTGTAAAATAGATAGAATTTTATGATTTCTTTTTTTCTATCGATTTGTAATAATTTAGTTTGAATCGAAGAGAGATATGAAAGTTTTCCCATTAATTCCAAATATTTTAGATACCACGAAATCTCATCCAAAATCTAAATAGAAATCTCATAATTAAATAGAATAGAAAAGAAACTACTTTGAAGATTCCTACCTCCTCCGATCCGTCTTCGATCCAAACCCCCTCCTCCTCCCCCCCCCACCCCCTCACCTCCCCCCCCCGGCCCATGCCGCCCATGAACGGATAGAATAGTCCCAGACACTCCCCAAAAATCCCCCAAAAGGAGCGTATCATGAATATCAATGCGGTGAGTTCCGGAGCCCCACGCGTGCATCACGAATATCAGCGGCCCCAATCCGTTGTCGACCACGCATCATGAATATCAACGGCTCCGACCTTAGATGACACGGCCCAAGTGTGCATAAGTTTTCCCTCTATCGTAACACTTGTGCATTCCGACTATGAAAGCCTGCAACCGACACCAGCCCCTCAAAATACTGAGACCTAGCCTGACACATCCAGACATCGTATCCGAAAGAAGATATATGCTCCCGAATATACATGACAACGATGGATCCTTGAAATAAATTCTCACGATTTTTCTCTTAAATCACGAAACACGAACCCACGAAAAGCAAGCATTGAAAACTATATTTGTCGTAAGGACGTTTTGTGAGTGGTTGATAATGTTACTCGTAGTTTACGTGCACAAGGATTCTCAAGAAAACCGATTTTTTCGGGAAATGGTTTTTAATACCCATTTTCCGATAACTACGAAGACACAACGTGCTCCAGCAGTGGCCATGCATACGTCAAGCCACGTTCTTGCGCCGATCCTTTTCTGCTGTAGGGCAGTGTGCATCCCAGCTTTCTGGGTGAAGGGGCAGGCCCTACGGACCTGCTCAGATGCGCTGCACGACTGCATAACTAAAACTGCTCACTTCATCGCCTCCAGGGCATGCGCAGGCTGACAGATCTCACAGTCACAGGCGACTGTTGAAGCTGCGAGCACAAAGCCTGCAGAAAGCCTGATTCCACACGATTGCAGATTACAGTGACATGAGCCCGGCCTTCATGGCTTTCATAGCCTGATGCGGTGCTCGTTGCTTGGCTCAATTATGCTCAATTCCAGGATGAGAAAGCAGAACAAAAACCGGTCATTGTCCACGCAACCTAAGCCTGAAAACAAAAATGATCAAAAATGTTAATTTGCAAAAGCTTGGATGGTTGCTCAATACTCCTTCACGCGGAAAATTACGTTCGTCGCGGAAGCGTAAAGGCTTCCGCGGCTACTTTCGGAACCTTTCGCAGGGACTTTTTTCTTCATCTTGTGTCAACATGTTACATATAAGCCACGCTTTGCAGCACGTTGGAGATAGCGTCTAGAGTCTAGAGTTCTGTAATGCAAGGCAGGTTGGGTCATTGTTTCTTGCACGGTTCATGTGCGCAGGCCGCTCTCGGGTAGGCGGGCCATCCGCCAACGACTAGACGAATGCTACCTGCATGTATGTGGCCTCAAGCACAAGACGAAAAGGGCCGGGGCCTTCACAAGTTCCCTGCGCTTTCACGGACTTTCATGAAGAATTCCTCATCAACAACCCTGGATCCTACTTGCCCGACGGTGGTTTAGCGAGGCATGGCAGGACTTGAGCAAGGAATTCTTCAGCAACACTAGAGCTGCTGTCACAAAAAGAAATCAGGAGCAACCGCAGAGCATATTATCAGAACCTTCTCGAAAAGTGCGACGTAGCATCTTTCGCCAGTCTTTCGCAGGCCACTATAGAGGTATACACGTTAGTTTTTTGTCGAAAACATCCTCCTTTTTCATTTAGACCCAGAACTCGAGTGGTTGAACCCTGGTTTCAGAGGGTTTAGTTTTGACGAATGAAGAAAAGGAATCCGTGCTTCGTGCCTTCATCGCCTTCATCGCCTTCATCGCCTGGACAAAACGTGATCTCAGGTCTTGGCAGGCTGAGGCTTTCAGAATGCATCTCCGTGCCTACTTTCTGCGACACTTCTTACTCGGTAGCCAGCGAGCTGATGCCACGATTGTGCGTGCGCATTGTGCGTGCGCGCCAATTCCAATACAGGTGCCGCGGCAAGCGCAGAAGCTCGGGAAAGTCTAGCGCAGCTCTCGCCCGTCCTTCATGGCTTTCATGGCCTTCATCGCCTCAAGCTGCATGCGCGACCATGATTCATCGGAACCCTCCATACGGAGTCATTGGTTTGGGTCGCTCTGCGAGGCTTCGATTCCGTGTTCGAGCTAAGGGCATGTTGATGCTTGGGAGGTTGCTTTTGAGGTCTGACCTGAGACCACGGTTCGTGATGCTTGAAGCATGGCCCAGGCTGTACTGGACTCGCGGATTCATATGTGCAAGTGCCCAGATGCTAGTGCGGGCGAAACATTCACTGCTACAGGTGGTGCCAGGATTTCGTTGCTTAGATAGACCTTGGAAAATGGCCACTGTCATGCTATGACAGAACAAAGCCGACGCTTTGAGCCTGCCGCAGTTGTAGAGGCTTTGCCATACTCTTAAGTGCAGCTGTAGCTTGGCTTTGCCATCTGCCACTGGGGCGGTGGCCTTCATGGTCTTCATCGCGGGCGCCTCCTCGTCATCTGCCTTTTTCATGGACTTCATGGCCTGACAGCGCTACATGCAACGGAGCACGTCATGCTTTCGGACTTGTCAGCGCTTAGGATGACTCCGCAACGACAATGTGGTCTGGGACATTCCCGGGAAACTTGGCTAAACAAGGACCTGCCATCTTCCAGGGAGCTGTTGGTTGTGTTCGTACCTCAGGAGGCCTTGACCTTGGACTTCGCAGCAGGGCTCCCGGTGTCTTGGGTCGGTGAAATCTGTGATTGCTTGCCGAAGCATGTCTGCAGGTGCTTGCAGTGCTCGTGCAAAGATCGACGACAGGTGCCCTTGCTTTGGTGTCTGCGCTGCACTGCGCTGCACTGCACCTGCCAAGCCAACTTCAAGTCAACGTTTCCGGAGCCCAGCCTTCATGGCTTTCATGGTCTTCATGGCTTTCATGGCCTGCGCCGTCAAGCCCGCTTCGGGATAAGGAAGTGCCAGTGATGGCATGCAAACAACTTGAGACAAAACGCAGAGAACTTGAGACCGCGAATACCTTCCCGCTGTCATTACTTCAACAACGCCTTTCCCCCAAATAAATTAGTTCCCAAACCGAAACGCTTAACGTGAACAACGCTTGGGCCCTGGAAGGGACTCGGAGGGATGGGAAAGGATTGCAGAAGCAACATGCACCAGGCCTTCATGGCCTTCATGGCCTTCATTGCCTGCAAGCAATACTTAGCATCCTGAACTCTCGCAAGACACAGGGAAAGACACGGGGGGGGGGGGTTTACGAACATAAGGGACCCCAGGATTCCCTGAACAAAAGGACCCCAATAAAGTCAATAAAGTACCCTGAATTTCGGAAACCCCCACAAGGATCCGGATGATCCCAGACAGCCCGGTGCGGACTCTCTGCCTTCATCGCCTTCATGGCCTCACCAGAGGCGTCGAAGGTGTTGGGGGCTATGCTAGAACCTTTGCCTGGAGGGCGTAGAATAAAGCTGAAGAGCATGCAGGAGGATTAGGGTTTTTAAGGCTAGGGTTGAAAGGGTTTCAGTTGTTGCTCCAGAGACCATGCTTTCGGCATTGAGCTCCTTTTATGGATTCCCTACGGCGGACTGGGAAGAATTCCTCCGGCGGATGCCTTTGAAACAGCCCGCAAAGAGGCGCAAACTGCCCTAGACACGAGAGCTGATGCTGGGCCCTGTTTGGTATGGGGCCTTCAGGGGACCCCGACTCGACAGACTACCGGGAATCTACCGGTCTTCTCGGGGGAAGAGGCGGTTGAAGGGCCTTTGGCATTGGAAACCAGAGGCCTCTGGAGGGTACTTGACTTGAGCAAGGGTCCCAAAAAGTCTATAATGTCTATAATATATATATATATATGTATATATATATACATACATATTATAAAAAAAATATATCATCTGTATGTATGTATATATATATATACACATGTATAATTATTAATTCTTAGTCGCAAGATTCAGATCTCCACAAGCCTAGCAGCCCAAGTCCCCCAACTCAAAGCCTAAGCAACTCAATCCCGGCATGTGCGTGAAAGGCCCTTCTTGTCCTGCATTGTCCCAAATCCCCCACACCTTCCACAGGGAAAGAGAACCCCCTAAACCCTAAACCCTAAATCTTTAGACGGGGGCCTTCATGGGAGCCATCGCTGCAAGAGCAGGGCAGAATTTGTCGGAGGCGGTGGGGAGTCGGTGGGCGGCTTAAGCCACAAGCAGCAGTTGGGAGGAGATCGGCAACCTGGAGCCCTGCAAGATGACGCCATGATGACGCCATGATGCCTGCTATGGTCTGATTTGTCTGTTCTGCTCGCTGTTCCGGGTTCTTTTGGGGGAGGTCTGAATCTAAAAGCCTTCGCAGAGTGCAGTGCAGCACGCTTCTTAAGTCCCGTGTGCATGTTCCGCATAGACGACTACATGAGCGGCTGACAAACCCTGTGTTCGTTGAACGTTGCACAACATGCTTGGTGGGCCACGAGCGATGTTCGAGGACTAGCCCCCTACGCATTATTTGTCGGGCATCATCTTAGAGTGCCCCCCTATCGCTTTCCGAGGAAAATGAATAAAACCCAGTAGCCATGCAACGTCAAGACAAGAGTGCCTTTACATTAGTTTTGTCCGATGCTCACATAGTAGGGCAAAGTAGGGCAAACACGAGCATGACTTGCCAATTTAGCAGCCCTCACTATGTTTTCTAACTGCCCACCTTGTCAAAGTAAACTGAGCTGTTCAGGATGTGCAGCAAACAACCGGAGCAAATCTTACACGTGAGCCCCCTACGGGTTGCTTTCCTTCTACGCTAGCTCGCTGGTGCTTCCGGTTGACGCTGCAGAGAAAAATGAAAAGGCATCTCCCGAAGAGCACAGGGGTTCGAACCGTCACCAAGGCTTCAGGTGTAGGGTTTAGGCAAACCAGAGTCTTCAACGACCCTACGGGTCGAGCTCCCCCGTACTCAGGTCCTCTTTGCAGCTACCGGTTTCCAGCAGCCGAGTGCAAAGAGTGTAGGCCTGTGTAGGTCGGCCGGGAGTGCAGAAGATTGTCTTGAGCTTAAAAGATGCTTCCCTCAGCTGAGCCGACCATTATCTGAATGGTCTCCCATCGGAGTGAGAGCAGCAGCATGAGAAGGAGAATCGGACGGCCTCCCTAGCCCGAGTGGTTTAAGTTTTCATGTGCTACGTGACACAAGCTTTGCATACCCGGACCCTACACCAGCAAAACGTAAAAGCCTACACTTGGCCACACGAGAATGTCTCTCACAGCTTCGGGCTACTGGCTCTGCAGTCTTGCTAGGAGATCCGCGAGAGGCTCCTCAGACAGAAGATCGTCGACCGTTACCTGGGCTGCGTTGAGAGCCAGTGGCTTTGACGTGTGTGGGCAGCAAGTTCGACATGCAAGTAACACTAGCTACAGGATCGACTGCTCCAACAAGCAGGCTGCAGTTGGTCAAGCTAATCGTTCAAATATGTTCAACAAGGAACATTACTGGGAGATGTTGGGAAGGCAATCGCTGCTGGAATCTTGGGGGCCCGCCTCCACGCCCGAGAGCCTGAGCTTTTGTTGCATGTCGATTGCCATCATCGAATCCACGCCTGCCGCGAGGGCGTGCATTCGGGGCAAGTGCTCGAGGACACCCACGGAGACCCTCCAAGCGTGACTCAAGCCCGCCTTGGTACTGCAAAGGACGCGACTCCTAGAGGTGCGAGACGGCCATGATATCCTGGAACTTCTTCAAAAGCTTCCCGCCGGTGGGCGGATTGGACGCTTTCTTTGTGGCTGCCGGCTCGGCTGCCGGAGGCTTGGGTGCCGAAGGCTCCGGTACCGGCTGCGGTCCGGCCAGCGCTTTCTCAGACGTTGGCAAGTTGGGGGCTGCGGCGGTGTTTAGCGGCGAGGATGTTTCTGAGCTCGTCGCCTCACTCCTGTCAACCTCCGGGTCCTGGGGCTCTGGGCCCACTGCACTGAAACGACCCATGACGGTGTGGAACCTGGAGGCCACGAAAGGGTTATTGGCCAGGGCCAGGGTGGGGAGCTGCTGGCGATTGAACGTTGCCACTGTTACCATTGGCAACTCGGAGCACAGGACGACCTGCAAGGGGTGCGAGCTCTGCACTGTTTAGGGTGTACAAGTAGAACCCCAATTTTTGGGGCCTGGAGCATCTGCATGATGGTGGCTTTGTTGATGGCCGGAAACCCTCTTGTTTCGGCCAGCTGCCGCTGAAGGTCTGCCTTGCCGTTCATCACGCCCACCTGCGGCACGCTCAGAAATGTGCTTTTGGTCTGCTCGTTTTCAAGCCTCGCGTTCTGCAGCCAGCAACATCCTGCTGCCGCCACAAGCCACACGACACCATCTCTTCTCTTCTCCGACTGTTCTCCACTCCGCAACCCTGAATCTTCCCCACCCTTGGTCTTCAGAACTTCAAGCCCTCTCAGAAGCCTCCATGCGTTTGCTGCATGTCCACATTTTTATGAAACAGTACTTCTACAAAAGACAGAAAAAAGGGGTCCTCGTATGACCTCAACTCGTTCAACCACAGGGGGCCGAGCCTCGTCTAGCACTGTGTAGTTGATCACCTGGAACTTGCAGCCTCCGAAGCCTCCTGTGTCTTCGAGGCTTCAGCTTGTGGCAGGGTCTGCGGGTTTGGGGGAACGGGCTTTTCGGTGTTTAGGGCTTCGGGCCTTCGGATTCTGTGTTGGGCCTCTCGCCACGAAGAGGCCCTCCCCGAAGCCCCAGTTCAGGGTTGTAAGTTGTAAGGCTTGCCGAGTTTGTAGGGTTGGGTCCTGGACAAGGGCAAACTCTATTTGCTGTGGTTTGGCAGCCTCCCGTTGGCATCTTGGTTGACTTTTATTCGAAGGGCGCTTCGGTACTTCAGGCTCAAGAGCCCAGGAGCCCAGTTCCCGTGCGCGCCTTCGAGAGCTGCGAGAGGTGTGTGCCTAGGTCAGCCTGGTAGCCATTGGCGCCTGGCTTCCGTCTCTCCAGGCAGGTTGATTCCAGTTCGATTCTGGGTGCTTCCATGATCTTCCTTCCATGACATCCCATGTCCCCTCCTAGGCTCACAGCGTCCCTGAAACTTTTGCTTTGGAGTCCGCCCATGCCTGCGTAGGCCACCTGCCCATAGTTGCCGAGGGCAACCACCACGGAGCTCAAAAAGGTGAAGAACTGGAGACTCCAGCCCTCCAGACGGGCTGCTTCCAGCAGCGCGAGGCTTCCCTGCACCTTCGAGCACGACACCATGGACGCATACAGATACTCAAGTCGGGCATGTCGGGAATCCCGCCGATTCTAAGTCTACCTGTGTTGTCCAGGCCTTGGGGCGCAGGGTGGCATCAAAGGACTCGTCTGAGACGCGCCGGAACATCTTGTCCCCGTCGAAGCAGGCAGCACCGTGCAAGATGCCCCTCACCCGCTTGCCATCAACGCCATGGCGTCTCAAAGCCTGAGGCAAGCACAGCAAAGGGCTCTTTCAACAGTGCGTCCGCAAGGCGCTCTGCGCAAGGCGCTCTGGCGTCGTGTCGAACCTCAAGTGGCAATTTGCGGCCTAGGGGCCTCTCGCAATGCCTCGACCTGGGTGATGTCAGCCTGGACGGCCGAGACCTTGGTCTTCTTAAAGCCCCTGGCAAACTCCTCGAAGTCGCCATCCGCCTTGCCTGGCAAGCTTCAGCCCCATAGGCTCCCCTGGATCAAATCCTTTGCATCCCTCTACTGACTTCACCAGATATTTTCTAGTACCATATCCTATCTTCTCACAAACCCCGTCAGGTCGCTGCGGCCGATCACGATGACCATCCCGGCGCCCATGCCAGCGAGCACTTCCACCACCAGGGCAGACAAGCCGGTCTTGCGAGCTCCACCAACCACGAGATAGATGCCGTCGGAGCTTCAAGGGCTGTGCATGTTCCATGCATACTTTCAAGCGCAAGGACGGAACCCGTGGCACAAGCTTGGTTCAAGGTGAGTTTGCACCTCCAGAACCCCAGCACGCTAAGCCCCGAGACAATGACACAAACTTTCAATCATAGAAGAAGGGCCCCACCTTACAGGCGGGCGTTGCTTTCTTCCCGCGATGAGGCTGTCGTAGGCAAGGGGCTGCGGAAGCAGCTCCAGCCGATTCACCATGCCTACGGCACACAAAGAAATGCACGACGGTTGGAGGTACAGCTAGTGGCCAGCAATCTGCCTTAGTCCTATACTCGTCCTACTCTTGCCAGGTCCTTGACGTATCACGAGCTCGGAGCAATCGTCGGGAGGTTGGAGAATGACTTTGCCCAGCTGTGAGATGCTGGCGTCCATCTCGTCCGCCATTTCGATGGCGTGGAGGCGTCCACGGCCTCTGCAAGAAGGCTGTGGCGAGAATGGATTCTGGCACTTGTGTTCTGAAGATATCTGACGAAGGTTGCTGCCAACACATTGCTTCTGCCATCCTACTTCTGAGGGCGTCGCGAAAACAAGTAGACAAACAACATATATATACGTAAACGCAACATGCGCGCGTTGCGTTGCTCAGAGCAACATTGAAGAGAGGAACGCAGCAATACAGGACTGAAAGACTGTCGCGGCTTCTGTTCGATCAAGGAAAACACAGAAATGGTCGAAAAGTAGCTTCCGCAGCGCATTTTTTCAACTTACTTCCAGAAACCTCTTCTGCAAACCATTTTCGCATTAGTATGCACAGCCTCTTCCGCGAAGAGCGTTTGGAGATTTTAGGTACGAGTCTTGAAGCTTCGGAGCAACGAAAGTCGATGCTCAAGACCCCATCTGCTGCAGATTCTGGGTGGTTTGACAGAGCTTCCGCGAGAAGTTGCTTCCGCGAACCCTTCCGCACGATTCCGCACCGACTGACTGCGCGCATCTGCTTCTGGAGCGCCGATCCAAGAAAGACTTCCGCACCAAATTAACTCAAGACCAGCGCCCAAAAAACGTGGCTCAATTGGGGAAAGAGCCCACCCGGCCTGGCACATCCTCATTGACGAGGCACTTGCACATGGCCGTATACATCCCAGGCCCAGGCTGCCCAGGCTTTGCAGAGATGCCCCCAGCAAACTGGGGCGCAGCCCTCGTCAGCACCACCACACGGACCGAGCGCCGGTTGAGGCACCAGCGCACCACCTCGCGGAATCGGCGAAGCTGCCGGTGAAGCTTCTCGCTTGCATCTCGGTCTTCCACATTGATGCCCGTCGTCCACTCGAAGAGGATGAGGTCCACTTCATCGGGCCCCAAGGAGAGGCTGGCACTGGCGCCTTGCTTCTCCGGACCAAAAAGCTTGATCTGGGACTGCGGGAGGAGGTCCTTCTCCAGGAGCTTGCCCACAAGGCTGGATTCCATGTCCTGGGCTGTCTTCGTGAATGTGTCCCACACAGATCTGTTTGTGTGGCAACACCCGAACATGGTGATTCACTGTCAATCAAGCAGCGGACCAACAGAGTAGGGAGGGGCCTCCCCAACCCCTGTGTGAACGCACCTGCTTTGGCCGCTCATGAACTCCCGCAGGAGTAGGGAGGCCTCACCCTTTGTTCATCCCATGTAGAGAGAGGAGAGAGAGAGAGAGAGAGAGAGAGAGTGTGTGTGTGTCGGTCCATGCGTCCGTCTGTCTGCGTCTGTCCGCGTCTGTCTGCGTCTTTGTGCGTGCGTCTGCGTCTGTTAGTGTCTGTCTGCGTCTGTCTGTCCGTGTCTGTGTGTCCGTCGGCGTCTGTGTGTCTGTCTGTGTCCGCGCGTGTGTCTTTGTGTGTGTCGCGTGTCTGGCCTTTTGTGTGTGTGTGTGTGTGGGTGTGGGTGTGCGTGTGCGTGTGCGTGTGCGTGTGCGTGTGCGTGTGGGTGTGGGTGTGTGTGTGTGTGTGTGTGTGTGTGTGTGTGTGTGTGTGTGTGTGTGTGTGTGTGTGTGTGCGTGGGCGTGTGTGTGTGTGTGTGTGTGTGCGTGTGTGTGTGCGTGTGCGTGTGCGTGTGCGTGTGAGTGTGCGTGTGCGTGTGCGTGTGCGTGTGGTGTGCGTGTGCGTGTGAGTGTGCGTGTGGTGTGAGTGTGCGTGTGAGTGTTGGCGTGTGCGTGTGCGTGTGCGTGTGCGTGTGCGTGTGCGTGTGGTGGGTTGTGGTGTGGGTGTGGTGTGGGTGCGTGTGGTGTGGGTGGGTGGGTGTTGTGTGGTGTGTGGCTGTGCGCGTGCGCGTGCGTGCGCGTGCGCGTGCACGCGCGCACGCGCGCGCGCGCGCGCGTGTGTGTGTGTGTGTGTGTGCGCGCGCGTGTGTCTCTGTCTCTGTGCGCCTTGTGAGTCTTAGTCTGTGTCTGCGAGTGTGGGTTTGCCTGTGTGTTTGTGTGTGCCGGTGCGCGGGTGGAACGTGGGTGCGTGCGTGCGCGTCTGTTTCTGTTAACATGGTCCCAGGACTAACAAGACCGCAAAGGGGTAGATTTGGGTCGCGGTCGCAGAGCCCGCTGTCGTCTATCGGGCACCAAAAGACCGACAGGAGCCTGGATTAAGATTCAACCCAGACGCATGGATGAAAGCGGCAACTGTCCGTGCCCTCCCAGCGTCGGCAACCATGGCACTGTGGCAGAGCGGAGTCTCTGCGATGTTCCTGCAGCCGAGGAGGATGTTTGCGCTTGCAAGCGAGGCTTCACCCCGTGGAAAGACTCTAGCAGGGCCATAATTCTGGACTCGTGTGTCTTGCGTGGAGCTGCTACGGCGAATTCCTACAGCCTGCGACAGCCCAAACACGTGACAAGCACAGCCCCCATCCGCCCTCACAAGCCGAGTCTCCACAGCAACTCATGGATGGGTTCAGCCTTCGAAGAAAGCAGTTTGCCCCAGAAGTTGATCGCTTCCACCACAATCGTACCGTCCAGTGACTCAAGGGCAAAGCCTGCCCAAAGGCCGAGAACACTGACAGCCCATCAAGACCAAAAACCCACGATTTTGTTGGCAGAAGCTTTTTCTCACATCCATGATTAAGGCTGCCAGGAAGCTGGCGCAAATGGCTGAGCAAAATTGGGGATGCACCTTGACAACAACTCGCAAAGAAGGGCTGTTCTCGAAGAGCTCCTTCCAAAGAGGGAGCGACAAAGGTGATTTCCCATGTTCACAACTACTCATGAAACCCCTCCCTATGCCAACGGCCGTCCTTATTGAAGACCGTCAGCCGCTCCACCATCGTCGGCACCGCCCCCTTCGCACGCAGGTCTTCAGGAAGCCGTGCCAGGGCAAGCCCCAAGCTCACCTGATGGCATGCTGGGGTCTGAAGGATGGCTCTGAGGAGGCTATGGCAGCAGTCACATCCACCCAGCAAGCTTTCTTGTGCCCAGGCGACCTGCAGCGCCTGATCCAGCAGAGCAGCCCCGCCACTGCACCGCCCTGCACGGAGGGCGTCGGGGCACCGGACACGGGCCCGAGCGAAGCATGGCTCTGACCTGTTTCAAGCAAAGCGTTGCAAACCACTCCGGCCTCTCAACAGCACAAGAAACACGCAGAAACACACAGACACACACACACGCACACACACACACACACACACGCAGAGACACACAGAGACACACAGACAGACACACACACACACACACAGAGACAGAGCCAAACGCGCAAGCCAACCTGTTGTTGAAGTCAGCTGTCGTCACTTCGCCCTGGATCGCAAGGTCGCTTCCATACTGCAAGCCACCGCGCGCCAGCAATTCAAGCAGCGTCTCGGCTCTGACTGTCATCCTACTCGGCCAGAGCTGCTCCAAGAATCCCTTCTGAGTGGATGAGAGCTGCTTCGAGATCTTGTTCCAGTGTTCGGTCTGGCAGCACTGCTCCACAAGGAAGCCCTCGGCAAAATGGAAATGGCCGTCTGCACTCTTGATCGTGGCGTGCTGGTCTTGCAGCACCCGAATGCTGACAGCCCCTTCTCCTGCAGGAAGCTGGAAGCGGAAGTTTGACAAGGAAGAGAAGCGGTAGCCTTGGCTCTGAAGAACCATCTCCATGAGAAGCGCCCCGGGGACAAGCCTCCTGCCCTTGCGCTGGTGTTGCCTGAGGATTGGAATCTGTTCCGCATCAAGCTCCACCTTGTGCTCGGAGCCCACCTGACGGGTGATATGACGGTGGGTTGCGTGATTTTCTCCGAATATGTGAGCGCCTTCCCCCTATGGTGAAATCAGGGTAGAAAGTTTCACCACCTCTCAGCAACTACGAGTATTCTCTCCCACGGACCACAAATAATTTAAACATACAACAAGGACACGGCCTATCACAACCCCAAGACCCTGACCCCTGGACCACCCAAAAGCCCTTGCACATCTTAATCCTGGACCGTAACTACCCGCCATAAATGGTACCCTTATATACATTCATATACTATTTATATACCCTTGTTAGCCCTAAGCCCTCAACCCTGGAGCCACAGCTCCGTCACGCTGTAAGCTCGCCGGGTGGCCATCGACACCGGCGAGCCATCCACCGAGGAGTGCTCCATGACCGCTGATCCTTCTTTGAAGGCTTCAGGGCTTCGGGCTTGGAACCATCTTCATATAGGCGCTCCCTGGCCCCGAGAACAGGGCATGGGAGGAGCGACGCGCATTGTGGGGAACCCCCCCCCCCCAAGCCCGTGCGCAAGCGCAAAAGAAGAAAGACCACTGACCAGATTGAACAAGCCCACTGCCCAATGGAATTGTCCCAGGTTCTGGTGGAGATGCTCGAGCAGCTGGCATCGTCCTGCCGAAACGCATACAGTCATTGATGATTAATGGTTCTTGCCGCAGGTTGGGTTGCGTGAAACTCTTGTAGTGCTCCAGGGTTGAAGCAGCATGAAAAGGAAGGAAGTGAGGAGACATGAGTTGGCCAACGACATCCTTGTGTCCAGTCTCGTGCGCGCATGCCTCGTGTATGGGAGCATCCGCATCCACTCGGTGCCTCACTTCCCAGCCCTGGCTGCGGTCGAACTGCACCTCGATGGCACTCCACGCATGCAAATGCCCGAACACTGGGAGCAAAAACCCTTCTTTGGAACCATGCAGGGACGGAACCAAAGGACACACGAACAAAACCAAGCCAAGACACAGCAAGGATGGGCGCCAGGTTGAGCCGACAGCCACGAGTAGCACCGGGGACGAGGCACTGCCAGTCAATGTCGACGCCTCTGCCCAGACTTCTTCCAAAAAGACCCCACAAAGGCTCTGAAGCAGTAAAGGCCCGGTAACTCCCCGTGCCTACCAGGATGGGCTATCACACCCTAGAATCCCTTATGAGGCCCTTTTTTCGGGTTTTTATCATGATTTTAAGGCCCAAGAGCCCATCCTGGTGAGGACTCCTAAGGACCCATCAGGTGCCGAGGACCCCGAGCAAACCGCCTCGTTCCCACAGCGCTGCGCAGGCTTTCTGGATGCTCAAGGGCGCCGGGCGCTTTCCTGTCAAAGCCTCCACCTGCTCAGGGGTTTAGGGAAGTTTAGGGTTTAGGGTTTAGTACCATAATTAGAACCACAAAAGGCGCCGAGAACGCCGGAAGTTCGCGCTGACAGAATGATGTGCTTCATGCGGCCATCAGATGCTACACGATCAGCTCCCACAAACGGGCGCACCTTCACCGTTGCTTGGCTCCCCATCTCTTCCGCCAGGTTTCTGATGTGGGAGGCATTCTGGCTCTTGAGCTCTAGGAAGAGAACTTGATGTCCTGTGGCGCCTCGCAGCCGGCGAACGCTTCCCCATCGTCACCACAACATGCACGCGGCTTTCAAGCTCAAACTGCTTTGCAGATCTTTTGCAAGTGTCTTTGGCTTTGGAATGCTTTGGAGCTACCCTGGAATTCCCTGGAAACACTACCAGACATTGCAAGCCCATTGGCTAGCAGCTTGCAGCAGCGCGCGCACGGCGCCGGCAAACTGCACGCGGTGCAGCGTGTGCCGCTTCCAGTAGTCCACCGTCAGCTTGCTGATCTGGACTTCCTTCCCCTCTACCTTAGTATCCTCGTCAGCGCGCTGACAAGGCGTGCCGACTCGGGGAAGGCTGAGCTGAGAACATTGTGACACTGTCCCAGAAACAGCTCTACCACTGTGAGCCGAGCAGCGGTCGAAAAGAATCTGCATCTCGCCCCCTCGTCTGCTTGCGGCTGAAGATACCAGGCACCCTCGAAGAAATCGGCAGCCGGCTTGCAAAGCTCTTGGTGGTGATAGGCCATCGGAAGCTTCAAGTCCAGCCACTTCGCAGAGCCGAGCTTGGACTTCACCTGCGCCAGGGAGCTGTCGAGCCCCGTCAGCGTGCAACACTGGCTGCTGTTCTCGGCGGCGATGTGAACCTTCTCGTGAGGGTCCGCGGATGCGTTGAACTCGGTGAGGGCCGCCTCCACGTCCTGGACATCCACGTTCCTGGCGACTGCCATGGTGCCTTCTTGCGTGTGAGGACTCCCAATCTTCGCCAGCCTCAGATTCGTTCGCGGCAAGGAGCCAATCGGCTAAGGAAGAAACAAATGCACAAGAAGTCCAAACCAAGACGCAGGAGATCCACACAGCTTTGGAGGTCAAAAGCGCCTGCCAAGTAGGCACCCGGTAATTCGCCTGCGCTGTGTCCGATCACCGCGTAGGGCTTAAGGCCAGCGTGCAACACCAAGCTTGAAGCCAGAATCGAATAAGCAAACAACATGACCTGCTGCTGGAAGGTCTCCTTTGGCACCTCCTCGCCCGACACCAGGGCCTCCCAATCCACCTCTTTGCCTCGGAGCTTGAATGCCTCCTTCAACTCCTGGAAAAGCGTCTGTGCGGGCGGAAAGAGCAACAGCCTCGGCTCCGCTTAGCTACAGTTTCGATTGGACACAACCCGGGACACAAAAAAAAAAAGAGGAGGGCCATTTTCCAAGCAGTGCTCTCTTCAAGCATCCTCGGAGTCTGGCACCCATTTCCGGGAGCCACAATCACGACCATGGGCACTTCATCACCTGAAGCCTCGGCTTCCAGAAGCTCCTTCACCTCCTTCACATCCTGGGCCTCAGAGACAAGCACCACTTTGCGGTGGCCGTGGGCTTCCTGGCGCGCCGACTGTCCTGCCAGCTCCTGCACATCGGTGGCTGAGAGGCCCGGCTCCTGCAGCGCCCCTCGCAGCTTCTCTTGCTGCCGCTCCAGACCCTCCAGGGTTTTGCTGGAGATGAGCAGGACCTGGTCTCCAGATGCTTGCGGCCTCCCTCCATCCCTGCCATCCTCGTGGGCCGGCTGGAGCTGGGCATGCACGTTGGTCCCACTGAATCCGAAGGAGTTCACTCCCACCGGCCGGGCCTCGATGTGCTGAAATTCGTCACTCAGGGATAGTGCCCCCACATCAATGCTCGTTTCGGGTGCCCAGTGGCCCCCACCGTGTGCGAACATGCCCTGACACGCAAGCACGTGGCAGCACTTCAGAAGCGATGCCAGGCCAGCTGTCGACTCTGTGTGATTGATGTTCGCCTTCAGAGCTCCGATGCAGAGGGCACCCGATGATGCCGACTGCCCGAAGACCGCTTGGACAGAAGAAATCTCGACCGGATCGCCGGCCTTCGTCCCCGTCCCGTGGCACTCCACTGCTGCCAAGGCTTCGCCAGTCGAGATGGCGCTCATGCACCGTTTCTGCTGCTCAGCAGAGGGTCGTGTGATGGGAGTCACCGAGCGGCCGTCGTTGTTCTGGTGGATGCCGAGGAGCTCAGCATGGGTGCAGCCTGACACGGTAGCATAGCTCTGGATGGCCACCGCCGCCACCCCCTCGGCCCTGCCATAACCTTTGGCGCGCCTGTCGAAGCTGCGGCAGCGGTCGGAGATCATCCCCGCCTTGCGAAGTCCACTTACTGCTTACTGCTACAAATCTTCTTCGAAAGGGCCGCTGGAGAACCCTAGGCATGCTCTTTCTGAACCATGCATGTGCCGGGCCTTGGCCAAAGCATACGTCGTCTTCCAATTCAGGATGGCGTTCACTCCTCATCAACAGAAGCGCTGTGGGAATCCGCGGGCCAATGGTTGACTAATTTACGAATGATTCCTGGCCGCAACTGCCACCTTGTAACATTACACCTCTGCATGCTGGCTCTGCATCCATGCACGAATTTTGGGAGTCCCGGTAAACTGGACGGAGAGACGGGGGCGCGAATCCTTGCCAAGGCACCGACTGCAATGGCCCCTTCGGCACGTCCCTGGCCCACCTCGGCCACCGCCAAGGCCAGTGCCGAGAGCCCCGAAGCGCAGGCTGTGTCGACACAGAGGGAGGCCCCGCGGAAGTCCAGAACATGGGAGATGACACCGCAAATCATGGAGGAGGCGTTCCCGGCGGCGGTGAAGCCGCCGCAACTTTCGCCATCCCACCTGTAAAAGCCACTCAAGCCTACATACATCCACACAAAAGCACAAAGGAGATCAACAAATGCTGTGCTACCTGCAACATGCTGCTCCTAGTGAAGAAGGCCCGATTCCCGCATGATTTAAGCTGGGCCGCTCAAGGTTGCTGTCCAGATTCATGGACCCTGCCATCACGGCAACGTTCTGCAACCGATGCCCATGCGCAAAAAAGCCGGCAGCGTTGCCAGCTTCGTAGACGGCCTCGAGCCCTAGAAACTGCTGTGGGTCTGTGACCCTTGCAGCCGCGGGCTTGAGCCCAAAGAAGCCATGGTCCACGCATCCTGGATGAGGATGCAGCCAGCGTCCATGTCGCGGTCGGATGGGATCTCTGTGATGGCGTCGACGTTGGACCAGAAGAGAGCCGCTTGGAAGTTGCCAGCATCAATGCCTGCCGGGAGCCGGCCGGAAACTCCCTGGATTCGGATCTTCATGGGCAAAGCTCGGGGGAAAGTTGGACCACCGGCTTCGTAATGTCCCATTTTGCAAACTGTGAAGTCAGAAAGACTGCAATCGACCCCAAATGGCTGCAGCATCAAGGGATGTCGCACATGCTCACCTTTTGACTCCATTCTGTCACTTGCGACAGCTCCAGAAGCTAACATCTTCACCAAGTTTTGTTTAAGCAACGTGTTTAAGAACGTAGCAAGCAGTATATTGGATGTCCTTATCGCCCTGTGATTCTCTTGGCACGACGATCAGGCCCTACGAGAAATCATACGGCGGTAAGGCAAGTAAATCTTCGAAAGCCGAAAGCACCCATACCTATCCCACGATTCGGGGCTGCAGATGCTGTCCGGCTCCCTCACTCCGATACCCCTCAAACTGTGGGTTCTGCTTCTGCGTATGGAAGTATGCCCCTGAATAGCTACAATGTCCTAAGCCCGCTGTTCAAGCTGTGACTTCGTAGAACTGTCGGGATTACACATCTGAGAAGAACAACTTGCCTCTCTTGAAGTTTGCAGGACGTGCCCCCGTGGGCATTGTGTGTGTGTGGGTGCGAGATGCATGCGCGACTGATCAAGTCAGCATGCTTGCAGGATATCAACATTGCGACACAAAGTGGGACAGGATGGGAAAGGCTGAGCTGCATAGCCGGCTCATTGACTGCCAGACGCGCTTTGTTTTCGTCTCCAGGACGCATATATCAGCAGGCATCACGCGGGCTTTCTTTTCGCCACGGGTGCCTGCCAAATGCTTGATCGTTTGCTCTCGGGTTGACAGTGCAGGACCCTCAACCCTAAACCCTAAAGCCTAAACCCTAAATAATGCATTGTTCGAGAAACCCGGCCACGCCTCGGCACTGCAAGTGGTGATCCACACACGCGCGAGTGTTTTTCCTCGGCCAGCCCGCGTTCTGGGATATAATCCGCTTGCCCTCTGCATGAGGGTCTTCATTGTGCCTCCGCACTCCATGCTGTTCCCCGCCAAAAGTCCCTGCCTCAAAAGATGTGAACAGCTTGAGGCCTGCGAATAATGATGGTGGCAGGCTGTTCGCGGGCCGAGAACAACATCGGCAGCAGACCTGCTAGTGACAATATGCTACCCGTAGACTCACTTGCACTCTTGTACCAGTACACTAATGTACACTATACTTATGAACAATATGAATACTAATTACGAACAGTATTGCCCAGGGGGTCTACTCCCAAGTGGAGTGGGACATCAACCGTCTCTCCGCAGCGACTCACTTTCATGGACTAGAGCCGCCGATGTGTGGTCCCGTCAGGCTGACTGGCCCGACATGCGAAAGTGCGCGTCTTTAAATTGACCCGCGCCTGGAGAACCAACGATGCTAAAAAACATCTAAATACAAGTAACTTCCCGACACGTGCCGCTACATGACAGTGTGCGTGCAGATTGTATACCTGAATATGTTAGGCCGTGGCCTAAATGCGATGTGGTCTGCTCGATAGTCGGGAAGGCATCACAAAAGTGACGCCAATCTAGCTGTTAGCTGTGGCTGCCAGGGTGAGACTAAACGGGCTTTTCGGCCTCAAATTCCTCTCACAAATCTAACAACAGAATGACCGAAGCTTGTGTCATTCATGTGAGGAATCTGTGGCCGATGCTCCGCTTGGTGACTTGCTTTGGTGAGCCCCTGCGCGTCGACAAGGCTGAGAAGCCTCAGCCAGGCACACACAAAAAGCAAGTTGTTCTTCTGATTTTCTTTCTTTCCTTCCTTCCTTTCTTCCTTCCTTTCTGTTTATGGGGCTAGGAGGACCCCTGCTCCAAGGCTCGCCCCGCTCCCGCGACCTCTGGCACACACTGTCTCTCTCGCTTCTTCTTCTTCTTCTTCTTCTTCTTCTTCTTCTTCTTCTTCTTCTTCTTCTTCTTCTTCTTCTTCTTCTTCTTCTTCTTCTTCTTCTTCTTCTTCTTCTTCTTCTTCTTCTTCTTCTTCTTCTTCTTCTTCTTCTCCTTCTTTTTCTGCTGCTGGGCATGGGGAGCCCCCAAAGACCGCCCAGAGTCTTTTTTTCTCTCATTCTTTAAGGCACGGCCCGGTTCGCCCCAAGTTCGCAGTGACGTTGATGCCCTCCTTCCTGCGCGCCCTCTCTTTCTCTCTCCTGCCCGGCTTAGCCCCCCCCAAGGGGAAGGCTGCCCCTAGGGGCGCGCGAGTCCAAAGGTCAGCCTGCCCACCCTCTCTCTCTCTCTGTTCTCCGTTTCCCCCACCCCGCCCCTCCCTGGGTCCCTTGCCGCGTCTTCTCTCTGTCCCTCCCTCTTTCTTTCGTTGCCCCCCGTGCATGACTCTCTCTCTCTATCCTTCTCTCCCCCCCCCCCCTCTGGGCAATCGAGCTGGGAGCCAGGCATGTGCACGAGCTCTGGGAAGAGCGGTATGTACAAACAACTCGCGATGCAACCTGGCCAAGAGGGGTTCAATCAGATTCTTGCTGCGCAAGTCGTACTGCAATGGATGATTCCGAGAAGCCGCCCCCAGGACATGATGAACCATGCAACCAGAACAAGCAAACTAGCTGGTGGACACTGTACATTCGGATGTTCCCCCTTATACTAACAGTCCTTACTCGGGATTATACTACCCCCTATTAAGGACTGGTAGTATAAGGGGGAAAATCCCAAACTGTACACCTAACCCTCCCCCCCCCCCCCGCGGAAAAACATGCAGCTGGCCTTGGTCGCCAGCCGATCTCCACGCTAAGCAAAGTCATGAATCGAGCGTGATTGCTTCCGGGCTGAATGTACGGCTTGGAGTTTCAGGATTGAGGGCCTCCCCACATCCCATCCTAACGCTACACTCTATAGACTATCATCGCCAGGATTTACCGAGTTGCCACCTGAGGCAATCACAGCATCGTGGGGTCATGCATTCACTGACTGACAAGAGAACCCAGGCACAGCAGCCCCAGACGTCGGAAAGCATGGTGTGCAGAATACAAGCCTCACATTTACCCTAGTCTGGTCATGTTCGGAACCAAGTGACCCCACGATGCACCGGACATGCCGCGCGAATCAAAACGAAGGAGCTTCGAAGGAACCGTGCGCAAGCGCGCAGGCCCAGTCATTAAATTTCATGGTATGTCGGTATGTCCTCCAGGGGCCCTATCAGCCCCAACACTTCTGAACCCATGGTGGAGCTCCTTCCATTCGATGAGCATGTTCACTATCAATGGTAGAGTCTGGCAGAGCTCTGACTTGACTTGGAGGCTCGCACCAACAAGACACTTCTTGAGGTTGAAGATTTATCGCGCGGAGTCTGTGAAGCCAAGTTAAAGTTAGTAGCAAGCTCCTCCCTCCAGCAAGTCGTGATGCGCTGTCCGGCTCACACCCGCTGCGTCAGTTCTCCACTGCAATCTGTCGCAAGCACCAGAACAAAACGAACAACACACATCTTGGATGGCATGCAATGGCAAGCTTATGTAACTTATGCAAGTGCTGTGTGATGGTATGATGACATCCACCGACTATTGCTTGAAAACTCTGCCCTGCAATTTGTGCGGGTAGGTCTCAAAACAAGGCCACAACATCGAGACCCTTCATGGCACCCCCAAGCGAGGGCCCTAACATGCATTTGTGCATGAGACAGCGTGAGAAAGGAAATCGGGCAAAAGCACCAGTCTTGAGACATACCTCCAGTTGTTCATGGCCTTTGGTCAGCTGGAAGCTGTCACTGTTGCAGGCAACTGTTCAAGCTGACTCGCGTCACACACTGACCAAGCACCATGGTCTGGCAAGCCCCCTGCACGTTTCAGAGTGACTTTGTCACCTCTCTCTGCGGTCTAGCCCGCAAGCACAGGAGCACCACAGCCAAACACTCCTCACAACACGTTGAAACCGCAGCTCCTCTTGCTCTGACAAAACAGATCAAAACGCTTTGCCTGTGGGGGTCTCTTTCCATGTGCTTCCTGTGCCTGGCTTTGGGGCAGTGCGGTGTTTCGGCAGACAGCAGCTTTGCTGAAGTTCCTGGCACCCCGAGATGGTTCCACCAATGCTACAGTGAGAGTTGAGCACACTCAGAAGCAAAACCCGCATCGGTCCCCCACGCCTCTTCTTGCCCTCACCCCCCAGCCCCGGGACCGCCTAGGGACGGACCCCCTGAGAAATCTACGGAACCCCTAGACACCCACAAACACCTCCCTTCCGACGGACATCCCACAAACTCGACACTTAGGAGTGTCAGGGCGCATAACAATCAATGGTGCTGGTGCCTTCTGGAACCCCGCCGCCGTGCAGCTTTCGTAGGGACTTGTTCGGGACGCCAGGACGTTACGTCATTTAAGGGACCCACGCGCAAGCCCCTCTAGCAAACATCCTCCCAACAGACATCCCAGAAACCCAAGGATGCTTTGCCTCGGCCCTGCCTTGGGCATTCTTGGGCCTTGGGTTTACAGCATAAAACCATACCCCATGGCGAAACCGAAAACATCCGAAAACCTACAGGGGGGCGAGACTCCAAACCCTCAGTCCAATTTCCTTCAGCGCGTCGGGCCCCCTGGTAACCCAAAGCGCCCTGACTCTTTCAAGCCCTAAATACCGCCCCCCCAAGCGGTCCATTGGCAGAAGAGTGTGGACCAAGTCCACCTTGCAACTTGCGACCTGCGCAAGAAACGCTGACACTGTTGCTTGCTGCCGGGCGTTTCACCGCTGTGCCAGGGTCTGGCGTCACAGGTTTAGGGTTAAAAAGGTCTTGGGTTCGCCGACAGCACTTGCTTACACAAAAACCTATAACAGCTGCTCAGATAGCTGGTGGCTTGACATTGGTTGTTACTTTCATGCAGACCCCTTCTCGCTCTGCTCCAGGTTCTCCACGCGCACATTTTGCACTCAACGCTTCCCCTCCCTTCGGCGATCACGGCTACGCGATCGCGAGACCTCAACGGCAGTATGCGTGTGGCAGTGCTACAAGTGGCCACTTGTGCATCGCAAATGCACTTCGCCAACCAAGTGACCGTGCGAGCGAGCGAGCGAGAAAGAGAGAGAGAGAGAGAGAGAGACACGGAGCCAACCGTAAGCCAGTAGCGCACCGATTCACAACACTTCCAACAATAACAAGGCATAGGCTCAGCTACCTAAAGAATGCCAGTTTCACAGCTGACTTTTGCCAAGAGACTTGCATGGGAGAGCTTGGATCGACTACCTGGCGATCGCTGGCCGATGGCATGTTGAAGCTTCATGGGTTCCCCAAAGGGGGGGCGGGGAGGGTAGTATAGAGGGAGGTAGTAGAGAAACCCATGAAAGCTGGAGGGTCTTGGATCAGCTTCTTCAGGGTTCTCTATCCAGGGGCTAAGGAACCCTGCAAACTTCCACTACTTGGAGGTTCATGGATAGTTATAACTGGGGTTATAAGTACCCCAAAGAAGGCCATAACCAGCAATAACATAGAGTTACCCTACTTAGAACCCCACTTCTCACTACCCATGAACCTCCCAGTTAAGGCATGTTGAGACCACGGCGCCCACCTGGACCGCCTGAGCGGCTTCTTCGCAGGCCTTCGCCTGGACAACTGCAGGGTACTTCTCTCAACTAGGGCCCAATGTTTGGGGGATGAAACCTGAAGGGCCCACATGATCTAATGAAAGAAACCTAAACCCTAAACCCTAAGCTCTGAACCCTGAACCCTAAACACCCCCCCCCTTTGACTGAGGATGGCCCCATGTCGCACAGTCTTGCTGCTGTCAGCTCGAGAGTCGAGATGACAAGGTCTAAGGTCTCGGCTGAGGTGTGGGAGTCATATCTATAAGCCCGAGCCTTCTGCCTAAGTCCCGAAGCTCAAAACCCCAACCTGCCTGAAAACCTGAATCACACACCCCCAAACCCTAAACCCTAAACCCTGAACCCTAAACCCTAAACCCTAAACCCTACAAAATCCCCAAAGTCTCTACACCCTACGCCCCCCCCCCACGCCCCTAAAATCCCCACAACTCTCGGGGGCCTCCCGCAGCAGCCGCAGGTCCCGCGAGCAAGACTTGATCTTCTTTCGCTTGTCCGGCGGCGGGAGAGGCCTTTCTTGAGGGGTATTTGCGGTATTTGGGTCTAGGGGTTTTAGGGTTTTAGGGTTTTAGGGTTCAAGGATGCTATGGTCATTAGAGGATGTTCAGGGGTTTCGGGGGATTTTGGGGTTTCAGGGTTTAGGGTTGTGTGGCCTAAGTGGCAGAGGCAGACCCCTGCTGGGTAGGGGATCAAAAAAAATTTGTTTGGGATCAAAAAATAATTTATTTCTAGGCGGATCAAAAAAAACTTATTTGGGATCAAAAAATAATTTACTGAAGGCTTCGAAGGCTTCTTGCAAGCGGAACGGAGGCTGTAAACGCTCAGAAATGCAGCAGTTCTGGCCGTTCGCAAGCTCTAAATACCGAAAAAAAACACAGCATTTTTGCGCATTTCAGAGTTTCCAGAGAGGCTGCAGATATTGTTTGTAGCAGCAGTTCTGCGCTTTCAGAGGCTGGAAGACGGCAGCATTTCTGAGTTTCCAGAGGCTGCAAATACGGAAAATAGCAGCATTTCTGCGATTTCGAAGGCTGGAAATACTGTAAATAGCAGCATTTCTGAGTTTGCAGAGGCTGCAAATCAATGCTGGCATCTTGGCATTAGAAGTTTCAAAAATGCGTATACTCTGAAGCATGTATATTCTGGCATAGTATTGTGGAAATTCTTGTATAATATTGTATGACATTGTATATTCTTGCATGTTATTGTACGTTGTTGTATATATGGTTGAGTATTATTGTTTTGTCTTGTGTTTTCTTATGTTTTTGTGTGATATTGCATATTATTGCATATTATTGAATGTTATTGTATATTTTTCAATTTATTGTACATTGTTCTCTTTTTTTGTAAGTTACTGTATATTATTGTATATTCTTGAATTTTCTTTGTATATTATTGCAGATTACTCTGTATTATAGTATATTATTGTATATTCTTGTATATTATTGTCTACTATTGTATATCTACTATTGTATATTATTGTAATCTTTTGTACACTATTTTATATTGTTGTATGTCTTGCTGTACATCTTTTGTAGATTTTTTGAAAAACATTGTATATATGGGTGTATATTTTTGTATATTTTTGTACATTTTGTATATTTCTGATTGTATATTGTTGTCTATTATTGAATATTATTGTCAATTACTGAAAATTATTGTAAGTTATTCCTTTTTTTTACGTGTATATTGCTGCATATTCTTGTACATACTTGCATATTGTTGTATTTTTCTGTATTATTGTATATTATTGCATCGTTTTGTAATATATTCTTGTATATCATTGTATCTTACTGCGTCTTCATGTGCTTTGAAGCAAGCTTGCCCGGACTAAGAAAACAGCCGGCGAGGGGGGGGGGGGGGGGGGGGGGGGGGGGGGGCGCAGCCCCCCCCCCATTTGCAAACACAACGCTCGCATCATTGGTTTGGAAAGGATACTCATATGCTTTGAAGCAAGCTTGCCCGGCTTTAAGAAACAGCGGGGGGTTTGAAGGGGGGGCGCAGACCCCCCCCCATTTGCAAACACAATGCTCGCATCATGGGTTTGGAAGGGATTCATACGAGTGGAAGAAGCTTGCCCGGCGCCAAACAAACAAGAAATATGTATTGTGTATTATCAATTCTATACCAAATAGCAGTAAATATATACATATATGCTTTGCTATTTCGATTTCATTATATTGTTATGATACAAAGGTATACTCTACGATATTGTGTTCTATTCTACTCTATGCCACTCTAAATAGTTTGTTATACTTTGCTTTAATATATATACATATATATATATATTAACACATGATGTTATGTTATGCTTTCCTACATATCCTTTCCTGTCCCTTCCTTTCCTTTCCTTCCTTGCTTCCTTGCTTCCTTGCTTCCTTGCTTCCTTGCTTCCTTGCTTCCTTGCTTCCTTGCTTGCTTCCTTCCTTCCTTCCTGCCTTCCTTCCTTCCGTCCTCCCGCCCTTCCTTCCCTCCCTCCCTCCTTTTCTCCCTCCCTCCCTCCCCTTCCCTCTCTCCGTCGGAAGAACAGGATAAATTATTTCTTGATCCTAAATAAATTATTTGTTGATCCTAAATAACTTTTTTCTTGATCCTAAATAAATTTTTTCTTGATCCTAAATAATTTTTTTTTGATCCGCATCCCACCCCTGCTGGGGCTCAGGGATGTTCAGGCTTTAGAAGGCGAGGTCCGCCAAGTAATTGATTGAATGCCCGGGATGCTGCACCCGAGCATCCACCGACTTGCCACGTGGACTCCCACTCTGCTGTTTCAGCTCCAAGCTAGCTGCACGTAAGCAGTCCACATGTCACATGATGTCACATGATCGAGCAAGCACGGAACATGCAGCCCAGCGTCTTGCCCGTCCAATCAAACTGGCCATCGAAGCGAAAGCCCTGCCTCCAAACTACGAGCATACGCAATGCACCGAACACCAGCCGCAGAGTGGCTACAAGCACAGCTCCAGAACAGCCTCTCGAAGAGCTTCCGGAACATGCCGCGCCTGAGCCAGGAGTAAGCTCGGGAGACGAGCTGACAGCTTGCTGAACACCAGCCCAGACTCTCTCCCGTGGTCGGGCATGTGGTGCTGATGAGGGGCAAGTATTCGTAGTCTGGCTGGTCCGCGTACCCCAGTGACTTCGAATAAGCGATGAACTCACCTGCTGAGAAGCGCGAGAGAGTGCTGCGGGCCCATGAATGAGCTACAGTAAACGGCGGTGTGCAAGTGCCCGGCGGAATTCGTCAGGATATCCCTTGCCTCGGCTTGTCAAGCACACTCACGCAAACACGCGCTCTCCTGCTGTAGCCAACACCAAACAGTGATAGTAGCGTGTGGCTAGCTGAGCGTCGCTACGCCCTTACCCACTGAATCCTGTTGAGGCACACAGTTCCTCGTCACTTGTCTGCTGCTTCACACCTGAGAACCCGGAAACACCGCTGGTCCCAAAAAGAAGTCAGTGTTTCGGGCAGGGCTTTCCGAAGGCTGACAGTGAGGCGACATAGAGACTCGCGGCATGAAGTTTCTCCGGTGTTTCAGACGACATATACAGCTGAAGCGAGTTGCTCGGAGAAGTAGCTTGCCGGCAACATCTGCAATCACCCAGGTGCCGTGCATGGCAGTTGCGCTCAACGCAACTTAAGACGGTGCTGTCCGAAACGAGGCAAAGCTGGGCTCGGAGCGGCCAATCGCCTTGTGCTTGGACTTCTTGGAGTGAGCCTGCGCTCAACGAGGCCCAGGAGCTCACAGGGGCTGAGGTTTTTCTTAGTTGTCCAGCATCCCAGGGGAAATATCATGCATTAATGGGATTCGAATGCCCCAAAAAGGTCAAAGGCCAGCTACTCTACTACTCAGTTGTTTGGGGTTATCAAGTTTATAGAGCTGCAGCCATGTACAGCCTCAATCTTAAAGGGGGTTTAAGGTTTGAGGGAAACAGAAAACAAATGCGACCGCCTTGCCTTGAGGCCCAGCCAGGGCAAGTCGCCTTCGCGTGTGGCGAAAAACCAAGAACTGCTTTGACATATTCGGGCCAGGGTCCCCCTGTGGTAAGGGGACCCTCATCTAGAGCAGCTCCGCAGTGTCAGTGCATGTCAGTGCATTTTGGGTGCCTTCTCCCGGCCCTCTACTTCAAAACTTGAAAAAGTGTACCCAAAAACCTAAACGCTGCCCTCTGAACCCTACCTTAACGCTACCCTAGACCTCAAGGAAACCTCTGGGGAGGTGGGGGGGGCATCTGGAGCTCCCTGCCTCGAAGAAAATGCACAAACATGTAGCCTGCGAGAAGTTTGGGGGGGGGGGGGGGGGGAATCTTTGGGGCTTTGAGAGATGTCCATGGGATCCCACCTGGGATGTTCAGGGATGCTCATTGGCTTCGGGGGTTTCAATGTTTAGGACTTGATACTTTTGTCCAGGGCTTCGAGGTCTGAGTTGCAAGGCTGGTGGGTGCTGTCGCTCTTGGCACCTCTCCCTCAGATGCGTGGGAAGGGTAGTCAACTCGCCTGTGGCTTCTAGGTCATCGCGACGACTCGCGTCAACTCCTTCATGCACATTGATCGAGCTGTACCTCAAGCCAGAAGAGAGTTGCAGCGATCGCAGCTTATTGGTACGCCGGAAAATCAAGCAAACCATGAACTGCACATGAACTGCATGACCTCATCATGAACTTCTGTGACCCCGCGTGATGGCCGACTGGGGACCAGGCCGCACGGTGCCTCGGCCGTTGGAGCAGCAGATTCGCGGGATTTTGAGAGCTTTGGGGATTGTATTCCGGTCTGCGTCAGACTATTGAAGCTGGAGGCTGACTGGCCTATGCAACAACCCAGTCGGCGTGGGTTCCAGTTGGGTTGTGTGTTTTGACTGCACCGAGGCTGTGCCGCAAGTAAGGCCCCTGCCGGTGACGCCGCTCCGCTTCTTGCTGGAGCAGGCAATATGCCTCGATTGTACTGGTGACAAGCTGACTTGCCGATGTCTAACGCAGTCACTACCTTTCATCTAGCTGCCCACATCGCAACGTCGTGCAAGAACATTTGTGTTTGTGTTGTGCGCTGCAATATTGCTGCATGCTTCCCGGCACAGCTGAGGGCAGGGCCGGCCATGCTTGTCAATGTACCCTTGGCGTATTCACTTCTACGACTCGGCATCCCTCACATTCTGGAACCACAGCTCCAAGTAGCCCCGAATGCTCTTATCGAGCATTCAGCCACCTTCACAAATGCCCACTCTAGCCTTCACAAGTACCGAAAGCAGGTACCACGCAAATTCGGATTGCTGCAGCAGAGCAGCTCTTGGCAAGCCCGAAGTCTACGATGTACACTCGGCTACTGTGTTCCTCAGCTTCAGGCGCAGCACGTGTGTCCGAACATCCGGAGTAGCCAGGGTTTTGGTACAGGCGGCAAAGAAGCCACGCAGCTGAACGAATGGAACGCCAGCTGCAGAATGCATTGCCCGCGCCTTTAGAAGGACCGCCACCCCTTTTCCAGAAAGCACAAAGCTCAAGGCTAAGGTCGAGGCACCTGGAGCACCACTGAGGTTTCCCACGCCCTTCCCAAACCCTAAGCCCTATAAGCATCCTTCCAAAGCATCCTTCCAAAGCTCAGGACACAAACCTCGCATGCGAGAAACCTCAGGTTTTTCAAGTTTCTCTGAGGCCGGATCCCCCAAACCCATCAAAAAGTTGTGCGGCCTCAGCTCGGCAGAGGAGAGAGAAAACGCCGGAAGAGAAGGCGAGTGAAGCAGAGTTAGGATCGGGATCCTTTTTTGGGGGTCCTTTGCTCTTGGGAGTTCTTGCGGCCGGGTGGCTTGATGTCCCTGTACAAGATGCCGCAGCTATGCACGTATTCGAGGCGGTCGATTATCCTCGGTTTGGGCACAGCGTGGGCTCGTCAGGGGTGTGGATATCACGCCCGGAAAACGGACAATGCTGTTACGGTAATTGTCTCTGATGATTCCAAACAGTCAGAACTTGAAGTCACCTGCTTACTTGGGTTCTGAATCTTGCAATATTGAACGAACGAGATGGCCATCCCGATCCCATGCTAGCGACGACTGCTCGTGACCAACGTGTGACAGGAGACCGACGGAGGGGCCAACTTGTCTGGAGCTGCTGCCTAAATGAATGCATCCAGGTGTCTGAAGGGCAACCGTTAGAGTTGTCTTCAAGCTAAACGACCCACAGTGCTTGAAGTATGCATCCAGCGATGGTCCGAGCCTTCAGGGGGTCAGGGACCGACATTGTCCACAACTTGATGCTACTCTCCACGTTGGTTGCCTGTTCTGAATCACAGGGTCCCCTTCCGTATTCGCATCATCTTGCATCCATTATAAAGAGGATCTCCGCCCCCCGCCCCCCATCCCCAAAGAGAAAAGGAACTCCAACTAGGAACAAACCCCCCCCCCTCTCCATTGCAAAGGCGAGGAGCAAGTCCATGACCATCATGTCATACTCCCCTTCGGTACCAACCCATCCTCCAGCTTTCATCGGGAAGAGGGGGTGTGAGGGAGGGCGTTTGTTTAACGAAGGGGCTTTCGGAGTTTAAGGAGAAGTTCTGGGATGTGCGTGTGTTACTGGAAGGACAGTGATTGAAAAACAAAAACAATGAGAACCACCTGCATCCTTGCACAAGGGTGTAGGGCTCAAGGGCTGGGGGCTCTAGCAGCAGTCCAAGACAAGCCCAAGGAGCTGATGAGCGGCCACTGAGGAGCCTTACGCTTGCCGGGCTCGTTTGGACATGCGGTTTAGGGTTTAGGGTTAAGGGTTTAGGGATTAGGCTTCACGAATTAAAGCAGGGGGAATGTGCAGGATTTAGGATTCAGGGGCTCGGGAATCTCAGAGACCTCTGAATTTCAGGGTCGACTTTCGGCTGCCTGGGGCTTGAATGCGTGCGCAGCTTTTAAGCACTTGGAGGTGCAGAGTACTTCGTAACCCTTACTAGGGTTTAGGGTTTAGGGTTTGGGGTTCAGGCACTTTAGAACAACCCTCATGTGCGGCTTGCCACCGAGACGCCGAGCCGTTGTGCAGCCCGAGCGATTTGTAGAATTTTGCTTCTTCCAGCCTGTGCTCCAATAATTCAAGCTTTTCTTTAGTGACTATAGTGTTGGATTCTGACTTCGAAGCTTCTAGAACCTGCCATGCGACACCACGAAAGCCGCCTTCGTGCCAAGTAGCTGCAGAGCCCGCATACTTCATTCACCGAACTAGAGAAGATAGTTTAGGGCGTATAGTACGGCGTATAGATGCTTTAAAAGGCTGACAAGGCTTAGGGCACCGTGCACCGAACACATCGAGATCCCAGAGCATGCCGTCAAAGTCCACACAAAGCCATATTGACCCCTGAGCTCCTGTGCTGGACCCACGCTTCGCGAAAGGTCTCCGAGGCCCCAACAGCTTCGCACCCTTCTCGGCATGGTGCCATTCCTAAGAGTCGACAAGTTTAGGGGCTTGGGGGGCTTAAGGGCTGAAGCCTTCACGACATGTCTGGATAGCTTGCTAAGCACAGCACGACTTTGATGGCCACATTGTCGCCTGGCGCGGGCTGCGCGTCAGCGGGCAGCAAGCCGTTGAAATCCAGGTACATGCGCTGCTTTCTCTAAGTCCTGGTACTTGCCACATCTCCATTGTGAGATGCGGATCACTTAGGGAGTTTGGGCTTGGAAGTCGTTGTTCCGACAGTCTGTAAATGTGATTGGGAGAGGTTCTCGGGCGCAAAGTAGTTCCGTGCTGTGGTGCGATGTTCATGGTTCCGAGATGTTCCGAGCTCCGCACCCGCATCGCCATCCTCTCCCATGTAGACTTCCTTTTCTAGATGGCATGCCCTTTTTGGGGTGGGTCTTGAGCAGTGCTCAGCCAGAAGCGTCAAGCTGAACTCGTCCTAGGCCCAAACCCGACAACCCTAAAAAACAACACCTCGAAACTTACTCACAACCACTCAACACTCTACCCAAGGAGTCTTATTTTGGTAGGGGTAGGGAAGCCCCGGGGCCGGATTCATCCAGCTCAATTACACTCAATGTCTTAATGGAATCGACAAAGTGGGAACTCAGCAACTTTAGCTAAGAAAAGGGGAAAAAAAAAAAGGGCTGCTCGAATTGACCCCCAGCGTCGCTGTAGGAGCCAGAGCCAATCTCGCCCCGCAGTCGAAAGCGCCCTGCAACCTGAAGGCGAGGGGTCTGGAACCCTTGCTGCTTAGTCATAATGACGAGAATATTGTTTTTATTATTGCTTTTTTAGTATTGTTACTATTACTATTTTTATGATTAGAATTATTGTTATGATTATTCAATTGCAGCAAATTGACCCAAACAGGGTTCCCCTTGTTGCTTGCAGTCGTGGCTTCTGTCTAGCAGATGAGAAAACGCCAGCAAGCCGTGCAGTGTCAGAAAACGTCTATAACATCTCTAGCTCAGAGTGGCTGGCAGACCAGGCCCAGGACTCAAAAGCCGAAAGGACATGAGCCGACAGGAGTACATGGAAACGACGCTCCAAGCTCGCCACCGTTCTCGGCAAGGGCGGAGGATGGATCGACGAAACTTCAGAGGACTCCTTCCATCGCCCGGGAATCTCGCGCTACCTCTTAACCATGCATGGCCATGCGATACCTTCCACCCGGCACAAGCGTGACATGCCTGCTAGAGTGACTTGGTTGTGCAAGGACCTGACCTCTGGATCATCTTCCTCCGTTTCTTCCTCGTACTCTTCCTCCTCTCCTGGCCAATTCACAATGCTGGCGAAACCGAGGATCTCGCCGCCAGTTGCTGCTTCGAGCGGCCCCATACCCTGCAACAAGCTCAAACCCATCGCAGCAAGCCGAGATCTCCTGTGGCTGTGGTGTAGCTTGACTTCACCACCGACGCCGACATTGCAGTCATGCAATGCATGCCACTGGTACTGTTGCCGCTATGCCCGCTAGTGCGTCTTACGGAGGAATGTCTTCAGGATGCTGAGATGTTGCAAGAAGTCGCGGCGACCGCTTTCCAGAGGGAGATGCTGAATCTAGCTGCTGGCATGACCGACTACGTACTCAGCAATTGAGTCTTAGGATCCTCATGGGACACCTGAAGCCAAGTGAAACTGGAACGGCAGGAGCATCATGAGTAAGGAGAGGGCACAAGTAGCGGCACGCACTCACAGCCAAAGGACCCAATAAAGCATACGCCCGGAAAAGGAGCTTCGATATCCGATACATGCAGTGGAGGACTTCGCACCTTAGCCCGCGATGACGTGGATGGCCTGGCTCAGGTCGAGCCACGCTGGCCTCCAGTCAGAGATGCCATTTAGGGTTTAGGGTTTAGGGTTCAGGGCTTAGGGTTTAGGGTTTAGGGTGGACCCTGACCCCACACGTCCCCCCAAAACCCACACCTCAAAGTTATCCACTTCAAAGACCCTCTCGGTTTCAAAAGATTATGCCTCTGCTCTGATAACGGCTGCCCCCCTGACCCTAAACTTTAAACATCTTTGAACCCTCCTAAATCCCACAAAGTGTCCGGCCGGCCCTGAGTTCCGGGCACGCAAGTTGGTGCCGGGCTCGCGAAAACCCTAAGAGGAGGTTGCGTGGAGGCGCGGAGAGTTTTTGCTTTGGTCTGTCCGGGCATACCCAGGGAGCGATTCTTTTATGGGTGAACAGCTGTATAAGGTCTCGTAAACGCGGCTTGAACACTTTGTGGGGCTCTGTGCAGCTTTGCCACATCTCTGAGAGCACGGTGTTGTCCATGCTGGCGATGCTGGCTTGTCCACTTGGCCACGCATTGGCTGGCGCGGGGACCTCAGAGCGGAGTCTGTCCAAACCAGACGCTTGAATCGGATATACCAGGCTTGACAGCGCAAGACCCTCAAACAGAGTGTAAGGCGTGGGCTGCCCAGCGCAGCACCGTCCCTTGCGACGGGAAGCCGCTGTAGTCTGCGCGCGGGTTTCAGGGATGTTTGCAGTTTGCAGCTTAGGGTCCATTGCAGGCTTGTGTGGGATGACGGGGCCCGAAATCTTCCTGCTTCATGCTTCGAGGACCCTGAACTTTATAACCAAGATCCTGAGCCTGTAGCATCTCTCATCAGGATACAGTATTCAACACAGCGAAGGGGCCTGCAAGCATGTTGGCCGCCTGCTCCGGGCCACCTGGTTTAGGAGGGTTTAGGGGTCTCAGGTTGCTTTGAAGTGCAAGCGCAGGGTTAAAGCAACGAACGGCTCCCTGCTCGACCTTGTGGGTTTGAGGCTTAGGTCAAGATGGATTTAGGGGTATAACCGAGCCCTAAACCAGCCAGCAGTCCACGATAGCGCAAGGAAATCCCAGGAATTGGGGTCCCCGCCGGTCATGAGCAAGCTGTACATCGCAGCCTGGCCACTGACTGGCGACTGCGTTCGTTCTCTCTGGATCAGACTGCCTTCAGCCTGCTGTTTTGGCCATGCGCAAATGAGAACCACGTTCCGTGCACTGGGCAAAAATTGTTTGATGACTGTTTTCCCATGTCTCAGTCTTCTACAAGGCACAGCGGCCGGTCCTCTTGCTGCGTTTGCTGCTCCACTGGGTCCTGACCGCGTTTTACAAAGCGGGGAGTCCAAGTGATGTCTCTTGGGGGTTCGGGTATAGAAATACACCACAAAGCTCCGTGGGCGACACTTATCACATGACTTTCTGCACACTATAGGAAACCTCATCAAGGGTGCCTCTAACAAAGCAGCTGCCATGCCCGCGCCCGCAGCTGCCAGGACCGCCTGCGCGTCGTCCTGCGCAGTCAAGACCCCTAGATGGGGGCTTACGAAAAGGGGGGACCCAAACATAGATCCCAAATCGTAGGATCCCCTGATAAGAAGGACCCCAACAAGTTACTCCTAATTTCGGAAACCCCTCGCTTTATTCAAAAAAGTACCTGCAAAGAAGCCCGAAATGCCACTCCTTGTTGCTTGCAACACTCAACAGCCATCCGACCCTGTGCCCTCAGCCCTAAACCCTGAACCCTGAACCCTGGAAGCCTTGAACATCATTGGGGGTTGACTCGGCTCTCCTGAGGCTGCATTGCCGGTCTGATGGGCTGCAGCGGTCTGACCTTCATCACCGCATACCACAGGGCCCAAGGGCTTGAGTTTAGTTTCAGAATCTCAACAGTAACAAAAATCATGAGAAGCAGGAAGGATTATTATCATTCTTGTCTTGCACAAACTTCAGGCTCAGCAACGTAATCACGCATGGTACAGCACACGAAAAGAGAAAAGTGCACGACGAACCGAGCAATGACCAGCCGGCCTCTATGGCTATAGGCTGCGCCTGGCAGGCCATGGGCTGCGCCTGGCAGGCCATGGGCTGTGCCTGGCAGGCCATGGGCTGCGCCTGGCAGGCCATGGGCTGCGCCTGGCAGGCCATGGGCTGCGCCTGGCAGGCCACGGGCCAATTCGCACACCTTTCTTGTCTCTGTCTTTGGATTCTTTCTCATGCCTAGATCAGCACACCTGGACTCCTGGACTTGGAAAAGCTAAAGACATCGGAGGCTCCAGCCGCCTGCATGGACCCAGGTCCAGGTGTGCTGAGCAGCTGCCACTGGCCTCCCGTGTTCAGGACTGTCTACATGCGTCGGCAGCTGTAGTAGTCAGAATCAAGCAAAAGACTTCTGCATCGCTGCTCTGAAGCCACTACACCAAGCAGCCGCACAACTCGTGTAACCCCTGCAGGCTGACGGCAGTTCGATCCTGTCGTGCCAGTGGGGCTCTCGATGTAGGGAGACGGTCCCTGACCAGGAGTGGCTCTTGGATCCAAGGTTTGCACTGTACGCTGTACAGCTGTAGAACTGCCATGTAGAAGCTCAGGGCCAGCCAACAGGTGAAGCTTCGCGCGTCGGGTTGTCACATCGTTCAAGGAGTGCTGGGACAAGTGTGACGGCTGTACTTTGTGATATTGCCTTTATCACTGTTTGTACGATCACGGCAGAGGGGGTTGTTCCATATTCGCCTCGGCGTCTCCGGTAAAACCACCAACGAAGCACCGGCCCGAAACTCGTTTGTTATATAGTATGTCACTCATTTCTAGTACTATGAAATTAGACACATGCTTCTATTGTAACATCTCCTCACAGTATCCATTCTGCACTGGAGGCTGCCTCATCCCATGCCCGGGGTGCAACGGCGACGTCCACGGACATGAAGGTCCCCTGCAAAGGGCCAAGCTTGAAATTGGGGTCTACGGGGCTACGGGGCGTTTAGGCTTCCAAGTTCGGGCAGTCTTTCGGGCTTAAAATAAACTTTGGACTCCGTACACTTGAAATCTGTACAACCTTGCCCTCGCCTCGTTCCAGTGGCCGTTCTCGCGGAGAGGTGGCTGGCCTGGAATTTGAAATTTTGGGTTCGGGGGGCTCAGGCACTTTGCTGCGCTACTGTCACATGATGCTTTGGTCGATACCTGTTAGGTGTCTCTGCCTCTGCTCTGGAAGAGAAAATCGAGGTGCCTTGCAGGTCCATCTCATTCAGCTTGAACCCACTCGTAGCATCGGAGCCGATGTGCCCCACCTTGAAACGTGGCATCTTGCGGCGTCCGGTTGCCTCCTACTGTATCCCGAATCCAAGCTCTCCAGTCCTCGACATCCTTAAACCCTCTTGGGCGCTGCTCTGAATCATGGTCCACTCATATACGACCGTAAACTAATGTTAATCATGGGGCCCATGTAGATATAGGCATTTTGGGAAATAGGGGTACGTACTCTCATGTTCCCCATACTACTATAATCCTTTCTATAGGACCCCCAAAAAGGGGGTACCCCAATTTTCGGAAACCCCCCCATATAAAGGATGCCTAACTTTGGGGGTGCCGGCCTCCTCGTTCCAGCCGCTGCTCTGGTTGTAGCCGTAGCCTGGCCAGCCAGCCAGCTCTGCCCCTTTTCTACGGTGTAGGGTTTAGGGTTTAGGCTTTAGGGTTTCGATGCAACACCCCAACTTTTAACTGAAAGGGCTGTATGAAAGCTGCGGTATCCGATATTTGCCATTTTCAGGTTGCCTCTGTATGCCTCATGGCCCGCGATGCTGCGGCTGCATGCCCTGTGCGCATATGTCCGTCTCTGGTATGTTCCTGCCTGCTGATTCCTGGAAGTAACCGCTGCCTGCGCCGGGCTGGGCTGCCGAATGCAAGCTTCATGCGCTGACATGACTGCGTCGATAGTCCAGGCTATGAGCTTCGGTTCTCCAGCACGGAGCCGTAGATGCCAAAAAGCCGTAGATGCCAAAACTAAGAACCCGCCCGAAACTAGCTCCAAAGAGAGAACATAGGCTACAGGTGCCTTGCTCCAGCATGTAGGATGCCGAAGCCGCTGTGGAGGCTTCCGAGCTTCCCCCAGAGGCCGCCGAGAGGAAGCGCTTCGGACCCTCCCGAGTGACCTGCGATTTGGGGCTCATACGGCTCATACGGCTCATACGGCTCATAAGGCGCCTTGAAGCTGCGCTCTTGGAAACATCGTGGACAGGAACCGGTAGAAAAAAAACTCAAAAGAACAGACGACAATGTAGCACAGCCTAGGATTCACGGGTCCGGCTTGGCTGCGCAGGCTGCTTTATAGGAACGCAGCTAAGGCTGGACTCCATATACGGCCTCAAAGAAAAGCTCCAGTGTCGCCAGAGCGTCGCTGCCCGCTGTGTGTGGTGTTCCATAGCGCTCCACGCCTCGAAAGCGGCTGGAAGTCACTCGGCCTATTGTCACTCAACCTATTGTCTGCAACTGCAGCAAAGTGCACTGATGCCGAACAGGTAAACAAGTAGACTGGCAGTGCAGGTCGTACCAGGCAGGAGAGAGAATTCGATCTTGCAGCCAATATGTAACGGATTTGCAAGTCTAAGATCCTGTTTCTTCTCTTTTGGCACAACTCCTTTATACTCCTTTCTTCAGGCCCCAGCCGAAGTCACGGAGAAGGCTGTCGAGGGACCCTCTCGGCAGCTCATCTCGAAGCCTCAACGAAGCTTCCAACGCAAGATCCCCAAACAGAATCCTAAATCCTATGTACCCTATGAACCCTAACCCGATTCACCCCATGAACCCCATGAACCCTGCTAACCCTATTTACCCTATTGAGGCTATTAGCCCTATTGACCCCAACCCCATCTTCCCTTTCGAAATACTACAACCCCAGCTTGCACTGCCTCTTGTCCGCGTTTCTTCCGCGTATGACACAATGGTAATAAAACTTTCTATGGAAAAGGCATACGAGAGGTTCAGGCCCCCAAGGATTTTCTTGGCTGTGCTTCCCTCTGATTTTTGCTCTGGCGCAGCCGGTAAATCTGTGGAGCCGACTCATAGCGGTCAGGAAAGAAGCTGGCACGAAGCTCCTGCTCTTCGGGTTCTAGGTTTGGAGCTTCAAAATTTAGGGCAGGGCTTCGCCTGGTGGAGCACTCAACCAAGGAGGATGTCCCGTTGACTACGGTCGATCCTCAATCTAAACACATCACGCCCCAACCCGAAACCCTGTGATGGAACACTTGCAACTTGAAGGTCCTCAAAGGCAGCAAAGTCTGAAGGCAGGCGACGGTGGGTCAACAGTCGGAGCATGTACCTCGCGATAGTGTCAAATCGAGTTTAGTGGCACAGGGGCGTTCGTTGGCTTGGCAGAATGCCTGCTTCATACCGTGCAGGTTGTCAGTACATACCCCCACACTGCAAGTTTGCGAATGCTCAGCTCAGCACCCGAAGTCATACCATCCCTGGAAAGTGACCCATCGGTGCGTGCAGCCTTGCTGGCCTGCACAAGCTCGCTCTCGGCACTTGCTGCAACCAGCACTGGATTGCAAGGGCTGTAGCGGCTGCATGTCTCACAACAGTGTGACAAAGCACGGAGGCAGCTTCGTTGAAAGACCTTGCTGCTGCGAACTCCCTGCCGCCTACCAGCGGAGAGGCTCGCAGCTTTCTTCCGATCTTGGCCTCGCCATCATCAGCCATCGTCAGTGTCATCAGCTTCGTTTTTGAGATGACAGCACAGGCGATTTAGCATCAGCGCGCGGCCGGGTCAATGCCCTCCGCGGCATGCCGGGGGAAATCCAGCCCCGCAGCTGTGAGGAAGGCCACAGAGGCCTCTTAGGCAAGCGCTTTGAGGGTTTTTTTAAAATACTGAATCGGGAAGAATGTTGGGGGTATGTCGGCCCCTATCCATGCAGCCTCTGTGTAGAGATCTGTGTAAACCTTGGCCCGCAAAACAGCTCAGGAAGGTGCAGCGCATTGCAGTGCACAGTGGGCAAACGCGAGTAGACCGATTCTCTGTGGCGCTGTGCTGTAACCACAGGACTCAGCCCACCACATCAAAGGAAAGGTTGAAGCACCAGGTCCTTCTTATACCAAGTCAGCAATATCATACTCCAATGAATGGATAGGCAGCCAACCGCCAAGGGCGCAAACTAGCATGGCAGTCCCGCAAAGGGCTCCATCTGGATGCGCCACGGAAATGCCAAGCTGAATCGGCCTTGCACACAGTCCCAGCTGCAAGAGCTAACAGTAGCGAACCTCGTTTTCATCCCTACTCCTGAATTGCAAACTCCTGTGCACTCAGGTGCTTGCCGGAGGTTGTCGCAGTTCTGGCGCAGCGCTGCGTACCTGCCGAGCACAGCCCCGAGCTACACCGAGTTGAGGGGTGTGGGGTTGGCGGCTTGACCACGTCTTGCAGATGGAATATGCAACTTACATAAACCCCAAACCCTAAACCCCCTCATGCTGCCTTGCGGAGCGTTTCGCAGTCTGCTTCTCCTCCCGCAAGAAGCCCGGAAACTCCTGAGAGCAGCCATCGCAGCGCTCGTTTCAAGGTTGCAGTTGGCATCTCCATGAAGCTGAATGGCACCCAAAAAGCCTAATTACCTTAAGCACTTAGGGACTTAAGGTAGTCACATGGTCCCGCCCTTGAAGGGTACCCCTGAAACACGTCTCCTAGACCCTGCAAAGCCTAAATCCACGGACCTCCAGTCTCCTAAAGACCCTAAAAGCTGCAGCCAAGGCGCGGTATCTAGCGCTAAGACCGCGCCATCGCCAGCCCTTAAAGGAATCAGGAGGGTTTAGGGTTTAGGGTTTAGGGTTGGGTTTAGGGTCACTCCAGGGCATGGCAGACTTGGAAGGGTTTTGGGGCTTTTTCGGGGGTTTCGGAGCTTCGGGTTTGAGTGCAAAACGGTTTGAGCTGCACCTGAAACGCTGGCGGAGAACAGAACTACACTGGCAGCACCGGCGCGAAGAAAATGCAAAAGCCCTGAACCCTTAACCCGAAATGCCCCCACCCTAAACCCTAAACCCTAAACCCTAAACCCTAAACCCTAAACCCTAAACCCTGAACCCTGAACCCTGAACCCTGAACGCTGAACCCTAACCAAGCACAGCCCCCGGCGACGCGAGAGCGGCCAGCAGCTGGCCGAACTCGGCGTCGAAGTTCCAGGACCAAACGTCGAAGATCTGGCGGCAGTCGCCTGGCGCTCAAGGTCGATGAGGACTGCGAGGGTGTTCATTATTAGGGTTTAGGGTTTAGGGTTTAGGGAGTAGTTTAGGGTTTAGGGTTTAGGGTGGTGCAAAAAAGATGATTCTAGAGCTCACCGCTTTGCAGCTCGAAGAAGCGTCCGTACCGCTATGCATCATAAAGCCGAAAGGCCTTCTGACTCAGCTCCGATGGACTCCATGTCTTGCATAGCTGCCTGATCCTTCCACAATCTCACGTGCTGCGATTTTGCATGTTCACAGCTTTGCACATGCTCTATATAGAAGAGTACATGCGCCAAAGGCGACACCCACCGAACATCGACAGAGCAGCATTCTCCTGGGTACGCCCAATTCCAAGTGAGCTTGGGTGAAACCAAAGAACCGTTGCCTACTGAAAGTCTGGTTTAAGCTATGGTGTGAAGGTGGGGTACGGTCGAGGTTCTGGTTGGGCTGGGCTAAAATAGTGATAAAGGTAGTGGGTATAGTTGGGTACAGCTGGCATGGGTTGGATTGGAGTAAAAAAACTTGCAAACAAACCACATTGCTGGGGGTAAGATTCCACAGATCTACCGTTATCTGACCGTAAGGTGCAGCTTGAGCCAGGACGGCGAGAAAAACAGCGACCGAAGATAACGCGTACCTCTGCTGCAATGCGTCAATAATCGTACATGATATCTGATGGAGTCTGTGTAAGCCGGTTGGTCGCCATGTGGGGAGTAGGCAGCATTGCTATCATCCAGGAGAGCTGCCTTATATCTATGCATTCTTTCAACGGCTCTTGGGTTCGTCGCCCAGCTTTGCATGACCATGCTCACCATGACTGCGAGGTTGTCAGAAAGACATACATATAGCGAGGGAGAGAGAGGAAGATGTATGTATACATACATATATATATATATACATAATATAGTCGATAGATTGGAACAGCTTCACATGACTCTTGTCAATCACCCTCACGCAAGGAAGCCTTTGATCATGGCCTACGATCCTGAGCAGGCGAACCTTTGCAGCCGGTGGCCGCACCTTGCTCAACCCCAAGACGCCCAAAGGCTGTGGGTATTGTAGAGTTCGGGATCCAGGCTCTTCTGAGGTGCGCTTTGATGCTGCATGCCGGAGTAGTAGCAAGATGCAATACAGCAGAGATTGCAGTTTGTCAGGTTGTGGAAAGGCGTCACTCATCTGGATGAACCCCCATGTAGACCAATAACATCCAGCAAACAACGTCCCGCGGCACTGCACAAAGTCGGAAAACGTGCCAGAGCTTCGCTTGATGCACCGATCGGACGCAGTCTGGCCACAGGTCAGCGAATGCAAAGAGCAACCATACGAGTTGCGACGACTGCTAGTGTTCCAACTCAATTCAACCGCCGCAGCGTCAGAACTTGGGTTCAGTTCATGAATCCTGGTTCGCGTGTTCATTGCATTCACTCACTTTTAGAAGTATTATTGGGCAAGTTTACGCGTGCCAATAATCATATTAAATTTGTAAGTGAGGGGCGAACAGAGCGTGCGTGAACTTACCTCTGTCTCTAGGGGTTAATCTGTTGAGTCGTGAGGGTAACAGCCAGGATGGGAGAATAAGGACCAAATTAAAAAGTCTTTTTTACGATTCGTATTCGGGGTCTAGGGTCACATATGACTGCTGAGAATATTAACAATATTCATTATTTGAGTTTTTTCATCATATTAATAAACTGAATCATGTTTATAATAGTGTTAATTTGATAATATTTACAATATAGAAAATACAAGTAAAAACAATAATAAGAATGATATTAACACGCTCCAGAATCTCAATTGTATATACTATGAACAATATGAACAATATGAACAATATGAACAATATGAACAATATGGACAATATGAACAATATGAACCATATGAACAATATGAACAATATGAACTATATGAACTATATGAATCATATGGATAATAAGAATAGTTTTTGAAAAATATTGAATAATATTGAGTGATATGAATGATATGAATGATATGAATGATATGAATGATATGAATGATATGAATGATATGAATGATATGAATGATATGAATGATATGAATGATATGAATTAAATGATGTATGAATGATATGAATGATATGAATGATGATAGGCTGAGATGAATGAATATGAATGATGATACTATCCTAATGTTCCTAATATTTATATATACCAACAAAATGGTTATTAATAAGATTGATCATGTTGACCATCTTGATCATATTGATAATATGGATCGTATTGATAATCTGAATAATATGAAAAATGATATGATCATTATGAATAGTAAGGACAATATGAACAATATAAACAATACTAGCAATGCGAATAATATTCATAATATGAAAAATGATATTCATGCTATGAAGAATATTTATAATACGACAAATAACAACAACATACATAATATTAATAATACTCATATTTCTAATAATACCAATATATTCGTGGTATCTTTAATATTAAAAATCTTCATTATAGTAGTGATATTAATCACACTAGTCGTATTATCGTTACTAATCTGGAAAAAATAAATACAAGTAATATTAATGATAGTAACCATATTAACAAGTTTTTGTTTAAAACAATCAAAAAATCCTAATAGTCATAATAATGATAATATTAAGAAATTTGAGAATATTAACAAATCCGGCTTCGGGTGTTCAAAATATGCACCGAGCAGGAACAAGCTCCGAGGCGCCTCTTGGAAGGAGGAAGCGACTCCATCGGCATGGGCCGTTTTTGCGGCACCTCGTGGGGTTCAGGGTTGAGGCTTTTTAGGGTTTAGGGTTTAGGGTTTAGGGTTGAGGGTTTAGGGTTTAGGGTTTAGGGTTTAGGGTTTAGGGTGTCAAGGCACCACTGCCATTGTACCACTGGCCAGCAGTTACGTACAAACATCCAGAAAGTCTCGATTTATACCGAAACTTTTCTTCCACTTGCATACTGCATACTCTACATCACATGTCTGCTTTGTCGGGCGAGAGTATGGAATAGTATGGAAGAAACGCAGCGTGCTACAGCACGCTCCAGCGTCAGCGGTCGACAATGGAACACAGGACAGCTGATTCATGGGCTTCAGGGTCTGGGATTCTGGGATAGGTCCGGCAATATAGGGGCCTTAATAAATAAGGTTTTGGAGGGTAGTACATTATTCAGGGACCATCAGGGAATGCCATTAGTAATTCTTCCGACCCCCAAAAATAAGTTCCCCACCTTGGCCACACTCACCGTGACGGTGCCCGCCTTGGCTGGAGCCTCTTGAACGAAGGTTTAGGGTTTAGGGTTTAGGGTTTAGGGTTTAGGGTTTAGGGTTTAAGGTTTAGGGTTTAGGGTTTGCGCTCTTGATCCCGGAAGCCCTGAAGCTCTAAACCGCAAGATCCCGGTCCAAGGCACCTACCACTGAAGAACACTGGCTCGAGCGCTCGCAGCCATGCAGATAGCAGTGATCTACTACCCTCATGCCACAATTGTGGTCCGCTTAAGGAAGCCAGAGTCGAAACTGATAAGGGGCATCTTTCCAAACATTGCAAGAACAGTGAACAGCACTTGCAAAACATCAGGGCGGCCGTCGAAGTTGAAAGATGGCGAATGTGGGATGAGGGTGGGTGTGTCTACTTGTGCCAGCCTTCGAGAGCTTCACCACTCTCGTAGACATCGACGGCGGGGGAGTGGAAGGCTCCTTCGGCTTGTGCTTCGCCACTGCCACAGCCTGGGGCGACTAAGAAAATCAGCAGGCGCTGACTTTGTGAGAGGATGTGTTGCTGTTGATGGTCCTTGGATAGCCAGTACAGTAGCCAGGGCCTCTAAAGAGTAACGCACAAATTGCCTTCTAAGAATTCGGCTATTGTGCGCTTAAGAGGTCTGGGAAACGCACCTATGGATCCCTGTGCTGTGTGCCCGAAGATGCACCTTCGTGAAGGTTTCTCAAAATGCGTTGTTCGAGGGCCCAGCAACGCATCTCACGTCAGACTAGGAAACCGCGTAGTTAGCGACGATGCGAGACTTCAATCCAAGCCCTGAAGCGATAGAGACGTTAGCTGTTAGCACCTGCCCGCGCCCCCTCTCGGCTAGGAAACGCCTAAGAACAGGGCGGCGGTGTCCCGGAATCCACAGTTAGGCGTCCGCGAACCTCTTCGAAAATTCTTCTCACCCCCCTCCCGTTCCTCTTCAGACGGTCCCGTTCCCCTTGCCTTGGGCGATGCCGGCACCTTGGCGGGAGCCTGCCAGTAACAACAACCAGCCTACGAAGGGCGATGTGTCGTAGTCTTACGGGCTGAGTACCCTGGCCCAAAAAAGGTCAGCCTTTTTATGTGCACTCGGATTCTATATGGCCAAAAAGGCTAACGCGGCTAAACCTACCCAGTCCCTGAGTAGTGCCAAGCACAACGAAGTGCACGTAGTCTCAGCTTGACTCACTGAGGTGACTCCCGGGCCTTCGCCGGGGCCTTGGGAGGCGGGCCTGGTGATTGCGGCTGCTTTGCCTTGGCCGGTGCAGCGGCCTGCAGCGGCAGGTGTGGCGCCCATGCCACTATACATTCAGTGCGTGACGACGATGTGCGCGCAGAGTCACAGCCGGCCTGCTTTGCCTGCGGTTTTGGGAAGCTCAGCTTGGCAGACTCATCACCCGCCTGCCATGAAGGTGAACAGCACGTGCGATTCCGTGGAGCTGCAAGAGGTCAGAAGTCAGATACTTCAGGATACTGTGGCAGCAAAGAGCTCGACAGAACTCGCTGTCCTCGATTCTTCGCGTGCGGTCCCGCCGATAAGATTCAACGCCGGTGACGAACGCCTGCATTGGCTCTGCTCTATGCTCTGCGATCACTATGAACAAGCGACGTGTAACAAGTGTACAAACGCTCAAGGACACAACCCTGCCTCGACAGGCGTTTCCTTGTCCAGCGTCGAGCGCAGTAACCTGAAGCAGCCCATGTTCTCTCATTGTAGCTTGCGAGTAGCTACAACATGTGCCGAAGTCATTGGTCTTTGCAGGTGGGAGTAGGTGTGGCAGGCGTTGCGGTGTTTTGAGGCTAGAGAACCAGCAACGCTGGGAATTCGAGGCTCGCAAGGGTTTGGGGAGCAGCAAAGGCTGTCTGTTCAACGACTACCACAACTACGGTCCAAGGCAGTGTATAGCTGCCTAAGGAAGGGGCGCTGCAGAGGAACATGAGATTCCTACTGGCATCCCCTCTCCCACCTGGGGCCAGACTCCGCCTGAAGGAGCTGCACTGGCTCCTCTTCCAGAAAGGGTTTGGGGTCTAGGGGGTCTAGGAGTCTAGGGGTCTAAGGGGGTCTAGGGCGTCTTGAGGTTGGCGGTCTAGGAGTGTAGGGGTTGGGTGTGAGGTGGCGCATGCAATGGTTGGTGTATGACAAGGTGGGGCACCCGGGCCTCAGATACAAAAGGTATTACTGGACCCCTCGACTCATCGCAGCCACATGCACCGGGATCAAAATGAAATTCGGATGAAATCGAGTACGAACCTCAGTCATTTGTACTTCCGCATTCTGGAACTTTGATTCTCAACCCTGGGAACCCCCCAAGCCCACCACCGCAAAGCGCGGGTTTCGGCCTGGCTTAGGGGGATTTAGGGTTCAGTCGTGTTCAGTGATGTGCAGGCTGTGGAGCCAAAGGTCCTTCAGCAACCTCAGAGCATCGGCCAGGCTCTTGGCACCAAGCCTGCTCCTGCCATTTAGGGCTTAGGATTTAGGATCGTGTGTTTCTAACTTACTTCCATTCAGAAACATGCTGTGCATCACATGTCTTCTCTCTTTCGTGGGGGGAGGGGGGGCGGGCAACCCGCCCCGCGCTGAGTTGGGGCCTCCACTTCTGAAACAACGCAGCTCAGGATCAGCACCCTTCGCTAGCAAGCAGCACCTGAAAACAGTCACCCCTATCCCTCTCTCTCCCTCTCTCCATGCGTACGTTACATGCGCACTATGTGTGTAAGAGAGACCCCTGCAAAAGCTGAGAGGGCATCGGCATCCATCGGTTCTAACACTTTTCCACGCTCAAAGCCCGCTGCATCTTCCAAGCGCACGTCTCCACCACCACCCTCTGCTCAGGGCTGGCCAAGTCGGCGCCGCCAGCACAGCCATCTGGGGCCGAACAGCGCTCAAGAGGGAACTGTACAATATAATATAATCAAGTATAGTATAGTATAATATAGTACAATATAGTACAATATAGTATAATATAGTATAATATAATATAATATAGCACAATATAGTATAATATAATAAAAATATATAGTAAAATATAATATAATATACGTAGATATACGTAGTATAATGCAGCATGCGGCATTCACGGGCCTTGGCCCTCCAGCGTGCGCTCCATAGCTGACAGCATGGAGGCGTAAGAGGAGGAAATGCAGCGCCTGGACGGCTTGGGTCAAACAGCGATTGCTGAAAATGATGATCCTCGATTTATCGAAGCCCAGACATTCAGCAGAAGTTTCTCTCCTGTAGACTGCCTCGACTGCCTCGTATGAAGATCTCACCACAAGCCTCTGAGCTGCTTCGGCAGTCAGAACTGCGGCTGCCGGCCATGGTGCGTGCAACACCTCCACGGCGGCTTGTAGGTCCCGAAGGGCCTTCCAGCAGCACTTGCATGTTTCGCACGAAGCACTTGCATCATCACCTCTCCAACGCCGGCCCGTCCTGCTGGTCCACCCCCACCCTCTTGCTGCGCATGGCCGCCAAAACTTGAAGGGACTGATGCCACCTTCTCGTCACGGAGCAAGCCTGGCCCGAAGGAGCGATTCTGAGATGGGCCCGCAGCTTCAGGCCCGAGACATCACGCTGAGAACTTTGGAGAACCCTCGGCAACTCTTGGCAACGCTTGACGGCCTTGAGGACTGCGCCGTAGCCCGCAACCTCTGCCCTCGGGCCCAGGTGCCTGCAGCCAGGGATCGAACGTCGGTGGGCCTAGTTAGAGGTTCATGGGTAGTGATCAGTGGGGTTATAAGTGGGGTGCAACTGGACATAACCTTATTTAGGGCACCTATAACCCTACTTATAACGACCCATGAACCTTCCAGTATCACTATCCCCAGCCCCAGGGTTTGGGACTGGTGCAGGGATCGGGTCACCGGCCTCACCCCGGCAAGTGCGTGTAGGGCCTGTTCCCAGCGCAAGGCCGCGGCCAATGCAGAGCAGATGGCGTTGTAACTGCTCACCTGAGGGCAGGATCTGAGAGTAAAAGCGCCCACAAATTACTGTTTTGATTGCTCCGGGTCCGGAGCGACCATCAAACGTAACTAGCTTCCTTGCAAAGCCTTCTGGTGCATTGTCCGCTTCGCAGTACGTAAGAGCAGCACGCAAGGTTAGAGCTGCCCTAAACACCTTGAATGACGGCTTCGACACAGCACATTGCATTGGAACTACTTGTGTATGGCATAATCCACCCAAACACGCTTCGTCAGACTCCGGATCTGAATCGTCACCAGTAACTTTCGTTAGGGTTTCTGCTCTCTCTGGCCGTGGGAGCCCAAGGGGTCGTTGGGACTTACTTAGGTTCAGGCGAACGCCCGCTAGCGGATGCTAGGGGCGTTGTGGAAGCACAAGCCAATGACTCCAACACCACCCACTCTGCTCGGGGATATGGGCCTACATGCAAGGTCTTACGAAAGTCACGCCCAGCAGGCTTCCAACCTCCACCTTAAAAGCCCCCGCTGTAATCTCATGATGCCCGGCGGCAGTGGGTTCACTGGTAGAGCGAGCCAAGCTTGACAGGACTTCCAGCGCTGCGGGCCAGCGCACGTTGCGCCCAGCTGCAGAGATGACAACATTGTAGCACACCTCGGCAACACACTCCTCTAAGGCAGTGGTAGTGCCCAAGATGTCGCAAAGCCGAATGATGGCAAGAACGCATTCCACCCACGTGCGCGCGCAGCTGGGGGATGGCATCGTGAGTTCGCATCTTGACCTTTTCTCAAAACTTCTCGGATCCCGCGAGCAGACTGCCATGATTCTGAACAGCCTGTCGATTAGTAGCAGGTTTGAGTGTGCATACGCAGTCCAGTGTGTGGGAAAACTACAGGACTGGCGTGCACACCACTGGAGAGCGCAGCCTTGGGACTCTGCAGTAGGTCACGGTCCTACCGTCTTTCTGCGTTTACATGCGAAGTTGCACGATCTGATGCCGGACCTAGGCTCAACTCACCGCTGAGAGTCCGCGCTTTCAGCTGCACCGCACGCCCTGCTTAATCAGTGGCGCTTCAGCAGCGCGAGTGTCAGCTCCACTGACAAGCTCGAGGATATTCGAGGATCTTGTCCAATGCCTTCAGCGTACTGTGGTGCTTAGCACCAGAGTCGTCCGATTCAGGTCCAGCTCTCGGCTCAGAAATGGTGGGAGTAGATCATCTGCCTCGGCATGCCCACGACAACCCGAACACCCACAAAGCTGCGATTGTGGAAACTAAGCACCAGGCTCATACGTCGGGAACGGGTACCTCACCACGGCCGGGCCACAGTGTGCATAGGGCATGCCATGGGCCAACATTGAAAGTACAGAGCCTGCGCAGAAGCGATCATACGGAAGGGGACTGAAGGTTCGGCCAAGACACAGGCTATTTTCCATTACGGACTCCGCCTTGTCCACCTGATCGGCTGTCTCGACGGGCTTGGGGTTTTAGTGCCTGATAGTGCCTGATAGGGTGTTGTTAGGGTTAAGGGTGAGGTAGCTAAGTTTCACTCGCGTCCATGTCAGGACCCACAAAGCTTTGGAATGGCAGTCGAGATGCCGCGGCGCGCAGAGCTGCCATCTGCGTCCTATAGGGCGAGTCTACGTGCGCGACTGTCATTTCTAGCCCCGCAACTTTAATGATTCAAAGATAAAGACACTCGAGGTACGTGTGGAGCTCAGGGATGTTGAGTTGCCGCTGAACACCCACCTAAACAAGCCTGTCTGGGGCCCTTGCTTGACGGTGTCGCAGAGGTAGGTGGCCTCTTCCGCGAGGGACGTGTGGGGCTTGGCCTGGTACACAGCCTCGGCGGCGTCGAGGGGGAGGGGGGGTCTGTGTTGAATGTGGACCCCAATTCACACGCTTGGCTTCTCATCTCAATGATAGGGGGTGGCGGCTGGGAATCTGAGATACTTTCGTGCCCGTCATGGCAGTAGGTAGGGCAGCTACCAGTACGACGTGAATAGCGGCAGCAGTCGTAACCCGAAACTGGCTTTTGGCTGTGGCCCTCAGAGAGTCAGAGAGAGAGAGAGAGGGATAGAGATTACGTGCATACATGCATATGGTAGATGACTGTGTGCATATACGGCTGTATGCGTATACAGTAGATAGAAATAGAAGGTTTATGTATCCACACAGATGTCCATATGCATCCTTGGCCAACCTATTAAAGGAAAAGGAGAGATGTGCCTTGAGTTTCTCGAGCTGGTCCACGACGTTGTCGTAGATGGTTTTCCTGCTTCCAGTCAGCTTCTCCACGCCCTTGTACTTTTCCAGGTCCTGAAGGGCTTAGGGTTTAGGGTTTAGGGTTCAGGGTTCGGGGTTTGGGGTTTGGGGCTTGGGGTTTGGGGCCTTGCGGGAATCGTACCCTGGGTGGCCAGGGCTGAAAGAGAGGTGATCCAAGGCAGACTCTCGGCCGGACAGTCCTTGGCACATGCTGGCAGAAAGCCCGTCTCGGTCATCTGCACCATCGTTTCCACCTCGCAACCTCATTGCGCTGCCCAACTACAGGAAGAAAATCATAGGAAGAAAATCATTACCCCTGCCACGACATTGAAGTTCTACACGTTGGCATGAACCAGAAGAAGGCTCTTCAGCTCAGCGGCAGAGGCAAGAGATGTAGTTCTCGTACATCACCTCCTGGCGTGCCTCCGTCTCCTGCGAGCTGCAGAGCGCTGCCGAAGCACAGTCTTTTCGAAGGCTGCTGGCAATGTAAGTCGAATGCAAAAACAGCCCTTGGTGACTATGATTTGGGGTGAAACTTGGGCGAACCTTGCTGTCTACTGTAACTTGAGGGGTCCAAGGACACGTCTGGTTGGTACAGTAGCTGCTGCTCCTCGGCCGTAAAGATTTTCAGCGTTTCAAAGAGCTTGCGGTTCTTTTCCGAATTCCTCGGCTCCGAGTTCAAGGCAGTGAGGGCTCAGCTGCTTCGGAGGCAACTGTGGTGTTGAGTGCAAGGCACATGCTCCAAAGCCCCACAAGTCTAAACCCAGAAGAACTGCACCCCGAACATCCCGAAATCACCTAGACAAAGGCCCGAAACCCTAAACCCTAAACCCTAAACCCTAAACCCTAAACCCTAAACCCTAAACCCTAAACCTCCCCAAGGCTCCAGGTCGCCACGGCCTTGGGCGTGGTGTTCAAGTTCGGGAGGCCTCGCTTGCCCGCCTCCACGGGCCACTCGGCGGAGTAGCCGTTGCCCGTGAAGATGACATGCTTGTTCTCCTACGTATATATACATATGTATTCCATTTGTCTATTCATTTTTTTTGTAAGAGGAAGGAACCTAGTTCGGGTTTAGGGCCTAGGGTGTGGAATCAAGGGATGAAAGGAGGGCTTACAAGGGACCTTAGCGGTTATTTACGGGTTGTTGGGTCTACTTAGGTATATAGGGACTATCTAAGGCATAAACAGGGGCTATATCGGGGACGCATGGTACCTACTCCCTACTTGCATACTAAGCTTATAGGATGGCTCAACATAGGCATCTCTCCTTGAACACCTGCGCCACGGCATCGCGATGGCTCATGCCACCCTCGATGAGGGAAGCCATGTGTGACATCCCAGCAGACATGATGGCATTGCAGACCATGACCGGAAAGCAACAGTTCTGCGAAGAGCCCACGGCGCGGAACTCGAAGCGGTTGCCGCAGAAGGGGAATGGTGCTGTTCGGTTGCGATCCTCGACGTTTGCCTCGATGTGCATCGCGGAGCTGCATCCCGTCTCCTGCTTCTTCTTCTCGGCCTTGTATCCTTTTGGCAGTGGCAGGTGATCTTTTTTAGCATGCCCGGCATCTCTCGAGGTGCTGTAGCATATGAAACCATACTATAAAAAGACTTCTTTGAAAGAGGCAGCCTAATATATATATATATATATATATATGTATATATATATATATACATACATACATACGTACATATGTTTCTATACATATAATTGTACAAACTACAAAAAAACATTCTTTGAAAGAGGCAGCCTAAGAGGTCTCCGCCATTGACCACGGAGTCAACAAACTGATCGAAGCCCTGGCCCGGGTACAGCGAGATGATGGCCGGGGGGGCCTCTTGGGCACCTGGCAAGCTCTACTACATACATACACACAAAAAATATATATGCATGTATGTATGTATGCATGCATGCATGCATGCATGGATGGATGCATGCATGTATGTATGTATGTATGCATGCATGCATGTATGTATGTTATATGTATACGTATATGTGTATACCACAGCATTAAAAAGATATATCATATGAGTAAACGGTGGCATGTTGCGGCATGTAGGAAGCAGCAATCGCTGGATGTGCTTTATTCGTTTTTCTTTGACACGCCGCAGGATAGCTAATTACGTCGTTCTGCACTGGCAGGCGAATGTGGTTCTGGTTTTCAGGTCCCGTGTTTTGCTTTCATGAATGCTTCCCAAATGCACTGAGAAGCTTCCACTCCAATCTACTACGACTTTTGCAGGTTGTCAATATTTCTATACATATATATATATAACATGTATATATATATATATGTATATAGATGTATACATATATATATATATATATGTATATGCACACTTTCTACACTTGAACGTGAACAGACACGGACACTCGAAGGGGCACCCAAGCGATGGTCGTTGCCAGCGCTGGCCACAGTGCACCGCACCATTTCCTGGGATTGAATTCGCTGAAAAAATTCGAGACTGGGTCTGGCTTTTTGTGTTGGGGTGGGCATGAACTCAGGTGCTTATGAACGAGTGTCCAGTGCCGCAAGACAAGCTTACCTTGCAAGAAGTCTCACGGATGCAGGCTGGGTGGCAGGCACTGTGATGTCTGTTTTGTTGCTCGTGCCTGAAATGATAAGTTACAGAAATGTTTCATCGCATGTTTCTTCCCGTCTCGGGGTCACCCCTGTGGTTCTTCTTTGTGGCGTCTGTGCCAGCGGCCAATGGGTTCCAGACTCTAGACGTTCCACCGTGCTGACGGCCTCTAAATTCAAACACAACAAAAAAAGGGAAAACGGAGTACACAGCAAAAGAGCCTAGCTTCGTTGTACTGCGCCAGCCCGTACGCCAAACAGGCGATGGCCGTGACGTAGAGCTTGGCCCCATCCTCATTCTTACCAGGATAGAAGAAGTTTAAGTTTGTGTCCGTGCCGATGGACCAGTTTGCGTGCTTTCCGCTACCGTTGATGCCAGCAAAGGGCTTCTCATGGAAGAGAACCTGCAGACCGAGCTTGGCGGCTTCCCGGTTCATGACCTCCATGAAACACACATTGCTGTCGCAGGACACGTTCGCGGCACGGAAGACTGGCGACATCTCGTGCTGTCCAGGTGCAACCTCGTTGTGTTTTACGGCCATGGGGCAACCGATCTTCAGCATCTCAGCCTGCGCCACATCAAGGAGTTCTTGTACCTTGCCAGGAATTGCCTGAAAGTAGTTCAGGTCTCCTTGCTGGTGCCGCGTGGGCAGCTTGCCAAAGAGCGTGCGGCCGCAATTCACCAAGTCAGGTCGGGCTTTGAAGTGATCTGCTTTGAGAACGAAGAACTCCTGCTCCCAACCCAAGTAGCTGTAGATAGTCTGCACATCCTTGCCAATGCCAATGGCCTTCAACAAGCGAAGGCCGTGAGTTTTCACAGCATCCATGGAGCGCAGCAGTGGTGTCTTCTCATCAATACACTTCCCAAAGTGGGTTATGAAAGCACATGGAATGTAGAGGCAGCTGTCCATGACGAAGGGCGGGGATGACCTGTCCCAAGTCGTGAATGCTGCTGCAGAGTGTGTCACGCGCAGGCCGCCATTGGGGAAGGAGGAGCCATCGGTCTCACCCTGAAAGAGCCGCTCGTGCGGCAGGCACGCCTTCATCGGCTTTGTGACGAACTTGGAGCCGAACTCCAGGTCCATCAAAGTATCGCGCTTGAAGGCGCCCAACATACCGCCCACAGCGCCCCCGCCACCTCCCAGGAGTTCTGTTCAAAACAGGGATTTGGGAGAGGCCCTGACCCTGACAACTTGAGTTGGGGCCCGAGGAAAACCGGCGCATGCCAAATCATGCCAAGCTGCCACGCAAAGGAAAGAACCAGTGGGCAAAGTCAATCGCCCCTCGCTCGCGTGCCCAGTCGAAGAGCGTGTCCGCGATGACCTTCTGGTCCTCCTGCAAGCTTTTGCAATGTGTTATATATACATACACTATCTTCATCACTTCGGCAAAACAGCTACCTCCCCTCTCTTCAAGTGGCCAACGGTATTGTCTTAGAGTCTCTTGAAAAACAGGCGACATCGATCCTCTGTCGTAGGGTCGCCTGAGATCAAACACTCATTGAAGCGCTGCACGACTGCGGCAGGCAGCTTCGCAGCCATCACGGCATCATCGAACATACAGGTCCCTGCGCTTGTCAGGGCATCCGAGGACATGGCTGTGTCGGCGTTAATATTCGCTTCCACTGTACTTGAGCTACAATTGCCAAATGGCTGCGGGATGTTGGACGTGACTGATGATGACTTTTCTGATAGTACTCACTGCTTAGTCCGAGGACCTTGTTGAGGACTTCTGGACACGCTACAATGCTGATGCTGAGGCTGCGGCCGCATCTGGTGTGAGCCTTCTTTCTTCCGCCCAGCGCAGTGCATCAAGTGCCTGCAAAACTTTGCCACAGGTTGCGTGCGTTTACTGCGGGCCGCCGCTCGACATGTGCAATTATGTATGGGTGCCTGGCTGCGGTTGGATTCCGAGCAATATTGAGTACTCTCAGAATGTCACAGCAGCTAGACCAAGACGCGACAAAAGACTTCTGTTGCACTCAAGCCAGCGATTTCATGATGATGGCATAACAACGAAGAGGAAGCTTCAGTAAGTGTTTGTGCACTTCCTTCGGTGATCCCTGGGGTAAGGGTTGGCCGGCATCCTTTTCCGGGTTTTGGAGTAGTCCCGTAGTCCGTGTCGTAGTAGGTTAGTAGCAATATCAGTCGTCGTCTTGGCCGAAGTCGTGGAAGCAGTAGTACTAGGAGTAGCAGCCGTCGTCGTCGTCGTCGTCGTCCGCCGCCGCAGCTGTCACCATAGTAGTGGCATAACGGTAGTACCATGAGCAGCGGCCTGCCCTTGCCATCTACCCCTGAAACCCTGCCAAAACTGACAGCAGCTCGCCTCTCGCCACCGGCCCGCCTGGGCGCAGCTGCCAAGGGATGTGGGCAGGTGGCCAAGGCCCCAGTTAAGGCGCCTGGCCCGAAGGTGGGTGCGAGAGATTTGGGACGATATGGGGCTGTTCTCTGAGTTCCGGGTCTCCGGTAGGCACTGCACTTGAATGCGAACTCCGACTACGTGTCCTTTATTCACACTAACCTCCATATGAGTTGGGCTCTATACGTCACCAGCTGCCAAGCAGATATGGTGACCAACAGCTTGTGACGCGCAAACACTCTCAACAGACCAAAGAAAAACGAAGTGAGTCTTCGAATGTGGGGTGTGCGGATTTGCCCAAAGTTGGCGGGAGTGCTCTGTTTGGTTCGCATTTCAATGTGAAGCTTTTGAAGCTCTGAAGCTTGTTGTCTTCGCGAGCTTCGTTTTTGAAGCTTTTAAAGCTTTTGAAGATTTTGAAGCTTCCTTGAACCCTGAAGCTCTGAAGCTTCTCGAGCGTCGCGCTTCGTGTGAAGCCTGAAGTCTGAAGCTTCGCGAGCTTCGCGCTTCGCCTGAAGCTTGAAGTCTGAAGCTCGGGAGCTTCGCGAGCTTCGCCTGAAGCTTGAAGTCTGAAGCTCGCGAGCTTCGCGAGCTTCGAGAGCGTCGCGAGCTTCGCGAGTTTCGCGAGCTTCGCGAGCTTCGCGAGCTTCGCTTGAAGCTTGAGGTCTGAAGCTTCGCGAGCTTCGCGGGCTTCGCGCTTCGCCTGAAGCTTGAAAACTGAAGCTCGGGAGCTTCGCGAGCTTCGCGGGGTTCGCGCTTCGCCTGAAGCTTGACGTCTGAAGCTCGCGAGCTTCGCGCTTCGCCTGAAGCTTGAAGTCTGAAGCTCGGGAGCTTCGCGAGCTTCGCGAGCTTCGCGAGCTTCGCGAGCTTCGCGAGCTTCGCCTGAAGCCTGACGTCTGAAGCTTCGCGAGCTTCGCGCTTCGCCTGAAGCTTGAAGTCTGAAGCTCGGGAGCTTCGCGAGCTTCGCGCTTCAAAAACGAAGCTTGTCTGAGCCGCCCCTGGCTCGCAATCCAAATATGCGTCAAAGAGGGAGTGGCTACAATTTTGAGAATAATGATGACTCTTTACATAAGTTGTACAAGGTTGGGATTGATTCAGCAATGTTGTGTTGTGTTTCCAACCAATCTTCAAAAACTGTTGCATCGTCAAGATGTTGTGTTTGTTTCCAACTGAAACAAACGCATTGCAGCGCTTTGGAAAGATTTGAAGGTAACATGCATGTGGTTCTGATGGTCCAGGACTAGGGATGGAGAACAGCTCAGTACGCACGTGGCACAACCGCCGCAACAGGAGGCGCCAAATGCAGAATGGGTGGAGAGAGCAGGAGGTGGCAAAACAACACGTAGTGCCAGCAAAGAACTCGGCTGCTGCCCAGACCATTTGCTTGTAGAGGCAGTCGCGAGCCTTATGAAGCCAAAGGTTGCCAAGATTCTGCTTGGTGTCCATGTGGTGAGGTGGAATCCACCCACCTAGCCCTTCATGAATTTCGGAGTGTCTGAGCGTCTGAGTGTCTGAGCGTCTGAGTGTCTGAGCGTCTGAGTCTCTGGCGAGTGAAAGCGTGTCTGAGTGGTTGAGTGGCTGAGTGTGTGAGTGTCTGGCGCCAAATACAAGCCGCAAACGTGCCCTCAATCGAACTTTAGGGTCCATGATGGATGCAAGCTACTTGGCCGTTTGGGCGGGTTTGTGAGTCGCAGCACCTGGAGAAACGCGGCAGCCTACAGCAGGTCTTGGCTCTTTCCCAGGTGCTGTACTTTGAAGACATGAAGATGTTAAACGAAGCAGTTGAGAAGTGTTGGCATCACCTATGTAATGTTTGCCTGGTATACTGAGATCAGAATAGTTGCACAAATGACGACTGCTTACACTGTTCGGTACTAAAGTTCGTGTTCGAACATTGTGCATTTGGGCTGAAAATTTTTTCTGCCTGGTCACAACCCACTGCGGGGTCCCAACGGAGCTCAACTTGAGCTCCTGCCTTGCTTCGGCCCTTCCATCGGGCCTTCTCACCGGCCTCCAGGGCCCACTAAACCCTAAACCCTGAACCCTAAACCCGAAACCCTAAACCCGAAACCGAAGCCCAGTGGTGGGCAACATGCCCTCCGAGGAGGTCCAAAGGCTAAAAAAGCCACTGAGAGACGGCAACGACTGCGTCGTTCCATCGCAACATGTGAGAGCGGGAAGGGTCAAGAACCCAGGTACCAGGATCAACACCCGAAACATGAGACAGGAATTCGCTGTGTTCAGGGCAACTGTTCTTCATCAAGTCCAAGTCATATGTATATGTATATGTATATGTATATGTATATGTATATGTATATGTATATGTATATGTATATGTATATGTATATGTATATGTATATGAGTATGTACATATACATATATATATACATATATATATATATACATATATATACATATGCTACCCCCCCCCCCCCATGGACCTGCCTCTCTTTTAGACTTTGCTGCAGGTACCGGCCTCGACCTGAAGGTTTCCTTGTAGAAACACGGTTTACCGATGTTTCTGCAGGTTTTCCTTCGAAAAACATTGGTTTTACCGATGTTTTTTCGAAGCCCACCCTTTCGGTAAAACCGATGTTTTCTGTTCCCATGTTCCGAAAACATCGCAAAAAAAACAATAAAAACTATGAAAATCCATGCCCAGCCACAAGTTTCGAAAATCATGGTTTTTATGGTTTTTATTGGTTTGTGCGATGTTTCGGGATGATGGGTTCACAAAACATCGGTTGAACCGATGCTTCTGAAAGCCTGAAACATATTTTCCAAACTTCTTTTATTGGGTTACTTCAGCCACTAGTTTCGAAAATCATGGTTTTATGGTTTTTATTGGTCTATGCGATGTTTCGGGATCATGGGTTCACAAAGCATCGGTTTTACCGATGTTTCTGAAAGCCTGCCTTCGAAAAACATTGGTTTTACCGATGTTTTTCGAAGCCCACCTTCAAAAATCACCGGTAAAACCAATGTTCTTCTGAACCCATGCTCCGAAAACCAAGGAAGAAAAAAGGTTGCAACCCTGTAGGCGCTGAAGGTCCAAATGCCCAAACACTAGGTTTTTAAAACCTTTAAGCCCTATAGGGTCTAAAGGCTTAGGGCTTTTCAGGGTTTATCTCTTAAACCCTGAGGGTTTGAAGGTTTAAATGCCCAAACCTGAGGCTTGAATTCCCAAACTTTATGCGTTTAAACCTCGACCTCAAGTCTGGGCATTTATACCTTCATTACCTTCATCGCTTATAAGGTTAAAGCCTTTGAACCTTTTAGAGCCCTTTAGGGTTTTGGGGTTCTTTCTGGCCAAAAGGCTTTGAGGTTTAACTGCCTAAACCTTAAGCCCTTAAGGTTTAAACTCTATGGGCTTAGGTTTAAATGCCTAAATCTTAAAGTGTTTAGGCCCCTTAAGACTTCAACTCTATGGGCTTAGGTTTAATGCCTAAATGCTTAGGCCTAAGCCTTTAAACCTTAACCCTGTAGCCTATAGGGTTTAAAGGTCAAGCGTTTAGGCCCTTAAGGTTTAACTGTGGGCTTACTTTTAAACCGAAACTTTAAAGCTTAACCCTATAGCCGCTATAGCCTATAGGGCTTAAGGGTTAAGTGCTTAGGCCCCTTAAAAGTTTAAACTCTATGGGCTTAGGTTTAAATGCCTAAATCTTAAAGTCTAAACCCTAAGCTTTTAAACCTTAAAAGTTTAAAGTTCAAATGTTTAGGTTGAATTGACAGTGCTTATAGACGAGGCACTGAAAGAGTGGGGGAGGCACTGAAAGAGTGGGGGAGGGGGGGGGGGGGGGATAGGCGGCTCAACCAAAACGAAAAAAGGTACAGGGGGGGGGGGGGGGGGGGGCACTATATATATATATATATTTTTTTTTCAGAACTACCTAAGTATCCCTGGGCACCCTCAGCGGTCTAAGCGACAGAGGAGGCCTAAAACGGCTGCTTGGCTGCATGGCAGCCCTTCCGGCGGAAAAATCTGCCGCTCAAACATGACTCAAAGGCTCACGAGGTCTGAATCATCGAGTGGGGTACCGTACGTTGTTGGATCTGGTTCCGGAGAACTCGGAGACCCTGTGTCGAAGTCATCTGGATCACCGTCACTGGCACCCATCATACTCGTCATCATGGCGGAAAAAGCTGAGAATGAAGCAAAAATGGTACTTGTGGCATCAGGCGAGGAATCAGGCGGGGCATCAGCATCTTCCTTCATGGCATCAGTATGACGTGGCACGTCTGGCTCAACTGGATGATCAGTTGGCACAGGATCATCAACCATGACCAGTTCAACATCTGCAATGGCACCACCAGTAGCAGGACCAAGAGCGCCCATGCCAGCCCCAATCACACCTGCACCCACAGCCACTGCAGCAAAGAGAACGTTTCTGCCCGCCAGGGCCGTGCTGTATGCTGCTGAGACCGCAATGCCAATTCCCTGCCAGGCCAGCTGCAGTGCCGAGTTCAAGATCGTCGCCAACGCAGACAAAATGTTTTGTAGTAGGCGGCAACCAGCATGAAAACCCCTGCTCACCACACCTGCCATCGCGCTGCTGAACGTCTCGTGCTCATAGTCATCTGTCGGAGGCTGCGGATCGGCGATCATCGAACTGCAAAGCTCCTCCGCGAACGTGAGTCCAATGCAAACCCACAGCAATGTCACCTGACCAGCAGAAGCTTCTTGCAAAAAGGGTATGGGCTGCAGAAGGCAAAATCGAAGCCATGCCAGGATCCTAGGTTGGGCTCAAAGCCGGAAATGACAAGAGAATCAATGTCTGTCGGCTTCTGTTGATTGAAGGATGTCGAGCCTAGAGTACCTAGAAAGATGCATAAAACTTTGTAAAGTCATATGCGTTGGATGTAAATAAGTTGCTGTGTCTTTGTGCACGCGTACATGCGTGCTTCACGCGAAGCGTGGAGGTGTCAACAATGCAAAAATGGTGATTTAAACATATATAAATAAATATAATACATATATATATATATATATATTTATATTTATTTATTTATATTTATATTTATATATACATATAGAGAGTAGCACCGTGTTTATCTAGATGTTGTTCATAGAAGAAGATTCTTCAACAACTCTATTTTGAAGGGCTCAGGATCCCGCAACTCAGTCGAATGCCGGGAGACTTGGTGAACCAACTCCATGCATCTGCCTTCTGCACTGGGATCGCCTGATCCGAATCGATCCACACGTGCCCCACGTTCGAGGCGTCCATGAGTTGCGAGAGGACTTTTCCACAGGGAACAATCTGAAAAGCCGAGGAGATGAAGGTCGAAGACACCTCAGGCGCTCCGCTGCAAGATGATGGCTGCTCCTAACAGATCCTAAAGGTGGGGGATAGGATTGGGGGGGCCCTAGAGAATATAGGCCCTCTCAATAAGGTCCCTGTTTTTAGAAAGCAAAAAAGAGGGTTGAGAAGGGTTCCTTTTTCAGGGCCCCCCTAATCCTACGAAAGCGGTCTTTTGACACAGGGACACATCTCGCCGGACTCAGCATTCGTATTCATCGAAGCAGATTGCCTTTTTAGTTCAAGTTTGTCCCGTCCGCTGCTGGATGAATTCGGCCTTTTGTGTCAGGTTGTTATCAGCGGAGAGCTACAGTCAACAAAGGGCCAATGAGCTTTCGGAAAAAATGCCTCAAATGCGAAGACCTGCCTCGCTACGGATCGGCATAGCTTCAAGATTTGGGTGGCTTCCGAACATGTAAACAGCCTGTCCGCTCGTCTGCCCGGCCTTGATGTATGCTTGCACCTGTGACTCGCCGAGATCGGTGGACCTCTCGACTCTGCTGGCTCTGAACTTCAACAATCCACAGGCTTCCAAGGACCAGTCGCCCCAGCGCCCAACGAGCATCGACATCACGCTCGCCCTCGGTCGTGGAAGTGCGCGGAAAGCAGATGAAAGCGGCACAGGCACATTTTTCACACTTCCCTACCAAGGAAAAGGTTCCAAAATCCTACCGGGTGGCATTCGTTTGGGACGCTCCTTGGCTGGAAATGCACTTGATGGCATCCATTCCCCCTTCCCCAATTGGCCTAATTTCGCTAGGGCTGCAAGCAACATCATGATGTGAGTCAAGACATGTCAGCATGTTAACAAAGTTGTTGGTCTCACAGTTTGAACGCTTAAAGGTACCACAGAGCGGACGGCAACCAATGCAAGCGGAGATTCTGCAAGAACTTGACGGGGTCGCGACCAGCTCTCGATTGACAGGCTCGACATCATGAGGTCCGGGACGACCAAAAGTGCGGGAACGCCAACGAACCACAAGCAGACCGTGCCGAAGACGCCTGAAATGTTGTCAATGTACGCCTCGCAGCCGGCAAAGGGTGAGCTAAACATGCGGATGAATGTGGGGCTCCCGGCAACCATCATCAGCTCTATGAGTTTCGCACTGGCAACAAGCAAGGTCTTTGTGGCCAGCGCATGCCCAGGTTGGTCGAAGCAGTGGGACAACATGTGGGCCAATGCCGTCTTGATATCGGTGGACTGGAAGAAGTTCAGCGCTAGCATGCCGGCGAGGAGTTGCGAAGCTGACATCATAGAAAGGAGGTAAAAGCACTCGAACTTGGTGACGCCTTCGATTATCTGCTGCAAGTGGTAGAAGCTGGAGTAGATTGAGGCAATGGCATCGAAGAAGATGGTCAAGTTGATACCAGAGGCTTCGAGAAGCTTCTTCATGCTCTCTTGGGTGATCGGAAGCTGAATCCCACTGAGTTCGCGAAAGCTGCTCCACATAACGAACAAAACCTCAAGGTCCCAGAGCAGGAGAACATTGGCCACCAAAGCCGAAGCGAGGCAAATCAGTCCGGGTACCTTCGGGCGGAAGTGAAGGGGAACAAGATGGCAATGGTACGGTGCTGCGGCCCAAACTGGGCGCCCCAAAACAAGATGCGTCATATTGACCAATACTCCCTATGGTTCCAACCCTGCTCAAAAGCGCATCTTCAAAGCATCTCAAAGATAAGAGGCAAGACAATCCTGTCGAGTGGGACAAACATGAAACATAACTCGCCCATGACAAGCCAAGGCACCACCCGTTTGGACACGATTCCTTGCCCTGTGCACTTGCCGCAGCTGCCAGATGACGCTTTGCTTGCCCTGAGAGAACCATCCACGGCACCCAAGACGAACTGCGCCAGAGCGAGCAGGACAGCCAAATAGATCAGCCAGCAAGCCGTGAAAGCCAGCAGCACAAGACCAGCAATGACCAAAAAGGTCACCAAGAGAATCAGAAGTGCCACAACTATCGCGTTCGGCACCACAATCACTGCAACGACCACTGCGAGGCAGAACACCACCGCGAATGAGACTGCTAGCAGCAGAAACCAGATTGCAACCAGAATGGCAAGGAAAACCACCCCCAAAAAAGGACCGGCAATCCACCACCATTCCGTATACAAGTGGTATCTACTCTGTCGCTCGCGGCATCCATTCTCTGCTTCGGAATAACACCAGGCGAGAGACCAAAAACAAAGAGCCCATGTAACAATGCCGGTACAGGTAATGGCAACAGACCAAAAGTCCTGGATGACCCACTCGACGGAAGCCACAAAGGCACCAATCCAAGTGTTCCAGACAATCTGCACGATTCCGAAGCTGAAGTCTAAAGACGCCCCAGCCAAAGACAGCAAAACCGCCGAAGGGGCGCCTGAACGGACGGCAGCAATATGAAGCAGAAATGGCAATCAAATTCTGATGAGCTGTTTTTCACGGAAACCGTGAGAGTTCCAGAATCTGGAACTGTCCAGCTCCAACAAAAAGAAATGACCTAAAGGGGATTGCAAACACTCCCTGGATTGTTGCGCTCTCTTCTGACTGCCGGGGCACCCATCACCGTCTGAACCACATGCTCGACGGGCGTGGCTGCATCAGTGAGGTTCCAACCATCGCAGTTCCATGGGGTGACCTGGAAAGTCCGAAATCGAAGAACGAGGAGAAAAAAGTTAAGCTGCCAAGAATGGGAAAACAAAACTCAAAATTCAGCAAAGGGCGTGAACCCGCAGTTCAAAGGAACTGTTTTGACAGGAATCTTGACCTGACAAGTGCAAGTGGATTAGGTCCCTTGCTTTGGTCGAATCGATCCCACCTGGGCATCTCCCAAGTCGAAGTTGATGCACGGCGTGAAACTATCCCAAGCCGCATGCGCTATGGGTGCCAGCAGCAGGAGCTTTGCTGCGAGCAATATCAACATGGCTCGATACCTCTGCTTCAGGTGTAACCTACACAAAGCAAACCGCGAACATTTGGCTCAAAGGCAGAGGAAATACGGTTGCGATTCAAAGATTAGAACATGCCGCTGCAAGTCTTCCCATCTTAGATCCTGTTTGATCCCACTGCTGAGAGGCTCCGCTGCTTGATCCAAGCGGCCAACACACACTTCAATGTTTCGCTGAGCGGCGCGGGCTGTGATTGTAACGCGTCGCATTCTTTGTAACGGCTCACAGTTGATGGCTGGCTGATCTGGCTGCGGTTGTTTCCTTCTGGCTGCATTATTAATCCCAGGAACACCGGGGTGTTGAGTCTCTGCTTAGGACCTGGAACCCTAAACCCTAAACCCTAAACCCTCAACCCTCAACCCTCAACCCTAAACCCTAAACCCTAAACCCCAAACCCCAAACCCAAGTTGTCGTCTGCCTCTCCCAGGAGGAGCACAGGAGCTCCAGCCCGCGCTGCCAGCCTCAAGCAGGGCCGACGTGTGGCCTTAAAACCCCCTGATAGGTTTTTAGGGTTTAGGGTTTAGGGTTTAGGGTTTAGGGTTTAGGCTTTATATTCCTGAATGTGATCCTCTTAAACCCAATAAGGGAAGATATATAATGTCCCAAGGGCCTCCGTGGGCAAGAAGAACGGCGTTTTGGGGGGATGCCCAAATTTGGGGGGGGGGGGTTCCGACATTAGGGGGGTACCTTCATGGGGTCCTTATTAGGGAATCTTACTATCTGGGGGGAAAAATATTGGGCGCCCCTTATTTTCGTAAACCCTCAATTTTCTGTTTGGGGTGTCTTGAAGGGGCTTTGACCGTGACCGCGGGACCCCAAACCCCAACATGCTGAGTCCAGCGGCGTTGAAGGCGCGATCCGTAGTCATGCTGGAGGTGCTTGCTGCCTGGCCGACTAAGTCACTGACACCCGACTTTAAACCTACTGAAGCCTAATAAGCGCTTTATGAAGCTTGTCCGTTCTGGCTCTAATACCCTGCAAGCCCCAGAACTTCGAGGAGCCCTGGTGGCAATGTTCAAAGATCCCATTCTTCAACCATGTTCTTTAAACGGGATTCGATTCAGAACAGCCCCATAGCACCCCGTCTTGCGCATGATGAGTTGGGATGCTCCTACGATAATCCCGACTAAGGAGCTGTTAGTATAAGTAACCCTAAACCCTAAACCCTAAACCCTAAATCCCATAAGGGGGAAACATCCCCCCAAATTAGGAGCTCTGGCCTGCAGCCCAGGAGCTCCGGCTGCAAGAGCGGAGTGCCGTTGCCTATGGCTCCAGGCTGGAGCTCGTGAGGGGCTTGAGGGGTTTAATGGGTTTAGGGTTTGGGGTTTAGGGTTTAGGGTTTATAAGCTCCTTGTTCAAGATTTAGGGTTTAAGGTTTGGGGGGATTTGAGTCCTTCTTGCTCCAATCTGCACCCACGTCTTCTCACAAGCCGATGCGGAAGACCCCCCCCAGAGAACTTGAAATTTCTAAAGTCCAACGCCCCGAAACCCAAAACCATGCCCCTCCCTTGAGCTTCAGGCGCTGCTTCAGGCGCTGCTTCACCCGGGGCGGCCCCACAGCGGGAGATACGTCGGGAGAAGGGCAAAGAAGTTGGGGGGGCTTCCGGGATTCGAGGTGCAGGATTCTACAAACAAAAAGGGGGACAGAAACTGACGAACCGGGATGGGTGAGATTCCTGGACGTAAGCAGGGTTTAAGCGCGGTTTCGGGTCGGTGCCTAAGGAATGCTTCGGGTGGGTCTGCTACGGTGTGTCTGCCTCATGAACTTTGCAGGGCGCGGACATAAAAGGCACGTGAATGCGCTTGAGCCGCCTTCTCAACTAATCGATTCAAGGTTTGATGACCCTGAGGTCCCTTACGAGGTGTAGCCTCCAACTGGAAACGTAGCCGAGATCGGCGAAGTCCTGTAGGTCACTGTAGCCGAAGCCCCGGCTGGGCTAGCAGAACCGTCGCGAAGCTTCTTTAAAGGGAAGCAACCAACAAAACAAACCAAAATAGAAACCCTAAACCCTAAACCCTAAACCCTAAACCCTAAACTCTAAACCCTAAACCCTAAACACAACAACAAGGCCCCCCCCCCCACCCAGTAAGCCGACACCTTGCCCCAAAAATTTATGGAACCATTTGGCCAACTCGGCGCCCAAATCTTAGCCCAAAAAATCCCGAAACCCATATCCCCAAAACCCCGTTATACCCATATGCTAAATCCCAAGCCAAAAAATCCCGAAACCATATTCCCAAAACCCCGTTATACCCATAAGCCAAATATCAATCCGTAAAACCATGTTCCCAAATCCCCGTTATTCCTCAGCCCAAAATCCCAAGCCAAAAACCCCAAGCCCAAAACCCCCCGTAAAACCATATCCCCAAAATCCCAAGCCTAAACCCAAGAAAAAACACCTTCCCCCATAAATCCCCGTTATTCCTCAACCCAAACCCCTAACCCGTAAAACCCAAGAATAACAATAAGCCTAATACTGGGGCAAGGTGCTCCTCTAATGAAATTTAATATTATATAATAATAATATTAAACTACATTAAACCGGATAGTTTGGCGCACGATTCCTACACGTTTCAATTATATCAAAATCAATTACATCCAATCGTTCTTTGCTACAAACATATCTGTTTCCCTTTTTATGAATATTTAGAATGCGTCCGTATTCTTTAATCATGATATCTCGGCGATACTCATACATATCAATATTTTTCACATCATTTTTATTATAAAGTTTCATCATTGCGTATTTAATTGGAACAAAGTTTTTAGTTTCGGTTTTTCTTACGACATGGTTATTTTTACTACATAATAAGTCTAACATTTTGCATATAAAACTGTATTCGGGGTCTATCGTATATAAATTGTCTATTCGTTCAATTATCCTATCGTATCTGTTGCATTTATTGCATTTGTATGCATAAGTATAAATATTATTATTAATATTATCTGGTAATTTAAACTTGTCAAGAATACAGTAATCCTTATGTTTTTTATAATCCTTGCAATTACAACATTTCTTCTCGTTAATCAGTTCTAATTTGTAATCTTTTATTGTAATAATATCTAAGAACTCTTCAATAATTTCCTCCTGTTCGATTTCACTGAACATTTCCATGATAATATATAACGTGTTATACCTTTAAGCCGTTTTGGGTCAAGTTTTTTCGCCATCCAAAAGCTATTGCAAAATCCCGCAAAAGCTATTGCAAAATCCCTCAAAAGCTATTGCAAAATCCCGCAAAAGCTATTGCAAAATCCCGCAAAAGCTATTGCAAAATCCCGCAAAAGCCCCTTAAAATGAGTAGAAACAGAGCTAAATGAGCTTTTGCAAAATCCCGCAAAAGCTATTGCAAAAACCCGTGCCCAGCGAAAACTATGGTTTTTCAACAGTTAGACCTTTAGCAGTTCATGACGCAAATAACCACGCCCATTAATATAATAATGTTTTTGCCCCAATACGGTTTTGATATCATCAATGGTATAGGAATTTTCGCTCCAATTGCTGACCCTTTCTTTATCCAATTTATCTTTTTTCTTAAATATCTTGACTTTGTCGCCTTTCTCTAACTCGGGATACTTTCGGGTTTTTGTTGCATTCATTGCAATATTAGCCTTAACTTTGAGTTCGTTTTCGGGCTTTTTTGCTTCTTTAGGTGTTAAACCAGTAGCCGAATGAACCATTTTATTATTATATGTTATCATTATCTCAAATATATAATCTGTCCATTGAATATTCTCTTTACCCTTTTTCTCATCCGCTTCGACTCTTTTAAATAACATATCCTTAACTGTCCTGATCGCACGCTCAGCGAACGCGGGATGTGTTCGGGTTCTGTGTATTTCCATACCCTGTTCCTCGATGTATTCTTTAATGACATTGCTATTCAAGCTACCTTCGTCATCTGAATAGATAAGTTCGGGTTTTTTGCCCATTTTGTTTATGCCTTCTATAAGCCCAGCTAATACATCGTCTTGTAGCTTACTTTTAATTGGAACTATTACGAGATATTTACTAAATATATCAATTACTACCATACCAACATTAAACTTTTGATTTTTCAAGTCATTATTTGTAATAAAGAATAAGTCGATTTGATATTCATAATGTGCGTAAGGGGCAATAAACGAATTAAATCCTGACATAGGTTTTTTCCTGTCTATGTTCTTTTCAAACCACGCCTTAACGTCAGCCATTGTAATGCTCTTATCTTTAGCTTTAGCATCTTTATACGTAACAGCTTGTGACCCAAACCCCGCTCTATCAAAATAGATATCGGATATTATCTTATCTTTATTAGTATTACTCATAATAATAAAGGTGAGATTTAAATATTATTATTGTTCTGTTTGTTTTTGTAAGTGTGCTTGGCTATTCAATTCATTTATAAACTTTGTATGTTTCTTTGTTTTGTAATGTTGTGCTCGGTTGTCGCGTGTGTAGTGACCTCCACATTCACATTTTTGTTTTACTTTACGTTTTTGTCTAATTGCCTCTTTGTTCTCTTCGTAGTATTGTTTCCACATTCGTTTCATTGCTTCTTTATTTTGTTCTATGTATTCTCTATGCTTTTGCAACTGTTCTTGTTTATTCTCTTCATACCATTTCTTACAGTATTCGTTTCGCTGTTCTTTATGTTCATGATGATATTTTTTGTCTTTCTCTTTTAGCATTTCTATATTGTCTTGTCTGTATTGCTTCTTTTCAGTAAGGAGTCGTTCTTGATTGTCGTTATAATATTCTTTGCGTGTTCTTCCCGCTACATATTTATTTACGCAGTCATTCAATTTTATATGATGTCCTTCTCTGCGTAACAGTTCTTCTTTGTTTTCACATGGGTAGTTTTCAATGAGTTCTATCTTGCAGTTCTCAACGTCAAACTCGTCAAACAAATCAAAAGCAGAAGTCTTTCTGTTGTCTTGGTCGCGTTTTCTGTAGTGTTCTCTATGTCTTTCGAATCGTTTGCTTAACCTTTCGGTTGTGCTACCTATGTAGCATTTATTATATCCCACATCAACAATTTTATATATTTTCCCGTTCTCATACCTATTCATACCACTATATACCTAATACAACCATTCTTTTAAATCATTTTATCTTGCGCAACAATTGCAAAGGATACACTTACTGTTGCAGTTGCTTATATAATGTGCTCTTTCATTGTCAAGCCTATTAGCTGTTAAATTGGTAGTGAGCTTTTGGTCAACCCTTTCAACTACAAAGGGTTCATTGCAGTCGGTGCATCTGTTTTTTAATTGACCCATGAGCCACTCAACATTTACATAGTCCTCTTCATTTATTGGGCGTCCTGCTTCTATATCTTGCGATTTGTATTGTTTAACCTTTTGGTTAAAATACCTTTCAATCTCCGATGGCTTAATGTCTCTTGTTATCTCATGTTTGTAAAACCTGATTTTGTTTAAATCCTTGGCTCTTGTGATTGCTGTATAAAGCCACTCTTTCGAAACGTAATTATACATCCAATCGTAAATAATAACATCGCCATCTATTGAACATCCCTGTTTACTATGACATGTGTAACACGACGCATAAATAAAATTTTGTCTCAACTTCTTTAGGCTTATTTCTTGTAGTATCCGTGTAGCCTCATTTAGCAGCGTTACCATATTCTTTTTTATTTCCGTTATTTTGAACTTAAGATTAACATTAAATTTAGATATCCAGTATCTCGTATAAACACGACAAATAACTTCATCACCTACGACATATTCTTCTTCTATACCTCTTTCTTTTCTAATATGTTGCGATACTTTTCTACATGTTTCGTTGGTGTATGCTACGTTATTATCAATGAGTTCTATCTCTTCTGTGTATTTAAAATACTTCTCAATAATCTGTTTAATTGTCATGTCTGTTTTAAAAATGTCGTGATAAATATTTTTTAATTTGATTCTGTCTTCCTCTTTGGTTAGTCTCTTGCATTCTTCTAAATAAATGTAATGTTTAAAAATTTGCTTTATACAACTGTCTAAGTATGTCCTATAATCTTGCGTGTTGGTTATATCCACAACGCCTTGTAATTGGTGTTCGTCTCCTGTTGCTACGATAATTTTGTCGGGGTTCTTTTCTACAAATGTTTTTATTCTTGCTAAAACGGGAATACTGTTAAAATAAATTTCGTCAAAAACGATAACATCATAAAAGGAATGGTCAAAATCTTTCAATTTTTCTTCGCCGACTTGGATAGAAAAGAATGTGTTAATGGTTACTGCTTCTACTCCACATTCTTGATTTAAATTATTCGTGGGTGTTACGAACAATATGTTTTTATCTTGTATCTGCTTTGGTATATGCGACTTGCCCGACCCTGCGAATAAAGCTTTAATTAAAACGTGCTTGTGTTCGAGAACTTTCTCAACCGCTTCTTTACTATCCCATTCATCTTTTAACATTATTCTTTCATTAACAACTTCGGGTATGTTTATTGACTCGTTCTGTTTCATCTCATATTGTTGATGGGGAAAACCAAAGTTATTTAAAACGCCTTTCCAATCGCCGATGTCCTTACCAAACTTCAGTAACTTCATTGCCTTTTGTAAGTCCTTCCTTAATATTGTAAATGCATCTGTTTTAACGCTGAATACATCTATGTCATTTTCTCGTAGTGTGTTATAATCCTTGTATATTCTGTAGTTATGATATTGGAGTAAAAGCTCCTTAATGTAACGATAACCATTTTTCAAGACGGCGCGGTCTTCAACATTTAGAACGTAATATTTTCCTTTGTTTTTTGTGTCTTCATCTGGCGCTTCTTCTTTCTCTTCTTCATCATCACTATCGCTAAACTCATCATAATCATCATCATCATCGTCATAACCTTCTTCCTTCTCGAATTGCTTGATAATATTAATCCGACCACCATACATATGTTGATACAACTGTGCTTCTCGCAAGTCCTTGAATAAAACTGATTTCTGGGCTGTTGTTACTCCCTTCTCCAATAAGCCGATATTCACGTTTGCGATTTCTTTTTTTAGTTTGGTGTCTTCTTGGGTATCATCTGAGATATGGGTTTCTACTAATTCCTTAACAATCTTTTTATAATCACAATTATATATAAAGGAAGGCTTCTTATAATACTTAATGATGATACCATCATTCAGAACATCTTTTAGAAACTTTCCGTAACAAAGGCAGAACCGCTTGTTGAAGAACAGATTAGCCTTATACACTTCCACCGTGTATAAGACTAAATCCTCAATTTCCTCACCATTGTATTTTACCCATTTGTCGAACTGGTTAAATACTGGTATTTTTTTCATTTTGGTAAGTGCGTGTGTAAATGCTTTTGTCATATCTATCTCGCATGCGTTCTTATGCGATGCTTCTATAAAATGGTGATATTCTTGATTTTCAACTTTGCCCGTCATTTGGTTAAACTTTTCGCGATATTCAATGTGTCGGTATGTGTCTTGTAACTTACCACTTGGCACGATGGTTCGGTATTCGTCTAATACATTGATGTCAGTATCTGTATAAAAGGATTTATGCAAAGGATTAAACAAAGCCTTATTAAATTTAAACATCGCCTTATTCATGTTGTTGAATGTTGTCTCACATTTGACTCTAACGCTTCCGTCTATAGAAGAAGGAACTAAATTTTGTGTAGCTATTATATAAGTGTTCTTCATAAATCTTAATTTTATTTGGCTTATCGTTCCCGCTTCATATCTTATTTTAGGTTCATAACCAGATTCTACTATATCACACAACACACCGATTAAATCATTTTTTGAATGAATGAGTTTATACTCTTTTTCTTTTTGTGGTTTTTTGCCTTTGATTTCTTCTTCTGTTGGCTGATGTAGTTTAAGAATGTCGTCAATCTTATCGAAGATAATATATTCGCTTGGTTCTTCGGACTTGTTTAAATGAAAATCAATAGGGGCTCTCACCTTCAAATTCATGTAATCCCTTCCCTTATGTTGTTGCAAGCTGGATAAGTTAAAATTCATAACGTAAATGTGGTTGTTCTTAACAAGACCGTAAAAGGCTCTGATTTTTTTATTGACATGTTCTGTTTTATAAATGCAGTTCCCGATGATGTCAAAGATTCTCACGGGAATAGTAAAATGATTAAAGACAACCTCCATATCTTCAATCGAAGCACCGTTTTTATTGAACTCTTCTTCATTCATCTTCAAGACATCTAATATCTTCTCTCTTGTTAATTGATTCTTTTTTCTTGGACAGTCTTTATAATGTTCTACTAATGCATTTACCCAACATTCAGTCTCAATATAATCGTTTCTTGCGATAGCCTCTTTGATTGTGGAGGCGTTGGGTTTAAATGCGGTTTCAATGTATTCGTGATACATGCTAACATTCTCGGCATTTTTAAGCTTTTCCTTTTTTTGTTCTCTTTTCCCGTCTCCGTCTTCAATCTCTTCTATACCTAAAATCTTGACTGCCGAGATGTATTCTTTCGGACGTGAGCCATAGAATTCTTGAACTTTTTTATCTAATCCTAACATGCCTAATATATGGTCTAATAAATGGCTATCATAATAATTTTTTCCTTTTTTTGATTTTCTGAATTTTCTTTCTACTCGTTCCAAGTCTTTGCTTGGTTCTACTATAACGTAATTGCCAATAACTTCATCAGGAATATTTAACGGTAACACTGCAGGCGGTTTAATAGATGCTTGTCTTACATCGTAGTTTATCCACCCAAACGCTCTGTCATAATCGTCATAAAATGCAATTTTCGATTTTTCGGTTTTTTCTTTATCTAACGTTACGTAAAGCAAAAAGTCAATTAAATATTGTTTCTCTTTTTGATTTTCTTTTTGTTTTCGTTTGTTCTCTTCTTTTGCGCCTGCCATTCTTTTATTCAGTGGTTCGTTCTCCCTCCATGTGTCAATGTTTTCGTTGTATTGTGTTAATGCTTTTTGGTATTCTGCGGGCTTTGGTGACAAAAGCCCTTTAATTAATTTTTGCGCTGTTGTGTTTTGGGTAATCTTGCGTTCTTCGAAGAGTCTAATAACTTCATTGACTTTTTTCTGTTTGGTTTTGTTTAGTTTTTGGGTTTCTTCGTTTAATGTTTTGGTGTAATTTTTCGCATCAATGCGTAAATTACGTAAGTGATTTTTTATAATCTTGCTCGTCATACTATAGCCTATATATTAATTTATAAGCTCTCCTTCCCTTTAAGCACCTTTGGGCAACGTTCTTTCTTGGCTGAGTGCCGTTATAAAGCAACTTAATATAATTACTACACTATATTAAGTGGCTTCGTTCTTTGGGCATCCTATCGCCCTCCGTTGCTGGAAGCCTTGGCATCTCAATGTGTTGTGATGTTTCTGTAGCTTAGTTTTCTGAATAAGTTTTGAACAATATTCGCACGGAACACGACACATTACATTGTTTCGGTAGTAGTTTTTAAAATATTCTGGGTCAGATGGTTTATTATTATATGTCCCGTCCGCATTTCTTCGCCATGGGGCACTCTTCCTTTGTTTAACGGGAGTTTCTTCTGTGCTTGTTTCTTCTATGATTTCTGGCTGGGGGGTCATTACGGCTTAAGTAATAACGCGGTAAGCCTTTAAGTGTATTTCATTTTTTTTACTCTTTAAATGCTTTTATGAGCTTACAGATTGGACTGATGCCCTTGAGCTTCTTCTGCTTCGTATATACTCTATGGTTTCTTGCGATCGTCTTGAACTTATCACGCTTTGGGCTGGAGTTGCTTCATCAACATATTCAACAGTTCTATCGCTAATATTGGAGCTTTGAACTGTTTCGGGTGCAGATGAATGAATGTATTCGCTTAGCGCTTCTTCTTCAACGGGCAATAATGCACTTCTGTTTGAACTTCTGCGAGAACTTGATGATTCCGACGAAGGTTCATAAGATTTTTTAACATTCATAGGCAAACTATTTTCGCTTTCTTCTGTTTGTTGTTTTTCTACAGATTGTTCATTCTCATCTTCTTCTTCCATTCTTTGTTTCATATTTCTAAGCTCTTCTCTTTCTTCTTTAAATTCATCTTCGCCAAACACACCATCATAAATTCTTTGCATTATTGATTTCTTGTTTGTTCTTTCTCTTTCTTGTGCTGGTTCGCGTTCCTTTTCACTCATCTTTATGCTCTCTTCGCTTTCAATCTCGTTTTCTTCTTTAACTTCTTCTTCTTCTGGTGTTCTCATATTTTCGCTTCCTGTTTCGTTGAATGTATCTGTTTGTGTTCCTTTCTCTGGGTTGTTATCATTTAACATTATCGTTTTCCTATCGTATTTACTTAAATCAAAATCATCAAAATCGACATCATCTAATAATATCCCTTGTTGTGTTCTTCTTTGACGTTCTGGTAATATTCTTAATCTGCTTGTTCTCGCTTCTCGTTCAATTTGTTCAAACGTTGGGCGTAATCTTAACATATATATTATTACTTGATATTTTATGCTGGTAAAAAGGATTTGGCTAATGCTGTTGCTCCTGCTTTTGCTAATGTTTCTACTCCTGCCTTTGCTCCGCTTACCAAAATATCTTTCGCGGTGCTTGACGAACTTGTTGAAGGTTGTATTTCTGTTGTTGGTGTTTGCTTACCTCTAACTCTCTTTGATATTTTGCTTAATCTAACTCCTCTCGCATCTCTTGACGGTGGTATGCTTTCTAATTCTGGCATTTCATCATCTTCTTCTAATTCATCTTCCATAACAACACCGTCGGGTATTTCTTGGTCGCCTACTTCTCTTAATTCACTACTTGCTTCTGTTCTTATTGCTGATGATGTTTGTCGTTGAAATTCTTGCCATCTTTCTAATTCTGCTCTTAACCTGTTTATTTGTTCATCGCTTAACTCTTGGACGAGTTCTTCTTCCTCTTCTGGTGTAGAACCGAAATCTAAAAATGGTGTTGTTGCTCCACTTGGCATTGATGAACTTACTGACGTCTGAGCATTTAACATTCCTACCGACGTCCCTCTTGCTATTGCCGTTTGTCTCAGTTGTGTTTGTCTCATTTCTTCTTTTAACTTGTCTTCTTCTTGTTTTTTCAGTCCTAAAAAATCAAGATTATCAAATTGACTACCGAATTGATTGTTACGAAATATTGTAGCTCTTCTGTCAATTATTTTCTCAATTGGTGGTCTGTTAGGGTCTCCTTGGCTTTCAATCATACCGACTAACTCATCGTATGTTGGTCGTAATTTTAATTCAGATTTTAACGTTTTAATCATTAATATTATTATTATAGATTTAAATTATTTCTTTCATTATAGTTTTTAATTCATTTTGGCGTTTCATCAGTTCTTCTTTTGTTCTTACTGGCATCATTGGACGTTCTAACTGCCTGTTAATATCATCCAACTGACCTTGATACAAACTTTGTTTTTGGTGCTTTACCCAATCATTGCGTAAGGCAACAATTTTAGCTCTGTTTTCGGCTTCTTCGATTCTTAACTTCATATCTTCGAGTTCTTTCTTTCGACTTGCTACACCGATTGATTCTTCTAAATCATAATATTGCTCTACTTGGGGTGCTCTGCGAAACTCTGGTTTGCTTTTGAACATACTCATTATTAATAATATTAGATTAAAAATATTATTAATAATTATTAAAACATGCTTGATTTAAACCTTGCTATTTTCTCGGCTTTCTCTTGTTGCTTCAATTTCTTCATTTCATTGTATGATTGTTGTAATAACTCAGTTGCTGTTAATTGGCGTTCTGGCGGTTTCATTATAACAGGTTGTTTTGGCATTGCTTTAGTTTTCACTTCAATTTGTTCGCTATGTTGTATTATTTCGTTTCGGTTATTTTGGTATTTGCTTTTCATTTCTTCCTCTATTTCTTTTCTCATTTGCTCTTTCAGTTTAGACCCATACGAGTTTTTCTGTTTATTAACCGGTAATGTTTCCGAAGGCTGACCTTTACAATTCCTCGGATGCGAATGTTTTAAACTTTTCGGTAACATTCTTTTATCACAGTCGGGACAATTTACCATCTCTACGACCTTTACTGTTCTTGCTAATTTCTTTGCCGTTGCTTTCGGTTTCGGTTTCTCTTCTGCCTCTTCATGCTTTGTTTCCTCTTGTTGAATTTCTGGTGTCGGTTGGGTTTCAGTAGCTTCTTCAATAATATTCTCTGCCACCTTTTCGTTCGCTTCTTCATTTTGACTTTCTTGAACTTCGTTACTAATGGTTTCCATATATTCTATATAGAAATTTTATATGTTATTTTAACCTCTTAAAAATGTAAGCGTGAATGATATGTCTATCCCATTCAAATTTACAACTTGGTTAAGATTGTTGGTTAATCGAAAATTTAATCTTCTCAAGTATTTGTTAGAGACGTCAATATAATCAAAGTTGCTTAATTCATTGTCGTTAATTATTCCTAAATAGGGAACTGTTACATTAATCTTTTTAATGATACTTGAATTACCCGCCACGGTTAATTGGTTAAAGTTGCTAATTTCATTACAATGTAAATATAAACTCTTAAAGGGAACCAAATCTGTAAAATTGGTAATGTAAGGAACAAGATTAGTATAAGCATCTGGCGCGGGTGTTAAATTGCCCATTACACGATTAATTGAATTTAGATTATTAACATCAACATCATCTAAAAACGAACCGACAAACGGCGCAACCTCGCCATCTGTTAAAACAAGGAATATAACCTCAGAATAATTAACGGCAATTCTAATTTTGTTTGTTGTTGCATTATATCTTACTGTGTATGTATTCGGTCTATCAACCGTATCAAAATAATTATTTAGTTGTGTTTCTAATTCGGTTGTTAATTCAGAAGCCGTATAATTACCTTCGGGTATTGGTATTTTACGATAATAAGCACCCGCTACAAGAGCGGGCGGTAATACTTGATGCCTGAAATATAAATTATTATTTGTGTTGTTTATTGAATACCACGAGTGAGGAATACTTACCTCATGTATTTGACATAACATATTATCTTCAAGTTGGACAGTTTCAGGTAAGTCTATCGTAAATTCGGATGAAGTGCCATTGACTTTATAACTGCTATCAATATATACCTTTTTGAACTTAAGCATTATTAAATAATTGATAAAATAATTTTATAAGTTTATTATATCATGTATAAACATAAAAGAAGAAATGAAGGAATACCATACGAAGCACCAAATACAAGAAATAAAATTAACGACGAAGTTAGGGACGAATTAGCAGGAACCGAAACGTTTTTAACTGATACTCAAGGTTTAAGATTGGCATACGAAAGCCCAGACAGGATTTATAGAAATGGTAGTCAGTTATACATAGCGGGAACGAAAGACCCCGTTGATTTTTACGATGATTTAAAATTACCTTTTTATCAGACAAGAAACACGAAAAGATATAAAGATGTGGATAAATTCATTCAAGGCGATGCTATTGAAATTGACGGTAAAAAGCATTACGGTATTACTGATATAATAAGCCATAGTTTAGGTTCGGCAGTAGGACAACAAATTAATAATGATTATGGTAATATTTTTAGAAGTAGAAGTTACGGCTCGCCTTTTGTTTCAGGACAACGCCCAGAAGACACAGGGACAAACTTAAGAATACGAAAGTCGGGCGACCCCGTTAGTATGTTTGATAATGCCACTATCAACTTAAACAGAAGTTCTTTAAACCCGCTTGATAATCATAGTTATGCTGATATTGCTAATGTTCATAACAAGGCAGGAAATGAACCTATAACAAGAGAAGAATTTATGGAACAATTTGAAACATAATTAAAGACATAACCGTATAAATCAGTATATAACCGAAGATGGGATATGATAAAGCAAAGATTTATCAAATTGTAAATGATATTAGCGATGATATTTATATAGGTTCTACTTGCCAACCACTTTCTAAACGAATGGCGGAGCATAGAGCAAGTATGAGAAGTAATAGAGACAAAAATGTAAAACTATACCAAAAGATGAATGAAATAGGAGTAGAACATTTCAGGATAGAATTGATAAAAGAATGCCACTGCGAGAACATAGAACAGCTAAGAGCTATTGAAGGCAAATATATTAGAGAGATGGGGACTTTAAACAGACAAGTAGCAGGACGAACCCACAGCGAATATTGTAAAGAGTTTAAGGAAAGATATGAACCAACAAAACAAAATTATAGAGAAAACAATAGAGATTTATTAAATGAAAAGAACCGAACCTATTATAACGACAGAAAAGAAGAGATTTGTGAGAAACATAGACAGAAATATAATGAAATGACAAGGGTAAAAATTATATGTGATGTTTGTGGAGGCGTCCATAATAAAAAGAACACACCTAAACACATACGAACTAAGAAACACCAAGAAGCAATAAATAATATACTTAATAGTAATAATGTATCACTACAAAGCGACAACATACGAACAGATGGAGAAGAAACCAAAGGAGAAGAAATTTAAACAAAATGAGTATGAAGAGATAAGGAAATTAGTAGAAGACAATGAGGGAAATGATTTAGTTAAAGAAGTCAAGAACAAAAAGAATACGAAAAAAGAAAATCAGTATAAGTTTAATTTATTTGATTAAGTATTTAAAAATATTTAATCAAATAATATTTAATTTAATTTTCTACATTAGTTTATATATAGAAAATGGTAGAAAGTTTTAGTCCCGAGGATATCTTAGTTGATAATCTCTCATTTAAATTAAACAAAGGAGCAAGTTATATAACTGATAGACGAAGCGTTAGATTCTACCCGTCAGGTTCAAATGTATATAAACCTACATCAGGTAACCGTGTATTAAAATTTTCATTAAACGCAGAAGACAACGGATGGTTAGACCCTCAAAGTGTTCGTGTATTCTTTACAGTTCAGAATCTTGACCAAACCCTTAATCGCAAACTACGACCATTAGCACCGCCTTATTCTTTCTTTAGAAGAATGCGTATCATTGCGGGTAATCAGGTAGTTGAAGATTTTGATAACTACAATCGCGTTCATCAGATGTTTTCTAAGTTAATGTCTCAAGGAGCGCGGAAGGATGAAGCCAACGAAGGCTTCGGTTATAGGTATGACGATGAAGTTAAAACATTAGTTAATAATGTAGGAACTGAATTAGACTATGAAGTTAATGCCGTGAATTGTCCAGGTTTTAAAAATCAAATGACAGTAGGGTTTAAACCATTATGTGGTCTATTCTCTCAGTTTAAGTATTTACCATTAAAATATATGGGTAATTTAACAATTGAACTTGAACTTGTCAATAATGATATTGATTGTATCATTAACCCAGATGACAACACAGAAGCAAACGCAATAGGCGACCGTTTTACAACAGATGTAGCACTTCCAGCAGGTAATGCTTCAAACACTTCAAAAGTGTTTGAGCTTAACAATGCCTTCGTTTCTTGTGATATTTGCACCTTAGACAATAATTTAAATAACGAATATGTTAAACATTTATTGGAAGGTAAAGGGTTACCGATTACTTACACTACTTATATTACACAATCTCAATCGGTAGCGGGTTATTCTGATATCAACGTCCCAGTTATTCGTTCCGTTTCCAAACTTGTAGCTTCTTTTATTACCTTTTACAGAAGCGACGACCCGAGTTTAGGTTATGAATATGCTAACAAACGCTTTTGTCGGTTTTATCATCCTCATCAATCTCACGACTCAACCGTTGAAGGAATTTATGACATTAATAAAGATTTAGAGTTCCAGATTCAATTAGGTTCTAAATTATATCCAGAATATCCTTGTAATTCATTAACTCAATGTTTTTATCATTTACGAAAAGCTTTAAATCTTCCAGTTTTTCATCAACATAGTATTTCAATTGATTTTAAACAATATAGAGACCGCCAGTTTATATTCGGGTTTAGCTACGAACGCGTCCCCGACAGTTCATATACGGGTATAAATACAAGAGCAGGACAACAGATGTTAGTGAGAGTTAAGCCAGCAGGAGCACAAATTCCGGTAGATGATATGCCCGACGAGATGTTCATCACGCTATTATCGGAACAGGTGATTGAAATAAAAGACCTTGGCTTAAAGGTTTTTGATTAAATAAAATGAATATTAATAAAATAATTATCTATTTTATTAATATTAACCTATGGTTTTGACATTGAATAATACTAACACTCTAACCGCCGATAATATTGTTGTTGGTGGGACGAATTTAAGTGATATATACGCGACAATAACTTATGTTAATACAAATAGCGGTGGTGTTTCACAAACAGATTTTGATAATTCAGTATCCGCTTTACAAAGTAAAGACATAGCATATAATAACACATTAACATCTCACATTTCTTTAATAGATACAAACACAACTGACATAATAAACAATGCGTCAGACATAGCAATACTAAACACGAAACAGCAACAAAACTTTTTCAATATAAGTTCAGTGACACATTTGTTAAACACTGACTACCAAACCACGACACAGTTAAATTCTAATTTTGTTACGCCTTCTTCGCTAACAACGACATTAGGAAATTATTATACATCAACCATAGCAGATAGTTTATTTTATAATCAAACTTATGTTAATAATAATATTTACACTAAAACCGAGGTAGATGTATTAATTGCAGGTGCGGGTGGCGGCGGTGGCTACACAGATACACAGATTGATAGTTTTTTATCCTTAAAAGAGGATAAATCAACATTTACAGATAATGTTTCATTTTTCCCCGTTATTGATTTATCAAGACCTTCTATTATACACCAAGGACTAACATTAAAAAATTCAGTTGTAAATGTTGAGCCTTTGGAAGGAGTTCTATTTAGTAACCAATTCGGAGCAGAAACAGATAGAAACGTAGCGGTTTTTAGAAATCAAACAAACTATATAACTTTACAAGGTAATAAAATTAACGCGAATGCTACAAGCGATGACAGCGTTGTAGATTTAAATTTAAACCCGTCGGGCAATATTAATATGAATAATGACTTATCCGTTAATAATGTTAATATTACAACTAATTTAGCAATAGGAGGTGAAATTGACTTAACAAGTAACTTAACAGTAAATGGTGATATTCAATTAACAAACGCCAATACAAGCATTGAAAGATATACTAACCTTACAAAATCTAATACATCAATGGATTTATCAATTAATGAAACAACGAGCGCTATAAGATTGGTTAATGGAATCAATGACGATACTGACACAAATACTTATATGGAATGCAATAATACGACAGGCGGAACAACGTTTTTTAAACCAACATATTTTAAAGATAGTATATATTATGAAACTGATAATTTTAATATTTCCAATAATTCAGGTCTTACAATTTATAAACCGACAACAGACGCGAGTAATGTTGTAGCAATTGCTAACAATAGCGGAAAGATTCGCTTCCGCGGTTTTAGCATTGATGCTTATAACACAAATGACTCGTCGCAACAGTTATTTTTGAATATGAACAACTCAAACGCGGTAAGATGTAACAAATTAGGAATAGGAGCTAATGCGGTTGTTGATGTTCTTAATGTCAATGGTGGTAATTCTAATTTTAGTTCTACAGTAAGATTTAACGGTGCTACTACATTTAATAATGAAATATTAATATGGAATAACAGCAAAATATACAGAAGAGCAGACGCTAATAATTCATTAAATTTAATAACGAATGACGAAATAAATTTTTCATTCCAAGCAAACAGAGCAACCGACCCAACAACAGCAACAATAGCATTACAATTAACGGACACTAACGGAATAACATTAAACAGGGCGGTCACAAATAATTTAACTTTTAATAGTATTGGTAGAATGACAGCAGAGTCAGATTTAGATGTATGGGGTGAGTTGTTTTTTCAACATTCCTCATCAATAAAGGAAACATTAAACGGAAGTGATTACGACTTGGATATTAGAAATGGAGACACAGACAGAGCAATTAATTTTATTATTGGAACAATAGGAAGCACACCCGAAATTCAATTAACAGAAGGAAAAGTTACTTTATTAGGTAATTTAGAAATAACACATACCGACGTTGCAGGTTCGCAACGAGTTTTAATTAATAACCCAGACACAGACGGATTTATTAGATTAAGTAATAATAATTTATCGCGATTAGACGCAACAAATAACGGTGTTGATATTTACGGTGACCTTTCATATACAGGTTCATTAATTCCTTCGTCGGATAAAAGACTAAAGAAAGACATAAAAGAACTAAATAGCAAAAAAGCAGTAGAATTAGTAAAATATATTAAACCAAAAACGTATCATTTTATTGATGACAGACTACAAGGTAAATCGTGTTGTGGATTTATTGCTAATGATTTTATGGAATACAAGAAGATGCCGGACGAATGGCAAAATTTAGTAAAAGAAGGAAAAGATGGTTATCTGAAGTTTGACTATACCATCACTACACCTATTTTATGGAGTGCTTTACAAAATGCTTTAAATAGAATAGATAAGTTAGAAAAAGAAGTAAATAAATTGAAAGGTAAAGGCAAGGGAAAAAGCGATAGTGATTGATAATATTAAAATATCATAATATTATTAATCAATAATTAGTTTAGCGTCAAAACGCTTATAAAACATATCATTAACATCTGCTTTCATTAAGTTAATGAACAAAAAACTATATGGTTCTTCTGTTGCTAAATTATACACTTCTAATAATAATTTCTTTGCTTCTGCAAGATTTTTAGTATCTGCTACAGAAGATTTTTTAATCAATACGGCGCTTAATTCTTCAACCATTGTTTCTATTTCTTTGTAATTCCTTAATCTAAAGAAGAACAACTGACGGCTATTAACGCGAATAATTGGAGACAATGCATTAAATTTTTGTGTAGATGTAATAATATTAATTGCATTATGTCGCCCCCTTACGTATAATTGATTTAATAAAGGCGAGTTTCTCGAGAATGCTTTTGAATCCGCAAAATCATCAACAATAATTAATATCGAATGTAATTTATTATGGTTATTCTTTTTTTGATATTCTATAATTTTATGTTGTCTGTTTATGACTTCTTCTAATTCAGAGGGGTTATATTCGTCAAAGAAAACCTTTTCCTTTTCTAAATCTACCTTGAGTTCGTTTTGAATATATCTTTTAACAGGGAGCCAATTAGCATCAACGCTAATTGAAGGGCTCCACACATATATTCTCGCAAAGACGTCCTTATAAATGTCTAATATCATTGACTGTAATAAAATACCTTTTCCGCTTCCAGAAGGCCCAGTTATTATTTGACTAAAAGGTAATCTCGGAGCTACTTCATATTTGGACTGTTTGAACTCGTATTCTTTGACATTGACAGGCTTAACTATTGGAATGTTTGACATTATTATTAATACATAGAATATTTTATAAATTATTATATATGCGCGATTATGAAAGCTATATAGAGACTATAAATGAAATAGAGAAATTGGATGAAATAATAAAAACACCAAGATATAGAATGTGTTGTCGTAGTTTGTTAGAGTTCTTGAAAGCAGCTTGTTATTATCTTAAGAATATGAAAAAATCTAAATAATATTAATGGAAGAGAAGAACGGAGGATTTCACATAGATAAAAGCAGTGTTGATTGTAATTTTTGCAAGTGTGGTAAAAAAGCACTTTTTAAACAAACTAAAACAACAACAGACAAAGAGGGTAATGTCGTAGTTAATCAGGTTGAGAATCGGAGTAGTTGGAAAGTTGGCAGGAATACGACGCCCGACGGAAACGCTATATTCAAAACAAACATGAAAGATAATGAAGATGTTGATACAGTAGATACAGGGTTCAGGTCAAGAAAACCAACACCCGAAGAAAGGATAGAAACATTGGAAAAAGAAGTAGAAGAACTAAAAAAGAATTTCAGATTAAATAGCATGGATTAACATTAAAGGTTTGTTTTTATTAACATGTGACAGTTGCCCCCAAGCACAGAGCCCCGTTGTTTCACGTTGGATTGACGCATGAAAGGGAAGTAGTGCGTTTTATTCAATAGCAACTCATAAGAAGTTGCTTAATTCGTTTTCCCCCTATACATATAATAATAATAAATTGTTATTATTATTAATATGGCTAATATAGTAGAATTTAAATTAACAAATGAACCAAACGAAGGTTATAATCAAGACATCGGATTTTGTAAATATTGCCGTTGTTATGTTCCCAAATCTTATTTTATTGGTTGTTACGGTAAAGTATGCAAAACGTGCGTTAAATGTCGGGAAAAACATTTAACATATATTTTATATGGGAAAACTTCTAAACATTTACCAGAACAAAATGAGTATTCTAAAAGTAGCTGAAAAATGCGATTATTATGTTACGGGTATTGATTTAGATTGTTGGACGAGTTTAGGATGGGAACAAAGATTATTGAAATATGAACCCGAAACATTTAAGTTTATTTGGGCACAGGTTGATTTAAGAAAACCAGAGAATGAAACACAGATTAAGAAAATAATTGAACACTTGAAACCGAAAGGGTGGTGCATTCAACACGTAAAAGAACCTTTGAGTGATGCCGATATTGAGGAAATTATACGATAACTTCATATGAAGTTAAGTTAATATAAATTGATAAATTTATATTACACGTATTTAAAGGGTAGAATACGTAATAACGTATATGACCGAGGGTAAGGTGAGCACGGATGAGATTTATAACGCTATTGTAGAAAATCACAATATGACTCAATTGAAGATTAACGAGATTTTAGGACTTGTTAAACAGTTAGTTAAGGATAAGGATAAGAAACCAATCACTTATGAAAAGAGCACAACAACAACACCAGTTGATAAAAGCGAGAAAAGCGATTGGAGCAAGAAAAGGAAAACTTACATGGAAAGACTGAATAAGTCCGAAATCAAAGTCCCAAAGGAACAAACTTTAGAATACTATCAAATCAAATTTGACAAAGAAAACGAAAAATATGTTCTTGATGATAAAACCACTTAAACAATAGAAAACATTAAAAAACAATATGGAGACATCCACACCAAAGAGGTATGAAAATGGAAAAATCTACATAATCCGAAACACAATAAACAAACAAACGTATATCGGAAGCACATGTCAAAGTTTAAGTCAAAGAATGGCACAGCACAGGAAGGATATGCAAACAAAACAAGCAAAGATTTACAAAGCGATGAACGAACTCGGAAGAGACAAGTTTTATATTGAACTGTTGGAGAACTGTCCATGCGAAACGATTAGCGAACTAAGACGAAGAGAAGGCGAATTAACACGTGAGTATCAATCTGAATTAAATTCAAAGATTAGCGGAAGAACTACCGAAGAATACGTAGAGGAGAACAAAGACAAAATCAGCAAACGGAAGAAGCAATGGAAGAAAAACAACGAAGAGAGATTAAAGGAACAAGATAAAGATTATTATGAAAGAAATAAAGAAAGGATTTTAAAACGACAACAGACATATCATGAAAACAACAAGGACGTTAAACAAGCATATTATAGTAGAAACAAAGACAGTATTCTTCAATATAAGAAAGCCTATTATATGGAACACAAAGATAAAATTAACGAGAAGCGTAGAGAACAGGCAAGGCAGAAAAAGCAGGAAGCACCCGCTAAAAGCGAGGAATGAGATGTGATTTAATATTATTTGATAATATTAAAACTCATCAGGGGTAAATGTGATATGAAAAATTATTTAATTTGTAAATGGCTATTGTTTCTTCAAGATTGTCAAGTGCGGTTTTAAATACAAACCAATTATCTTTATCTTCGTTTTCAACGGGTATATATGTCCTTAAATACCATTCGGTGTAATGTGAAACTCCGTTCAATATATCTTTTATTACCTTGCCCCGTATATCTTTGCAAACTTCATCATTTACAACATATTTAAATATTACTTTACACAGGTGGTCTCTATACAGTTCGGGGTTATCAATTGTAAATATACATTCGCCTAATGAGAATTTGGGATGAACATGTATAGGTTTAGGATTTTTTATTTTAGCAGAAGGAGTTATTAAAGGTTCTGTGTTTGTTTGGCGGGTTGATGTTGAACTTCCCATGATTAACGGTTTAACATAACATACCTTTAAACGTGTATTTACCATGGTTTGGATCACAGAGTGTATTTATCGTGGTTTGGATCACGGCGTGTATTTATCATGGTTTGGATGGCGAAATAACGTAACACAAAACGGCTTAAAGGGATGAGACCTTAGTATATTAGTGATGAATTACTCTGATTTTAAAACTTATACCAGAACTCAGGCTAAGTATATTAGAAAAATATTTCAAATAAGGACAGTCCAAGACGAATACAAAGGTAAAATATGTGAGCTTACTGAATTAAAACAAACCTACAAAAATGAATTTGATGAAGATGATTTTAAGAATATTGAGGAGGATATACAAAAGCTAAACAGCGATATAAATAATGCCGAAAAGTCTATCAACAAATGGGCTGAAATGATTGAACATATTGAAATTCTTTGTAATTCATATGGTGGTTCAGGGAAAACCGAGTATTTAAAACAAAAACCAGAAGGAGCTAACGAATGGAAAAAAATGACGGTGAAAGACTTTGAAAACAGATATGGTTGTAATCTTGAAAATTTAGGAGAAACAGATGAGTCTGAAAGGGAAAGCACCACAAGCACCAAAAGAAAACAGAAGAAGGGAAGATAATGGGAAGACAAATATAATTCATAAAATGTAGTTTAATATTATAATAATATAATATTAAATTTCATTAGAGGGACACGCTCGTTAGAGCCTTGTTTTGCAAAAACAACCTTGCCCCAGTATTAGGCTTATTGTTATTCTTGGGTTTTACGGGTTAGGGGTTTGGGTTGAGGAATAACGGGGATTTATGGGGGAAGGTGTTTTTTCTTGGGTTTAGGCTTGGGATTTTGGGGATATGGTTTTACGGGGGGTTTTGGGCTTGGGGTTTTTGGCTTGGGATTTTGGGCTGAGGAATAACGGGGATTTGGGAACATGGTTTTACGGATTGATATTTGGCTTATGGGTATAACGGGGTTTTGGGAATATGGTTTCGGGATTTTTTGGCTTGGGATTTAGCATATGGGTATAACGGGGTTTTGGGGATATGGGTTTCGGGATTTTTTGGGCTAAGATTTGGGCGCCGAGTTGGCCAAATGGTTCCATAAATTTTTGGGGCAAGGTGTCGGCTTACTCACCCCCCCCCCCCCCCCCCCCCCCACCCCCCAACCCCCCCCCACCCCCACCCCCCCACCCCCCCCCCCCCCCCCAACCCCCCCCCCACCCCCCCCCCACTCCACCCCCCCCCCACCCCACCCCCCCCCACTCTTGTCTTCTCTTCCCCACCCCCACCTCTTCTCTCCACACCCCCCCCACTCTTCTCTTCCCCGCCCCCCCCCCCCCCCCCCCCACCCCCGTAAGATGGACACTTAAAGGCTATGCTGCACGTGCGTGCCTTGTAAACAAATAATTACTTTACAAAGGAAACGCCCGCAATAGACGCAACGCACCCGCAGAATAGACGCAAGCACCCTGTCAGCGCACTGTGTCCTGGGCGGGGGCGCGGAGGGCGCGGAGGGCGCGGAGGGCGCGGAGGGGAGGGCGCGGAGGGCGCGGGGGTGCGCGCAGGGCGCACGGAAGGCGCACGGAGGGCGCGGAGGCCGCAGAGGGCGCGCGGAGAGCGCACGGAGGGCGCGGGAGGGCGCGGAGGCCGCAGAAAGCGCGGAGGGCTGCACGATGGGCGCACAGGAGGGCGGCGGAGAGCGCGCGAGGCGCCGCGGGGCGGGGGGTCGCGCGGAGGGCGCGCGGAGCGGGGGCGCGCTCCGCAGAGGCGTGCGGAGGGCGCGCGGAGGGTGTGCGGAGGGCGTGCGGAGGGCGTGCGGAGGGCGTGCGGAGGGGAGGTGCGCGGAGGGGCCGTGGGTGCGCGGAGGGCCGCACAGAGGGGGCGCACGGAGGGCGCGGAGGCCGCAGAAAGTGCGGAGGGTGCGTGGCGCGCGGAGACCACGCAGAGGGCGCGCGGAGGGCGTGCGGAGGGCGCGCCGGGGGTTCGCACGGCGCACGCCCCACGGCCCCCCCAACCTTACCCACCACCCCCCCACCCTCCCCCCCCCACCACCCGGCCACCCCCCCCCCGCCCAAACCACCCCACGCACAAATGAAAACCTTGACCAAACACACCCAACCCAACCCCACCCCCTCCCTCTTTCTGTCCACAACCCCCCCCAACCGGGGGGGGGGGGGGTGGGGGGAGGGCGGGGGGGGTGGGGGGGGAGGGGCAGGGGGGATTATGGATCACATGGCTTGGGACCTGTGCGGCCGGCAAGGTCTAAGGTTTTTAGAGTGTGTGTGTGTGTGTGTGTGTGTGTGTGTGTGTGTGTGTGTGTGTGTGTGTGTGTGTGTGTGTGTGTGTGTGTGTGTGTGTGTGTGTGTGTGTGTGTGTGTGTGTGTGTGTGTGGTGTGTGTGTGTGTCGTGTGTGTGTGTGTGTGTGTGTGTGTGTGTGTGTGTGTGTGTGTGTGTGTGTGTGTGTGTGTGTGTGTGTGTGTGTGTGTGTGTGTGTGTGTGTGTGTGTGTGTGTGTGTGTGTGGTGTGTGTGTGTGTGTGTGTGTGTGTGTGTGTGTGTGTGTGTGTGTGTGTGTGTGTGTGTGTGTGTGTGTGTGTGTGTGTGTGTGTGTGTGTGTGTGTGTGTGTGTGTGTGTGTGTGTGTGTGTGTGTGTGTGTGTGTGTGTGTGTGTGTGTGTGTGTGTGTGTGTGTGTGTGTGTGTGTGTGTGTGTGTGTGTGTGTGTGTGTGTGTGTGTTGTGTGTGTGTGTGTGTGTGTGTGTGTGTGTGTGTGTGTGTGTGTGTGTGTGTGTGTGTGTGTGTGTGGTGTGTGTGTGTGTGTGTGTGTGTGTGTGTGTGTGTGTGTGTGTGTGTGTGTGTGTGTGTGTGTGTGTGTGTGTGTGTGTGTGTGTGTGTGTGTGTGTGTGTGTGTGTGTGTGTGTGTGTGTGTGGTGTGTGTGTGTGTGTGTGTGTGTGTGTGTGTGTGTGTGTGTGTGTGTGTGTGTGTGTGTGTGTGTGTGTGTGTGTGTGTGTGTGTGTGTGTGTGTGTGTGTGTGTGTGTGTGTGTGTGTGTGTGTGTGTGTGTGTTGTGTGTGTGTGTGTGTGTGTGTGTGTGTGTGTGTGTGTGTGTGTGTGTGTGTGTGTGGTGTGTGTGTGTGTGTGTGTGTGTGTGTGTGTGTGTGTGTGTGTGTGTGTGTGTGTGTGTGTGTGTGTGTGTGTGTGTGTGTGTGTGTGGTGTGTGTGTGTGTGTGTGTGTGTGTGTGTGTGTGTGTGTGTGTGTGTGTGTGTGTGTGTGTGTGTGTGTGTGTGTGTGTGTGTGTGTGTGTGTGTGTGTGTTGTGTTGTGTGTGTGTGTGTGTGTGTGTGTGTGTGTGTGTGTGTGTTGTTGTGTGTGGTGTGTGTGTGTGTGTGTGTGTGTGTGTGTGTGTGTGTGTGTGTGTGTGTGTGTGTGTGTGTGTGTGTGTGTGTGTGTGTGTGTGTGTGTGTGTGTGTGTGTGTGTGTGTGTGTGTGTGTGTGTGTGTGTGTGTGTGTGTGTGTGTGACTGACTCAAGCACTCGAACGTGTCCTCGAAAACGCACTTTTTTAGTGTAGAAAAGTGCGTTTCCGATATGTTTTTTTTGGGGTAAGGTCAGCGAAGAAAGCAAGCGAGCCCATTTTCGAAAATGCACTTTTTTCATGTGGAAAAGTGCGGTTTCGGGTATGATGTTAAAGTTTGTGTGTGCGTGTGTGTGGCTGAAGCACTCGAACGTGTCTTCGAAAACGCACTTTTTTGGGTGTAGAAAAGTGCGTTTCCGATATGTTCTTTTTTTGTCAGGTCAGCGAGGAAAGCAAACAAGTCCATCCCCGACCCATCTTCCATCTGTTTTTCACTCACACACAATGGCGGAGAGAAAGGTTGGGAAGGGGGGGGGCGGGTGGTGTGGGGAGAGAAGAGTGGGGGGGGGGGGGGGGGGGGGGGGGGGGGGGGGTGGGGGGGGGTGGCCACAGAACAGGCCTGGCCTCGGGTCGAAGTGGTGGTGGTAGTAGAGCTTCCAGTAGTGCTCCACGTGCCCCTGCTCGGCTTCGAGGCTCTTAGGGTTTAGGGTTTAGGGTTTAGGGTTTAGGGTTTAGGGTTTAGGGTTTAGGGAGGTTCTGGCTGGGTGAGACGCAAGGGAGGCCTTGAACCCTATACACATGGGCCATGGGGGTTTACGAAAGTAAGGGACCCCAGATATACACCCCCAAATAGTAGGACTCCCTAAAGAAGAGGACCCCAATAAGGTACCCCTAAACTTCGGGAACCCCCACATGCGAAGACCCGTTGTGTGAACGTAATTGCAAGACTGGAAGCCCTCACCAGCCAGCTATGGAAGACCTATTCTGGGCATCACTGTCCAGGCATAAGGTTATGCATTTCGGCCCCAGTCCGTGAAACCTGGGATTGGGGTCTTCCGCGGGCGGTCGACTCTAGGAGGGTCGGGTTTGGGGCTTCCTGTGGAGGCGCGTCCCAGAAATTGACGCTTTGCGCCCACCACTTTGGTCTGGCTCGTTCATTTCGTCCGAACACTGCACCCATTAACATTCAGGATTCAGGATAGTACCCCGCTTCGACCATAGCCACAGCAATCTTCCTGGAGAATTCCGTGAGACCCCTGAGATTGAGTGCCTACCCCAGCAATCCCCAGGAGTACAGTGCGCAAACGTGCGTTTCATTTTGAGAACCTGCACATTGCCAGAGTTCTGTGTTGTCTCTACATCACAGAAATGACGAAATCCTAAACCCTAAACCCTGAACCCTAAACCCCTGCTCAACGAGGGTTTCGAGATATTTCAACCCACCTCGGGGATGCCCCGCCGTTCCGGATCATCGACGTCGGCGAGGAAGGCGTGGCAAAGACTCAGCTCAGGGGCTCGGCAATTCAGGCTTATTAAGGGGTATTATAAGGGGTCTTCCGGGGTATTCAGGGGGTATAAAGGGGTTTTAAGGGGTATTGAGGGGTATTAAGGGGTATTAAGTAGTAGGGGGTATGAAGGGGCATTAAGGGGTATTGAGAGGTATAAGGGGCATTAAGGGGTGCAGGGGCATTAAGGCGTATAATGGGGGACCCTGGAAGGGACCCTTAATCTTGTTCCCCTTTAAATGACCCCTACTTGAAGGGTCCCTCCTTTAGTCCGTTGAAGCAACAATCATTTATAAAAGCCGTTATAGTGACTTTAGTGTGGAAAACCAGCCACGCGCCCCTAATTATGCTTACCGTGATCCCGAAAATCCGAGAATCTAGATCCCTGTGGTCATCCGCGCAGACCCCTGTAGTAGTACCATGTGGTGCCCATATTCACCCCTCACTCTATATAAGCTACCCCAATTCTCATTTATATTCGGCAGTACCTGTATGAGGGCGGTGCAGGTGCAGCTCATAACGCCAGGAGAGCACGATCCAGTCCTGCGTAATGGTTATTCCGGGTGGTTTGGGTATTAGGTGGTTACGGGGTTTCGGGGGTGGCTTTGTTTTGTTAGCCTCTTTTGGTGATGAGGTGAATCCTGAACCCTAAGATGTGTCTCGTCTTCAGATGGATGTCAGATTCTCACCCCTCGAGGTGGCTGTGAGACTGGAGCTTTGACGAGGGAAGTACAAAACCAGAGAAGGTCATGTCGGGCGGCCTAAGTGGGAAATTGGACCCCCCTTTTTGGATCTTCTAGGTATTGTTTAGGGTTGAAGGGCTCATGATTCAGCAGTCTGTTGAAGAGTAGGCCCGCTTTTTGTAGCCCGCAGGACATGTATTGGAGTGATTGACAACCAATCGCATTCTGAATCTGCCACTGGTTCCATTGTTATTCCTTCACACATGCTTGCATGCTAGCGCGGTAAGCCTTCTGCAGGCATTCCTCGTACTTGAAATTGGCGTAGATGGGCGTGCCCTTGCCGTCGCCATCGTGCAGATCCTGCGGTCACGAACCCCGCAAGCACCCAAGCACGGTCTCACATGTGTTCCTATGACCTGGCAACCCAACAGCCAGCAAGCAAAAAAGTGATCAAGGACCTTCCCCCCCTCCCCCTCCCCTAAACCCTAATGCTGAAACCTTACACCGTAAACCCTAAACCTGCAACCCTAAACGGAACCCTAACCCCACCCCCCAACCACACCACAGAGGGGGGGACCCTAAACCTAAACCTTAAACCCTAAACCCTGAACCCTATCAAACCTTAAACCCTAAACCCTAGCCCCAACCCGCCAAACCGCCACGGAGAAGGCAGGGACCACACCTCGGGGAGGGGGGGTACCATTGTCGGTGGGTGGGGGGCGGGCGTGTCAGTAGTTCCCCCTCCTATGGTATCCCCCCACCCCACCCCCCCAACCCCACCTAAACCCACAACCCTCACAGAAAGCCTAAACCCCTTACCCTAATTAGCCCTAAACCCAAAAGCCCGAAAACCCCAAACCCAAAACCTGCAACCCTAAACAGGCGTATCAAACCCTTGAAACCTTTCAAAACCCTACGCAAAAACCGCAAAACCTTGAAACCTTAAACCCTAAAGCCCTAAAACCTAAAACCCCTAAACCCAAGCCCTCAACCCTAAAACCCTACATCCTCCCAGCCCAACCACAGGGGGGAGGGGGGAACCATACAGGGTTATAAATAGGGGGTATGTTTATTCCCAATAAGGACTGTTAGGAACATCCCAATGCACATGCTATGAGGGCACAGAGGAACAGCAGCTTCGAAACTGGCAAAGTCTCCGCCAACCTTCGCATCCCCGAGATTGATCTCTGCTGCCTAAGAATGCCAGCAACTCTCCAACAAGGAGCTTCAAAGCCTACTTGGAGGTTCATGGTACTTATGAACCTACTTATAAGTGGGTTCGAAGTACAGCTATAATTGGCTCATAAATACCATGAACCTCCAAGTATGTAGGCCTAGGCGCGACTAAAAACATGACACCGGCAAGTTGCACCGCACAGCGGAATCCCCCCTGAACCCTAAACCCTAAACCCTAAATCCTAAACCCCCCCTGCAGTGGTTGTAGCTGAGACCGCGGCCAAGCCACTCAACGCAGGGTCCTTCTCGGCCTTCTTGCTGAAGGTAATCTGCCTCAGAGCCCCAGAAGTCCCAAGAAACCCCAAAACTATTTAGCATCAACGCCTCCCCCAACAAGTTAAAAGCAACAAAAAAAAGAGAGCAAACTCCCCAAAAACCAGATGCTTGGTAAGATGGAAAACCCTCGGGCGTTGCCCTGCACCGAGGCCCCGCACCCCTGCTTCAGGGCTTTCTTCAGCTCCTTCCAAGCCTGGAGAAGTTTAGGGGTTCGGGGTTCAGGGTCCAGGGATTTGGCGTCTCCAAACATGTCAAAATCGCTGAGGTTCTCAAACCCTGAACCCTGATATCCTGCAGCTCTGAGGCATAAAATCCCATCCCAGCGAAAAGGCGGAGGCCGGGGCCTCCATCCGGGCGTTAAACCATGGGCCAGGCCTCAGGCCCGTCACCACATGGCTGGCCTCACCAAAGGGTTTAGGGTTTGGGGTGGGGCTTAGGGTTTGGGGTTTAGGGCTCCATCAAACAACATGAAATGCTCCCCTCTTTTCGCAACAGGAATTCTGTGACAATTGGGGTAAAACTCATGAGCGAACGATACTATCAATCAGGATCCGGCATGGAGGTGCCATCAGAGTTCTGTTGCAAGAGCTCTTGCGCAACGAGCCTCTTCTTTTAGCAAACCGCAAGACGAGGGCTAATCAAGAGCTAGCCGGTGATGGGGGAAAAAGACGATAGAAAGAAACCAATCAAAATACCCAAAGGCCCCCTTTGGCAGCATTGTATGTTTGGGCCACAATCACTTGGTAGGGCTTTGCGGTTTTGGCGTTTGCCCTCAAGGCTTGATGGTTTTCAGGCTTGTTTTTGGGCTTCAGGCGTTTTTCTTTTGGGAAGCTACGCTTGGCCGCGTCTCCAGTTTGCATTGCTGCTCTGCCCACTTCAAGCCCAAGACCCATCAAGGTGCTGCGTATTCGCGCTGGGACGCCCCCCCGAAGGCCTTGCGCTGCTGCTGCCAGGCCAGCAGCTCTTGCCGCGCGGCTTCCTGGCGAAAAGAAAGTTTTAGAAGATGATGTTTGCGGGTTTAGGGTTGCACAAAGTCCTCCTTCCCTTTTCTGCGGCTTTGTGGAGCAGCTTCTTCGGGACACTCTTGTGAGGGACCCTCTTTGGAGCCCGAGTGTATCCGATACATCGGCTTCCGGCCGAGTAGTTGCACCACAGGCTGTTGTAGCCTCATCCAGAAGGCCAGGCATGGAAGATTCTGCAAGCCCGTCTCCTCTGGCTCTGGAGCATCCTGCAAACCAAAGCCCCTGAACCGTTCAATCGCTTTTGGTCTTCTCCTCCGGCGTCTCCTCGGTCTCCTCCTCCTCTGGTGGATAGAGCCAGCCCCGCAAAGTTCGAGCCACAAACCAAGCCACCAAGCACCTTGGCAAGGAGGTCTCCTAGCTCTCCCAGCTAGCAGGAAGCCCCTGTGCCTAGAGGGGCCGACAGGGGGCGTGGGGGGGGGGGGGGGGTGAAAGGAAGATCTGCAACATGCTCTTGGTGCGCGACACTCCCGCGCCGATCATCTGCTTCTGCAAAGCCTCTTCTTCGGCCGGCTTCATCTTGAAAGGCAGCTCTCTCGGCAGATTCGCCACTCTCTTGGTCAAGTCCTGTGGCGAAGGGCTCCGAAGGACCCTCTGCGGCATCAGCACGACCAGTCTACTTCAGAGCCTAAGGTCTACGGTCTCACGTGCCCTCTTGTCATTCGGACACTTACCATGCAAAGCATTCCCAAACTGCATGGAAAAGTGGTCTTGACAGTCGTGATGCCCCACAGCCTTGCCAGTGTCCGACAGCCCCAGATCCACAAAGCGTGTCAGGTCGCACTTCTCCACCAGAACGCCTACCTTGTCCGGACGAGCAAACAACAGCAGCAGCAGCAGCAGCAGCCGCCGCCACCGCCGCCACCGCGTGCGACAGGCGGCGATGGCAGCACGGCCCATCATCAGCAGCGCCATCAGCAGCGCCATCACCAACCCATCACACAGCATCGCCAAACATCAGCAACCACCCCAACCACAACCACTCATCCTCATCCTTCTCCTCATCACCATCATCACCACATCATCCACCCCGTCGTCTCCACGTCAGGATGCAAGACGTCACCATACAAAGGTTCCAGGCTCCGAGCTTCCCACTCTAGTTCATGAGTCGCCTCGCGTGCTGTGAAGCATGGGATACATCTCTGCCGAGTTGCATACAGAACGGCAGCCTTCCAGTCACCCAAGATACTGAAGGCGACAATCGCTGCCACCAGGGAGACCCAAACTGGGAGCAGCAGCAAGCCTGCAAGGCTCCGAGATTGAAGTCGCAAACGTGCAGCAAAGCATCTACTTCCTGCTGCGATCGAGTCAGGTGTCAGGATGCTTACCCTAAACCCTAAACCCTAAACCCCATTGCAGCCTGCCTATGATGCCATCCAGCCCGGCGAGCGTCAGTCCGACGGCAGCCAAGCCAGTGCGAAGGAGCACAATGAAGTCCTGTTATCATCGGGCAGATCTAAGCGCAGAGGCATAATGTGATTATACTACATATGATATGATATGATCTGATATGATATGATATGATATGATATATATGCAAAATAAATTTTACGTGAGCAAGCGATCTTTTGCCCGCTTCACAGCTGTCCCTGCCACGGGCAGCAAGCACAGCCCGGACGTTCTCCTTGCTTAGACCTCAGCTGCACTGCAAAGCAAGGGGACACAGCCCTTAGGGTTTAGGGTTTAGGGTAGGCCATTCCCTTTTTTGCAGCCTCTGGCTTGTAGGCTACGGGGGCCCACCAGACACCTCTCGTCGTCATGCGCTCCAAATGCACCAAGGTCACCCCAGCGCTGCAGCTCTTGTTCGAACATGGGGTTCTCCAGAGCCTGTATGAACACCTGCACAGGAAGCTCAGTCGATGTGAATGCGATAACCCGAGCTCTGCGTTGAGGCACTGACAAGTGCCTCCGCGCCTGGCACATCAGGGTGCCAAACCCTGATCATCTGTAGCGAAACTCCGAACATGAAAGCCTCGACCTCAAAATCCCCTGAACCTTAAAGCCTTACCCGAAACATGAAAACAGGACGAAGGAAGCCCCCGACATTGCTGCCCGACTACCTGACTACCGGTCTGGCATGTTTGGGGTTGAGGGTTCAAATGGCCAAGGGACAGCTTGAGGAGGTTTATTAATGACGTCCGCCTGGCTCATGGTTATGAGGACTAAAGTACCCTTAGACCAGAACTCACGTCGAAACATACGGCCTTAAAAACACATTAATACGCAACATATAATGCAAAATGTACAATGTATAATACATACTTTGCAAATAAAAATGTATGTGTATATATACATATACATATACATATACATATATATATATATATATATTTATTTTATTTATCTATTTGTTTAGTTCTGATATTTTATTTACTTATTTATGTCGTTATTTTAATTTATGTATGTACTTATCTATTTAATTACTTATGATTATTTAGTATATAACATGTAGCATACAATAACATGTAAGAAACAGTATACAGTATATAATTAATATATAACAATATGCACAGAAGCCTTAAGGTGCGTACTTGAAGGGGCGCGTGGGCTCCCCGGAGTCGATGTGTGCCTTGTAGTGCATGATGGAGAAGCCAGCTTGCAGGACTGCCTCAGGGTTTGGGTTTAGGGTTTAGGGTTTAGGGTTTAGGGTTTAGGGTTTAGGGTTTAGGGTTTAGGGTTTAGGGTTTAGGGTTTAGGGTTTAGGGTTTAGGGTTTAGGGTTTAGGGTTTAGGGTTTAGTTTAAGGGTTTAGGGTTGAAATTTTGGGTTTAGGGCAGGGTTCAGGATGCTTCACGAACGGCTCTGTGGATTAGTACAATTACTCCATATTCTCACGTCTTGCGAGCCAGCAGCGCTAGACAGGAACAGGACAAAGATCAGAATAAGGCGGACTTGAAGTGCAGATAGTCCCAGGTGTATTGGCTTGCCGACATTTGACCTGAATGGTGATTTTGCCATGGCGAAGTCGGACAGCTTGAAGGGGTCAGCCCTACTTCGCTCTTCCTGTCGCACCCATTCCACGGGCTTGCTGTGTGACGAGTATGCTGCTGCTAGCTCCTACAGCAATGGCGAAACCGTCATGCTGAGCCAAATTTGCTGGAGTAACCAACGGCTGCCTTGCTGGTAAGAGCACCAGGATCCACTCACTTTGGGACATCCTGCGTTTGCAAACACGAAGCGCACGAGGACGACCGAGCATTCAAGAAATCGCCGGGTGAAACACCTCGAGGTGCTGGCGCATGCACTTAGGAGCAAACCCCTCGCGGGCTAATTCCCAGACGACGGTCATCTACTATTTGCTTAAGAAACCCGCCCCAAAACAAAACACAAAAAAGAAAAAACTATTCCCTGTAAGGGCAACATAGGGATTGTTTTTCAAATTTTTGGGGGCTCTGAAGCCAATAGTAATCAACATCATAAGAGAAGCCTTTAAGTGCGATCTGCCATCACCAGCTACCTTAGCATTAGAGCTCCTTACGGCTACTAAAATCTGAAAGGCTCTTGCGCAGCCTCTGACCAAGCTCGCATCCTATCCAGAGCCCTTCAGATGTTACCTTCAGATGTTACAAACCATAAGTCCCGAGCCCTAATGCTAAGAGAAGGATACGAGCTGGTCAGAGACTTCGCAAAGCGAAAGTGTGCAAAGCCCATCGCATCACGGTCCCGGCATCTGATGGGCAATGTTGATGTGCTCATCAGCTGCTGCCGCTTTCAAAAGTTATGGCATTTCCCGTGCAGCTTGTCGCATTTGAAAATGCGTGTGTCGTGCGCGACAAAACCGTCCAGAGAGATGCTTGTCTTTACAACCGCGATGAAGCATCTCTCTGCTTGCAAATTCGGTCAGTGAGCCACCGCACTCGCATCGCATGCGCATTCACAACACAAGCTTGAGCAGACAGCTTTGAGTCTTTGAGCATTTGGCGAGTTCAACTCTACTTGAGCTCAAAAGCAACATACTAGCACGGCACATCAGGGCCCCGAGCTATCAAAAAAACCTGAAAACTGCTGACACAATCCTACCGGGTGGCTGTACAGGTGGCAGCTCACCGACAGAAGGAAACTCAGCCAGGTCCCTTTTTGTAAAGACCTCTGTTGCCAGTGGAACTCCTGCAAGAAAGGGATCCTGCGCTTGGACTGACTACTGTATTTCCTGCATCACTCAGCAAGGTCTGCGCCAACGACAGGGGCAGAAGCCACGAGTGCTCGGCGCCACACCTGAAGTCCGGAAGCAGGGGCCAGCAAAAAACCCACCAACCAAAAACCCCAAATGGCTCTAAGGTCTAGGGTTTAGGGTTTAGGGAAATTCCCCAAATAAAACCCAAATGGCTCTGACTCTTAACCAGGCTACGAGCTGCGCGGTGATCTTTGAGAGGTGTCGGACCTTCAACCTCCGCCCAGTGCTCCGACTCACCTGTGACACTCGTTGAAGCCCCACGCTTTGGGCTTGTTGTCCATGCCGCTGGGCTGTCTGGCTTCAGGGCTATGAGGCGCTTTAGGATTGGGGTTTAGGGTTTTAGGGTCCAGACCCAGACAGAAAGCGGGCTGTTCTGAGAATTGTGCCGCAGCGTTACGACTTCTTACAGTAGAGGCAGTGTCTCCCTCAGGCATTCTTGAACCTCTCTCAAAAAGCAAGAAACAAAAGTTGACAGGCAAAGGGATCCCATACCCTAAAACCCCTAAACCCTGAACCCTAAACCCCAAACCCTAAGTAGCCAAGCAACACGGGAGCACCTTCGGAACAGCCCCGGGCCCAAGTGGGTCCCTGTTCAGGTCCATGACATGCTGCAGGACTCCAGCAGAATGGCTTCCTTGCAGCTCCTGGTCTGGGTTTAGGGTTTAGGGTTTAGGGTCTAGGGTCTAGGGTTTAGGGTTTAGGGTTTAGGGTCTAGGGTTTAGGGCATAGGGTTCATGGCGGGGGCATGGTCTGTTCAGGCTGTGGGGTCGGCAGCAGCCACTCAACCACTCCACGTCTGGAAAGGCTGAGGGCGGAAACCGGCTCCTGAACTGCGGCCACTGCATTTGATGCAGACAAGAACTTGACCTTTCTCTTCGTTGCTGCTGGCAGCAATGGATATATGACGTTCCAAACAGGCTGTAGTCCCAACGGCGCGTCCACCATCATTACCTCAGCTGTGTCTCGCTGCCCGTATCTATTGGGAGGAGGGTTCATGCTCGATCGTCGTTTCGAGCAGAGCAAGAATGCAACTACAGCAGCCATGACCGCTGCCGGCACACGGTGCCAGTAGCGAACAGTGCCTCGACCCGCCTCGACCCTGGACCCCAACTCCCGAAGCCTCAGCCCCCGCTAACCGATGCCACCATATACCAGACCCTAAACAGTGTCGGGTCCTTAGGCGCCGGCTGTTCGCAAGCGATCTCGGTAAGGCTGCCGGAGCAGTTCGGCAATCCCGATCCTGTGATTCAGCAACGTGTAGGAGGAGCAGGGTTAGGGAGGCTTTAGGGCAGCTGTTTTTCGTGATTGGGGGTTTATACGGGCGCACTGTAAGTTTTTTGGTAGGCTTTGGGTGGGTTTGGAGGTCTACGACAAAAACCACAACAATCATGTTCAGGGGCTTTGAGTCGACTCTACAAGGGAATCATGGGAGGTACACCTGATGAAACAAGGGCTGATGGCACTGCGCGCGTGTCTGAGAGGCCAGAATACTCCACCTCCTGGACTTAACAGTGCCAAAGTCAAAGATGCATAAACCCTAAACCCTAAACCCTAAACCCTAAACCCTAAACCCTAAACCCTAAATGAAACGCATCCGAGGGTTCACAATTCTCGGGTCCATGTTGTACCAAAGGCAGAAGCCATGACAGTCGATCACAGCATCCACCTAAGTGAGTCAGTCTCGGAGTGGTGGTTTCCGAGCCCTAACTGCACCTGCCTTTGCCTCCCTAGGATGATTTTCACACCATCTCAGATTCGGCTGAATACTTGAACTTGAGGCCACTAGCATCTGACATCTGTTTCGAGCAGTGCCTGGTGGCCTTCGCCTTGCTATTTGTTTGCATGATAGTTTTAGGTTTTAGGGTTTAGGGTCAAGGTTTAGGGTTTAGGGTCTAGGGTCTAGGGTCTAGGGTTTCGGGTTTAGTTTATTGCAGTGTGCCCAAGCTGGCCCTGCTGCTGGAAAGCGACCTGCTGCACCCCAGGCCGCATCTTACGCACGGCGGTCTCCAGAACGCAGGCGACATGGTCCAACGTGTCCGCGACGTTGAAGCTACATGTCTGGTGGCGACAGCACCTGCTAAAAACAGCACACAGCAAACCACCTACCGTAAGCCAAGCTAGGGCTGCTCACGACGGTTTCTCTTAAGCTTTTGTCTAGAGATTCCAGCTGGTCAGCATCCAAAAAGGAACACTGCCATCTGCGGTCACAGCGCAGGTAGAGCAAAGGCTGCCCCGCTGTGCCCTGCGCCAGAATTCGCAGGTCGCCTTGCCACTTGGGCAAGCGGCTGCCAGAGAGAACGTCCTGGTACGCTGAGAGCAGGCAGCTCTTGCTGACAGCTTAGAGCAAACGATCCAACATCAAAATCCTAGAGCCTAGATCTTAACCCCATAGATAGGCCCACAAACAATATTTCAAAACCCCCAAACCAAAACTGCTAGACCTTAAATTCTAAACCGCAATCCCCGAATACAAAATCTAAATAGTTTGGGATTTTGGTTTGGTGTGCTTGAGGGGAGTACATTTTTTGGTGTGGTATGTACCGTAATTTCTAAGCTCATAGAGTATGTCCAGTTTAGAATCCATATGGTACATTAGTGCAACATATACACATATATGTATATGTATATTATACATATATATATATACATATATATATATATATTGCAATTATACAACGTGTATTTAACACATACATATATATATATATATAGTACATTCCAAGCTTGTAATGTATAAAGTGTGTGGCATACAAACAACTATATGACTTGAGATTGGGGCTACGAAAGCTATACAAACGCCGGACAGAGAAGCATTGCATTTTCGAGGGATGAATGAGAAGTGCGGATGCGGTCAGCGCAGCTGCAAATTTCTTGACTTGAAGCAAGCCCAGACACCCTAAGTCCTAGACGCATCTGACACATCGAAGTAAGGATGCAAGGTGCCTGATGGGAGGAGCGGGGGGAGGGGGCGAGGGGGCCGGGGGCAAGCCCGAAATCAATGAATGGGGGGGCACCCACCCCCGCAGCCCTTTAACTCATTGATATTAATACCAGTTCAGGGTCGGGGTCGCTTGTTGACCCACCTGAACATTAGAGAGAAAGGAATGTAAACGACAACCCACGTATGTATACGTATATGACACGCACAGCTGTTTCAAAGGCCACACTCCCGGTACTGCTCGCGCCAGAATAGAGCCTGGGCCAGTATCTGAGCTGCTGCAGCCACATCTCCATGACGGCCGCGGAGAAAGATCGAGACCACCTGCACACAACAAGTAAGCCGCAAGCACACGTAATTAAACAAGAATCAAACTTGCGCCAACAACTGTCTCCTACAGCCGCGGCTTTCAACCTCTGGTAGACATCGATATCTACTGAGGAAGGGTAGGTAAAAACTGATTGCAGTTCTGCTGCTGGTGGTCAAACTTGTGGGACAAACTGAAACCCCTGTTCGGAGCTTCGCATCGACTCACAGCAGCCTTGCGGCCATCCACCAACAGTACCAGTGCTTATGCGACGTCTTCGGCCGACAACCTGATATCAACTTGCCAATTATGCTGAGCATGCTACGAAGCAGCAGGCCAGCAATGGGTGCAGGCAGGGTCGTTCTTGCCAAAGTTTCCCGCGGCAGCGTGCACTTAGTCTGGCTCCTGCCGTAGTTAGCTATGGCAGCACTGACGAAGCAACAATGGTGGAGGGACGTCTGTGGTGGAAAGCTTGTTGCGAATGATAATTTTGCCGCACTCCTGTCGCAGTTCGCTGTGGCAATGCGGCAATGAGACATCAGCGGTGGAGAACTTTGCGCTTGCCAACTATGCTTGGCATGCTACCAATCAGCAGGCCAGCAATGGGTGCAGGCAGGGTCGTTCTTGCCAAAGTTTCCCGCGGCAGCGTGCACTTAGTCTGGCTCCTGCCGTAGTTAGCTATGGCAGCACTGACGAAGCAACACTGGTGGAGGGACGTCTGTGGTGGAAAGCTTTGTGCGAATGATAATTTTGAGGCACTCCTGTCGCAGTTCGCTGTGGCAATGCGGCAATGAGACATCAGCGGTGGAGACCTTTGCGCTTGCCAACTATGCTTGGCATGCTACCAATCAGCAGGCCAGCAATGGGTGCAGGCAGGGTCGTTCTTGCCAAAGTTTCCCGCGGCAGCGTGCACTTAGTCTGGCTCCTGCCGTAGTTAGCTATGGCAGCACTGACGAAGCAACACTGGTGGAGGGACGCCTGTGGTGGAAAGCTTTTTGCGAATGAGAATTTTGAGGCACTCCTGTCGCAGTTCGCTGTGGCAATGCGCCAATGAGACATCACTTTGCGCTTGCCAACTATGCTGGGCATGCTACGAAGCAGCGGGCCAGCAATGGGTGCAGGCAAGGACGTTCTTGCCAAAGTTTCCCGCGGCAGCGTGCACTTAGTCTGGCTCCTGCCGTAGTTAGCTATGGCAGCACTGACGAAGCAACACTGGTGGAGGGACGTCTGTGGTGGAAAGCTTTGTGCGAATGATAATTTTGAGGCACTCCTGTCGCAGTTCGCTGTGGCAACGCGGCAATGAGACATCAGCGGTGGAGAACTTTGCGCTTGCCAACTATGCTTGGCATGCTACCAATCAGCAGGCCAGCAATGGGTGCAGGCAGGGTCGTTCTTGCCAAAGTTTCCCGCGGCAGCGTGCACTTAGTCTGGCTCCTGCCGTAGTTAGCTATGGCAGCACTGACGAAGCAACACTGGTGGAGGGACGCCTGTGGTGGAAAGCTTTTTGCGAATGAGAATTTTGAGGCACTCCTGCCGCAGTTCGCTGTGGCAATGCGGCAATGAGACATCAGCGGTGGAGAACTTTGCGCTTGCCAACTATGCTGGGCATGCTACGACGCAGCAGGCCTGCAATGGGTGCAGGCAAGGACGTTCTTGCCAAAGTTTCCCGCGGCAGCGTGCACTTAGTCTGGCTCCTGCCGTAGTTAGCTATGGCAGCACTGTCGCAGTTCGCTGTGGCAACGCGGCAATGAGACATCAGCGGTGGAGAACTTTGCGCTTGCCAACTATGCTTGGCATGCTACCAATCAGCAGGCCAGCAATGGGTGCAGGCAGGGTCGTTCTTGCCAAAGTTTCCCGCGGCAGCGTGCACTCAGTCTGGCTCCTGCCGTAGTTAGCTATGGCAGCACTGACGAAGCAACACTGGTGGAGGGACGTCTGTGGTGGAAAGCTTTTTGCGAATGAGAATTTTGAGGCACTCCTGTCGCAGTTCGCTGTGGCAATGCGGCAATGAGACACCAGCGGTGGAGAACTTTGCGCTTGCCAACTATGCTTGGCATGCTACGACGCAGCAGGCCTGCAATGGGTGCAGGCAGGGTCGTTCTTGCCAAAGTTTCCCGCGGCAGCGTGCACTTAGTCTGGCTCCTGCCGTAGTTAGCTATGGCTGGTAACACTCCACTATGCAACTCTGAGGAGTACCGCCCGCAGCTTGAACGCGAAAACAACGCTGGGCACGCTACGCGGCAGCAATCTTGCCACAGTGCCCAGCGGCAGCGCGCTCCCTCTGGCTAGGTAGCTGTTAGCTAAAAAGAGCATGACGAATGTTTGCTGCTTTGCGTCTCCGCTAGCCGCTAGCCGGCGTGCTACACTATGTGGCTGCTTTTCCGAGTATTGCTGCGGCCATGGCTTGGCAGTAGTTCCACGAAAACCCAAAAACCCTCCCTTTAACCCCTGGGCTGAGGCCGGGACAAAAACCCTCCCTAAACCCTAAACCCTAAACCCCAAACCCGAAACCCTAAACCCAAAACCCTAAACCCCAAACCCTAAACACTATCTGTGAACACGTTTGCCTCTTCGGTGCACCAGCCACGCTGCCAGTCGGAGAGTTCGCACCCCAGGTTTTGAGCCGCTGCTGCAACCACCTGCTAAGGGGGAAGAGTCTCCGAGCCTAAGGCAACATTGGTAACATGCTAAGCCAGGGCTGACGTGCAGCAGCTTCATGCCCCTGCGCTGCCCAGAAGACGCAAAACGAGAGCAAACTGTCCGTCGCCTGGTGGATGGAGGAGCTTTGACGGGCAGGGAGGAGCACCTGGGCAAGGCTGGCACATCACACGCCCTCCCCGAGGATAGGGATAAGTAGACCAAAGCCCTAAACCCTACACCCTAAACTCGCCACCGACCTGCAGCTCAAAAGGGTACGGCAACCTACAGTATGCAAGAAGATGCTTTGCCGTGTCTCGGTGCCTGGACACTGCGACTATGCGATCGCAACTCCCTCAAGTAGTTGAAAGGTTCTTCGCAAATATCCACCACCCGAACAGCATGCAGGCTTGCACGATTTTGGTCGTGTGCAAAGGACAGTACATAGCTTACCTCGCAACCCATGGTGTGCAGGGCCTTCACTGGAAGGGGGCGCACGAAACATGACAAAGTGCATAGCATAGGGAGAAACATCTCGCCTCCTCTGCCGGCCGGCGGATTTTCACCAAGGGCCGGTCCACATAGCAACACGCGGAAAGCATGGAGCTCACGCGTGGTGGTTCGACGGCTAAGGTCAGCTGCGGGGCGTCTGTTCGGGTTCGGGCCTTTGGGTTTTGTTGTCGTTAAGTCTCACGGCTTGTTTGTTGTGTTGTATTCATAGGGGATTTGTTGAGTGTTTTGTGGAGGCTTTCCGATTTGAGTGGTGCAGGGACAGGGATGGAGGAGCCGAGAGAAGTTGGAGGGCTCTGATAAATTTGGCTTCGCAGGGTGTTTGCTTAAGTTTTTGCTGTCTTGAGGGCTTACTCGACATAAGCATATAGTGGGCTTAAGGATGTTGGAAGCTCAAGTCCCGAGGCTTGATGGGGAAGTTTCCTCGTTGTAGGTTCTGAAGCTTGATAAGGCCAGCGGAGAGGAAGCACGTCTACGATCACTCTGTGGCTCAAACAGGGCGGTGCAGGTAAAGCTGCTGTCCAGACAAAAGCGTAGGAAGGATTTAAGCTTAAGTTGATGGGCACACCACTCAAAGATATGCTCAGATAATTGGACAAATCGCGCCGACTGCAGCCACTGCAGCCCATCCCCCTCCGGGCCTCGTTGGCCCATTCATACCGAACCTCGTCGAAACCTTGGCGCTGTACTTAGGTTTTATTGGAAAAACTTCCGCGAAAGACATGATGAAGCATTCCAGGCTCCCCACCTTCGGAGGTTGTTGGCAGGCTGAAGTGGGCGAACTCGGCAAGAGCCCTGCAGGATGCCGGATGTAGCAAAGCGGTGGCTTTGAGAGGTATCCAACCTGAAGTTCCAGCACTGGCAACTCCAGATGACCGAAGGTGCCCTTCGACTACTTAATAGGATAGTTTTCCGCATCTCCTCCCACAGCTGCATTCTGGCAGGCAGGAAGCAAAGGGCAGCTGGAAAAGCTGGAGCGCCCAAAAAACGTTCCATGCATTCGCCTGATTATTATGGGCCTTTGCGACTGTGACATCAGATTCAAGGAGGCACCATGAAGCATCTTCGTCTGGCCCACGCGATCGTCGCTTGCGTGCATCGGAGAGGGGTCTGTCACTGTGATGACCCCCTTCCTTGCTGGAATGGCGGGCCTCCAAATGAGGGCACTTCTTGGCTGGCTCAAGCCAGTAAGATGCATGAACACAAGCCATGAGTGTCTGTCCTCCATCCCTTCCTTTCGGATGATGAAGGCATCTTGAGGGCATCTTGATTGAAGGTGGAGCATGATGCCGTCGTGTCGGACATGTCGCGAGCACAGCTCGCACGGAGATAGAGGAGTCCAGGCTGCAACGCACTTAGCTAACACAGCGTTTTCAGCAGCAAGCGCTGAGGCCCACCCCAACATCTCCGTGCCGCGGCAACTGCTTTGGACTTTCGATGACACTCGCTCCACATCTTCTTATTAGCGCCTCTGTCCTGCATCCCTTCTTTTCATGTGCAACCAGCACTAGGACTTAGGCAGAGAAGTCTGAAAAGTGTGCGCGCTCTGTGGAAATTGAACCCTGTCCCCACGGGTAGTGACCCCCTCCCTTGCTAGCTCTTGCTGGCCTGTCTGCAGCATCAGGAACGGTGGTGGAATCGAAAGTCTCCGAAGCCTCCTCTTTGCACCAAGGCATTGTCAAGACCCGTATTCCCCCCGAATCCCCAAGGCCCGAAGCTAGGAGGCAAAAAACTAGACTACCAAGAGCTGTTGACCGGGCACTGTAGGAAACTGCAAAAGTGACATGTGTGGTCGCTGACCCCAACGTCCTCTGCAGCTTCGCCAGCTGCCTGGAACGAAGAACATGCACGAGAAATGCCGTGTGTCAACGAGCAATAACACAGAAACCAGGACAGAAAAGATTACTGCGGGAAAATGCGAATGACAAATTAAGTTCGCGAACTCACTGCGCTTACAACATTCAGTTCGTGCGCTTTGTTCGCTAATTCGCTTCTTTGACATTCCATGCACGCACATTTCATGCTTCTGTCAATAGGATGTTAATACACGACGCATGAAAAGAATTAGCGACCGGAAGGAACTCTCTTTAAATAGGAAGTTGCTGGGTGTTTTTACCCATTCTCTCTTTCTTCACTATAATCTTCTTACACCCTGTATTATATATTCACTCATGAAAGGATTATTACGGCGCGTTTAGTTGTTCTCTCTCTTTTTCCTTGTAATCATTTAAATGAGTCTTTTACTGTACCCTGATGAAGGCAAGCGCATCACTGGGAGATGTGGACTCGAATGGCTCACGTCATCCGCCTCCTTGTCTTCGTGGTCTTTCCTGCGGAAGAGGAAACCAGCAGCGCACCGCAGAAGAGGTGGGATGGCAGGGCTCGGCAAACTACTTGCGGCTCAGGGCTTCTGCGTGATGGCAAACTGTTGGCCTAACACCCCAAACGCAACATCGAACACGGTGACTTCAACCGCTGCGTGCCTTCGTCGCCGCTTCACCCAATCTTGAAATTCGGCCGGCGGGCTTCCAAAAAGGATGGCCGCAACCTGTTGGACAAGTTTACACTTTCTCGTCGGTGGGGTGAGCCCAATTTCCGCAAAGGCTACCTACAGGTCGCCCCAATGAGTTTCAGAGTTTTCAGATGTTTCCAGCAGGCTCTGGTTCTGGCAATAGCTGCCTTAAGAGGTGGGTCAGGATGTCGCCGAAACTATTCTCAAGTCCGGAGCTCTCGTTGGTTCTATTTTTCGTGGCAACTCCCACCAGGTTCAAAAGCCCAGTTGGTACAAGCGCAGGGCCTTTCGAGCATCTGGGTGTTGCTGCAAGAGTGCGCGACGATCGGCCTGCATGTCTTGGCTATATGGGTCTCCGACATCTGCCAACTGCCAACACAGCGCGGCACACCGAAGCTTCGGCAGATCATTCTCTAGCTTCAAGGCGGCAGACCTTTGCTTTGCTCTGGTAACAAAGCTTCAGGACTCAGAGCAAGAAAGATTGGAAAATGCATGCACATGCAAGGGGAAAAAGATGAAGCCCGGACGTGATCGGACGTGCCAAGCTCGGAACATAACAAAGGATGAGGGCACTTCACAAGCTGCCAGAATACGGGGGTCATGAAGCAACAGCACCCCTAGACACCGCATGGCATTGAAAGCGTTCCATCCTGTAGGCTTTTGCGACGCCTCTGCGAGCTGGTGGCTTTGACCCAGCCGCAACCGACATGGCGGACATCGGGGGTAACTCGACCAATGGACCCCGGATCTCCAGGGATCAAGGGTTTTAGAAATCAGTTTCTGCCTCTGTGGCAGCTCCTCTCAGATGTCCGCACGAGCTCAGTTGGTCGTCAGCGGGCTTCGGGCGGCCGTGTTGACTTGCCCAGTCCCGCATGATGGCCAGGGCCTTCCCACGTCGGATCTGCTCGACCTCCGCAGCATCTGCAAAGAAGCAAGTGGACCTTCGAATGAGTGACCCTTGTGCCTGAGAATAGACAGCCCCTATAAAAGCTCTCAGCCAGTAGCTGTTATTCCTGGTCAATCTGGTCCTTCCAGGATCGCCAACAAAACCAACCACCCAGCCCCCTCCCCCCCCCACCCCACACATCGAACCGACCTCGGCTTGCTGCGCAATCCTGTCGGGGAACAGATGACTTCGTAAAGACATCTTGTGGCCCGGAAAAAGGCGCAGCGATGGCAGGCTAAGGCGTCCTCCTCATGGAGCTTATCCTCTCCTGCGCGCCACCTGAGCTCGGACCCCGTAACTTGCCGCAAGGCTCCGGGTTTAGGGATGGTTCTGGGGGCTTTTGGCGGTTCGGGTTATGTGCTTCGTGGCCTATGGGGGTTCAAGCCAGCACTGCAACTTGCACCCCAACAACGGTTCCTGGAATCCTGAAACATGTTTTCAGCACCCCTTTCACGCGTCCCCTCAAAGGTTACCTGAGTTTGAAGAACCCTCAGCTTAACTGGGTTAGCGCTTGTCGTCTGGGCAGGAGCATTCACCAGTCTGTCGAAGGAGAGCTTGGAGAGGTTGAGGGCTTGGGGTGTTAAGATTATGCCAGCACCAAACCCACAACAAAACCTTCAAACCCAAACCTCCCTGACCTAAACCTTGCATCCACGGGACTCATCAGGGCAACTGTTGCCTCGGTTTTGGAGACTGCACACAAGCGGTAAGCCTGACATGTGTTTGGCAATCAGGGAATCATGAAGATGCAGCCCTTTACCGATTACGGTTCATGGGCCATCATAGCGGGGCTTTGCAGGTACCTTGCTTACTTTACAGCACGCATGAACCTTCGACCAAGCAATCCGAAACCCTAAACTTTAAGAATAAGCCCCACAACCCGTCCACCCCAACTTCGGACCTTGTAGGACCAAGAACATGATGGTACCCGGTGACCCCTAACTTAGAACCTTCAGCCGAACCTTTCAAAGGTTTCCTCCACTTAGAGGTTCATGGGTAGTTGTAAGTGGGGTTATAAGTAGGTCTCACCTTTGTCGGGGTACTTTTAACCCTACTTAGAAGTGGGGTCATAAGCAGGGTACCTACAGTTTATAACCTTACTTAGGGTACTTATAACCCTACTTATAGCGACCCATGAACCTTCGAGTAGCCCTAAACCCTAAACCCTAAACCCTAAACCCTAAACCCTAAACCCTAAACCCGAAACCCTAAACCCTAAACCCTACGCCCCAAACCCTAAACCCTAAACCCTACGCCCTAAACCCTAAACCCTAAACCCTAAACCCTACTTAACGTGAGAGCTCAGAGCCGAGGCCGGGGCCGGAACCAGCTCCGCGCCGGTGCCGCGGCGGGCGGCTGCAGCGGCGGCCGCTGCGGCCAGCTGAGAGGACCGCCCAAAGAGGAATTAGGGTTTAGGGTTTAGGGTTTAGGGTTCAGGGTTCAGGGTTTAGGGTTTAAGGTTTAGGGTTTAGGGGTTTGGGGTTTAGGGTTTAGGGTTTAAGGTTCAGGGTTCAGGGTTGGGCTGATGTTCCCCTTATACTTACTCACAGTCCTTGATAGGGATTATCATTAGGGGGGGGTACTATAATCATAATCCCGATTGAGGACTGTTAGTATCTGGGGGAACATCCCAAGGTAGGGATCAGGTGAGGTGGTTTTCGGGGTTTGGAACAGGGCTCAAGGAGACTTCGGAATGTGTAGGGCTAGGTCCCTTTTGTTTGTGGGTATAGTTCTCCTTCTTCGGGTCACTTTAGCGGCGGACGGAGGTTCCGGGATCTGCGCTGAATCTGACATGGCAATCTGAGAAGTGAGGGCTCGAGGTTCGTGAAAAGTCTTGCCGAATCGGTCTTGGATCACACCTCCGCTGGCTTGCCAGGTCAGCTTTACCACGGCAAGTGCCCCTAACCCCGAAATCCAACTCGAGAGTTGCGATGGGCCCAGGTGCCTCGGCAGCACGTTCCGCACCATTCGCACCTGCTACTATAGTAGAAGGCTCGCTCCACAGTTCATTCACAGGGAAGTCGCTCCCTGGCTTCACTTTTCACAGAATACTGCAGCTGATGCTGCCGAGCTGCCTGTCAAAGAGGAGGCGGGTGGGCACCTCAAATTCGCGGAGCTCTTCACCGGGCACCAAAAGACATGTCATACGGGAGGGTGTCGTAAACCGATGGCCCTTGCAGACCAACTGCCAACCTATCAGGCATTCTGCCGCAGATGCTTTTGACTTGCCACAAGTGCTGGATCATGGGCTAGGGATGATACGACTCTGAAACCCAAGTCTTGATATTACATGCGCACAACCCCATTCAAGGTTCCTCCAATCGGACAAGCTGCTGGTAGTCGCTGGGGCTCCGCAACTTCACCTTGGCACCTCAAGGGACAGGCACCGGTCTCAACTGAATAAGCCTTCTACACTGGAGTCAGTCCAGGGCATTTCTATGTTCTCCCGAGGTGCCACCCAGCTCGGCTTCGTAGAACGTGGTCTTGTTGTTGATATGGACCAGGCCATCATCGACCTGTCCTCGCAACCATTCAGCAGTCGCGAGTGCACAGTGCAAACAAAGATGAGTCCCAATGGTGTCCTGGGAGTTGTGTCGCAGGCTCTGCCGCTTCAGCATGTCCCGTCGGAGCTGCGCTAGCACCGAGCTGGGACACAGGGCTGCCTGAGCTGAAAGACAAGACGGGCAGCGCTTCCCGCTTCATTGTCGCCTGCTCCGAAAAACACGATCAGCAGCGGCACCTACGCCTGTGAACAGGGAATCCAGCATGTCGTCGTCCTTCTTGGGCTCTTCTTCGGCCTGCGGCTGTATGAAGCTCAAGGCCCGCTAGGATGATGAGAGGTGTGCTCTAAGGCCTACGACGGCCCACAGCCTCTCAACCCAACCCCTTATGTTGCGTGACCTTGAACACAAGGCTTTGAACAGCACTCCCTAAATCCACAGCACCCTAAACTAAACCCGCGAAGCCCCACCTCATACAATTGAACGAAGAAAACATCCGACTACCCCTCCCCATGCATGCCTTGTCTAGGCCCATAGCATGAAGACCGGGTGCTGGCTCCAGTCCTGCTTGGAAAATTGAGGAGGGGCTGCAGGGATGAGTGGACCGCTTAGTCGAACACCTGACGAAGGAAACACCGCGCAATCCTGCGAGGTCAGGCGCAACGTCACCCTCAGACACGAGCTCGGCCCCCACCCGGCTCAGGCCTTCGCGCATACTCTTTGTGCAGGCAAGGGTAAGAAGGGTTGGCATACTTGTTCCAATGAGGAGGCAAGAGCCAGACCATCGTCCACTTGCAGAGTCCAGGCGTTTGCTTGTCAGATGTAAACTGCTACATTGCCACATCTCATCAGCTGGCATCGTGACAACCAATTCTGCACCAAGTGTACTCTAGATAGCGTGTCATGAGCCAGAACGTGTCGCCATGCGGTCAGGCCACTGCGGCTTCGTCTCCATTCCGCGCGGCCAGTGCACACGCGCGGGGCCGCACTCGGCCTAGGAATACATGCAAAGTTCCACAGCGCCCGAAGAGCTGCTACTGGTAGCAGCAAGAAACACTCACACTGCGGACAAAAATGCAGCTGTGCATGCATGGTCTTCAAGCGGTCAACTCTACTTCGTCCGAGAGCGGCACCACACTTCCTCCAGCTCCTGCAACCGCTGGGAGGTGGTAGAAACGGTGGAAGCACTACTGACTTCCTCCACCTCGGCATAGCTTGTTCTCAGCAAGGAGCAAGCTCCAAGCTCACCCCGACTACCAGTACGCTCATGTATGTTGTGCCATGCTTGGGGGCTGAGGTTGCAACTCTAGATTTCGCTGGCCGCTGCGCGGCCTCGAGCAGGAGATCGTTTGTCCTGCAAACTTTGAGCCAGCATGACCATGTCATGACAGAAGTTCCGAAGCACGTTAAACGCCATGTCAAGCTGAAGCCGAACCCCTTGAGGGCCTGGGATCCGCCCTGGGCAGCGCCGCCATTTTCGGCCGGGGCCTGGAGGGAACGAAGGAGGCCATCAGCATCTGGCGGAAGTTCATGGCTGCGATTGGCTGCCAGTCTTAAATGGGACCGAAGGGCCCAACTTCTTCGCGCTTGACTCTGACGTCTTTGCCCTTGGCTCTGCCTTGTTCTGCCTTGTTCTGCCTTGTTCTGCCTTCTCGTGCCAGTGTGTCTTTGGACAACGCAAAAGCGGCTGAGATGAAAGCTCGTGGCTCGCCGTCCGGCGCGCAGGCAATGTTGGAACATGCTGGAAAGCTCTCTCCACTTGCGGCGCGCACGCTCGTGCAAAGCGTGTGTGCAACACCACCGAACTTCTCACCTCTACGGCAGCACGCAAAAGAGAACGACTGTGAGCTCGCCTCCAGTAGACCAAGGCACACGCTGCTTCGCACAAGACCTCTGGTGGAACATCAGATTCTCAGATTGAGATTCTGGCATGATTGATTCGCTAAGTCTTAGCAGAACCTTGAAACCTAAACCCAAAGAGCGAACCACAATCATCACCATACAGTCTCAACTCCTGAAGCCCACACCCACAATCAAACCCCCATTAAACCCCCACTCACTAGCTATGGTTTGGGAAACTTCGGGACCACCCTGAACTCTACACCGTCAAACCCCGAATGCCAAAAGCCGAAAGCTTCTGTAAATCCGAAAACCAAGCTCCAAGCTCCTGCCGCTCAACCGGGCCAGCTGGTCCAGTGTACGCCGTGCCTTCACAAGTAGGGAAAATAAGGACAGCTCAGGGCTTAGGGTTTTGGGCTTAGGGCCTTGGGATTTAGGGTTTAGGGTCGTCCCTACACAGACAACATCAAATATTCCATGGGGAAACTTAACCAACAAGCAAGGAGGGCTCGGGGCGTCATTAGACGTTTGGGGATTCTCGGGTTGAAAGCTTCAAGGAACCAGCACGAAAAAAATAGTACCTGGGGAATCGAGGCTCGTGACGCGCGGCCAGTTTCGCAGCGGACGAGAACACGTTGCGAAACGAGAAAAACGCCTGAAGCTGGCCACACTCAGCGACCTGAAGCAACCCGAAACAGAGGGGGGGGGCGAGGGATCAGCTTCGAAGATTCGAAGGCGAGCGGCGAAGCCACACGGAACCGATGCTGATGTCCACATATGTCCACCGCACAAGGCAGTTCCAGCGCATACGCGACGAGCAGCGCGGGCCCAATTTTAGAACTCCCCTCATGCTGCTCAGCTCCCTGGCCGGTAAGAAGGGGGACCCCACTTCCATCAACGCTGTCCCCCTCCACTTCCACCTCCACTCTCCGCAGGACGCTCGGCCATGTGAGAACTCCATCTGCGAATCGTTTCACCCATCCTTACTACTGGAACAGGCTGAACCTCAGATAATTCCAACAACGGTCTAGCCTCTTTGCTTCCTTCCTTCCTTCCTTCCCTTCTTCCTTCCTTCCCGCGAGCCTAACCGCCGTGGGGTTGCGCCGAGGCGCGCTCGAGTACACGACCAGGGTGTTTCGGTCTTTCTTTCTCTCCTGATTTCTTTCGTTGTTTTATTCATTCTTTCTTTCCTTGTTTGATTCCTGATTTCCTTCCTTCATTCTTTCCTTCTTTCCTGCTTTCCTGCTTTCCTTCTTTCCGTCTTTCCTTTTTTCCTTCTTTCCTTTGTTCCTTCTTTCCTTCTTTCCCTCTTTCCCTTCTTTCCTTCTTTTCCTTGTTTCCTTGTTTCCTTGTTTCCTTGTTTCCTTGTTTCCTTGTTTCCTTGTTTCCTTCTTTCCTTCTTTCCTTATTTCCTTCTTTCCTTTTTTCCTTCTTTCTTTATTTCCCTCTCTTTTTTTGTTTTCTTTCCTTTTCTTGTAGTTACTTTTTTGGATTTTCTTTCGGGGGACGGACAACCGACAACCCGGCGCGCGTGCACGCCCCGGTTTGCGGAGCCTTCCTTCTTTACTGCATGCGTAACTCCATTTCCTCGCAGCATCGGCGGGCCTCCGGAACAAACTCGCCGAAGGCCTCCAGATCCGGCTGATCACTGGAGTGCTCCGGGCCTGGTGGCCTGCAGAACTCTTCACACTGTACTAATTACGCCTAAAAATGCGGATGCTTGGGGGTCCGGCAGAATTTCCTTCCGTTCAAGATTTGAGGGCTACTAAGTGGGGAGTCTAGGGTCTCCATGAGTCTCCTACAGCGAGGACTTGATCTTATTCCTACAAGCTTTGGGACCAATTGGGCAAATCCACCCCCACTCACGCAAAGAGTTCAAGTCAAGCCAAATCATTTCTTCTGGCTTACGATCTAATCCTGATGCCTAGTTTAGGGTCCAGGGCCTTGCCTGCTCCTCTGAAGCCCACTCGACAAGCACCTGTCAAGGACTATCCAGGATTGGGACTCGGTCTGAAGCTACCACGTGTCCGCGGTGGGTAGGAGCGAACTTCTGGTCCAAACTTCGGCCAGCGCGACCACTCTTCGACCATCCCATCACCGATCTCCACAACATCCGGCTTCTCCTCTCACGAGGGGCTAAGCGCGCCACACTGGCAAACCAACGTGATGCGACGCAGGAGTACGCGAGTCGCCATGCTCAACGAGGCAGGTCGGTCGCTGCAGGTGTTTTCCATCGAGCCCGGCTAAGCGCGAGGGGTCTTTGCAAAGGTCACAGCCAAAGGATCGCCGGCTCTGGCCTCGGATCAGCATAGCATCACTATTTTGAGTCATCAAAATATCCCTGGGCTTCATGAAGCTGCCTTCCTTGTCATCCTTAATGCGGCTACGTTTAGCAGCTATACACAGTTGGGGGGGGGCCATGCCTTCTGGTGCCTTGTCGTCTCTTGGCTCTGATTGCATTGCTTAGATAGGTCTCTAGCTTGCGCGCATGTGACGAACCTTCACTGCACAACCCTGAGTATGATTCGACTGCCTATGGTCCCTTAATATGGCCCTCTACCTAAGCTTTTTGGTTCTGCAGTACGGGCCCTTGGTATAAAAGTGTATATCAGGGTATGAGGGGCCCCCACTCAGGGGCACAGGGACCATGTAACTACCCCATGACTACACTGAACTTGGAACCCTAGCCAAAATTATTCTTGTTGCTGTTCCTTAAGAATTATAGTACCCAAAAATAAAATTACTTCCAAGCACCCCCAAGATGACATGATATATGCTGCTTGGCTGATGCTAGTTTATGCTCATGAAAGCCCCTTGCAGCACACCAAGACCAGGCATGTGGCCAACAGGCAGCGGCTCGAGAGCTGGCACCAACCACTGCTGTAGGCAGTGTAGAATCCTGAGAGTACAAACCCAGACCCAGAGCGCTTCGGGCAAGACCATGGGGGTTTTCCGAAATTCGGGGTACCTTACTAGGGTCCTTTTTCGTAAGGGAATCCTACTATTTGGGGGGCCTATTTTAGGAGTCCCCCATATGATTGTGGAGATGCCTGCAGGTGAGCTTCGACAATTCACTTTGCGACGGCAGCGCTCGCGGCATCTGGAGCCATAGAACATCGAGCTTTCGGCGCTCGCTCTTCGAGCACCTGTGATTCATCTTGGTATGTTCCCCCTTATGCTAACAGGCCTTAAGACGGACTATGATGCCCCCTCTTAAAATCCCCCATTAAGGACTGCTGGTATCAGGGGAGTATATCCCAAGGTTCATCCGTCCATGAACCCAATTTGCGAAGGTTTCGAGTTAAGTAAGGCCATCGATGTACCCAAGTTGGGCGAGAAAAACGCCCATCGCATCCCCGCAGGCTCGCAAGTACTGGCTCTTAGTACTAACATAGTTCCCATCCAGCATAGAATCTATCTGAGTTTCTTCATCTATATTTCATGATTCATGAATATGCTGTATTCTACTACGGTTGCACCTCCAAACGGGGATAGACCGCCGTAGTCGTCCAAGGCACCTGCAGTGCGCAGCAAGTCCCACAGTCCCTGAGCCCGACGACGCTTGACTCCCCAAACCATTCCGAGCCATGGCTCCTTCCAGCAAGTCACCGCCATCTTCGCAGAACTGGCCGCTGCCAATGTGCTGAAAAGACACCTCTGGCGGAGGCCGATCCTTGCAAGAGCACGGCTTTGACAAGGGTTTGTCTTGCCGAGCGTCTACACAAGAAGTGGTATGCATCACTCATATGGGCTTGCCAGCCAAGAGGCCGATGCACCTCGCTGGTGCGTTGAAGTACTGTTGGTGTCGAGTCCTGGATCGTCTCCATTGCCTGCAGGAGTTCAACATAAGTTTGTTTTCCGTCCCGGTTGCCTCAGACAGCTTTGTTGCTCGTCTTCATCTGCAGGCGTGCATTCAGATACAATCAGCTCCCATGAGGACGGACGAACAGCTTCAAGCTGCAGTTGCGAAGGCGCCTTTCGGCAGGGACTCCGTCTCCGGCTGCATCTGCTGCATCGAGTGCGCAAATGCGAAGGCAACGCAGGCAACCTGTCCGTCGGAAAGAACTCTTTTGACTCTTTGAGTTGGGCTTTCATGTGGGATTCTGTGGGGCAACCCAAAGAGTGCCCTCAGGCAGAATAAGCAGAAGCGTAAACCCCATGGAGCATGGAATTTCGGGAGACAGACATGGAGGCTGCACCACCAGAAATGCTTCCTAGTCTGTGGAGCCTGCCATGGGTATGCCCATTAGGACGGAGCTGTATACCAACACCCAGCCTTTTCTGCTCTCATTCTGTCCTTCTCTCCTTCTCTCCTTCTTCTTTCCTTCTTTCCTTCTTTCCTTCCTTCATTCCGAACCGCCCCAAGGGGCACGTGGCACGTGAGTTAGTCGGTGTGACTCTAGAAGGTGTGCATGCTACCGTCCCTAACAGGCTAGTTTAAAGGTTCTTCTGATGTGCACGAGGAGGGGGGGGGTTCTGCTAGTAAGGATGGCTCCCCCCACTGTTCCTCCGGAAAATTCTTTCGCGATGGGTTTGGGGTTCCGACTGCACTATAGGAAAAAATGTTTCTACGTCTCTCCCTCTCTCTCTCTCGCCTTTAGGGCCCGCCAGGACTGTACAAGCCATGATTGCTACTGCACCTGCTGCTGCATAGTCGCAAGAGCAACATCGGTCGGACCTCCTTGCCGGAAGCATCTTTGACCTGAAGCGCTGCTCCCCATTGGCCGGTCATGTTTAGGTGGAGCGGCCTGCGGAGCTGAAGATTCTTGAAGATGTTGGTTCTTAGTGGGACTGAGGGAATGAGTACCCTATATATAATCCCCTCAAGGGTATTTCCAGGGCCCGAATTCCCTCATTCCCTACTAAGAACCAGGGGGGAAGCTGCAGATGAAGACATTGTCACATGGTCTGCCAGGACGGGCCTCCTGACGGAGGCGGTAAGCAAGGGTGGCAAAGGACAGTCGGAAACTGTATACGGACTGCTCAAGTTGCTGCTGTTCTCGTGACCTCGAATTGTGCGCACAGCGCAGAACTGAGGCATGCTAACTCTACAGCAAAAGGCTCTCAAGCTGCCGTTCTCAGAGTGTGCACAGCCCAGACTATCGGTACCGACCGGGCCCACGCCGGGGCCGAAACTGAGCTCCGAGCATTCCCTGCCAGAGTTTGGCTGGCATTTGGGCTCGGAGCTATTGGCGCTGTGCCTCGACTCGATTCTCTCATGATCCCTCGGATTTGAATTGAGAGCTCTTGGGATGTTCCCCCTTCTACTAACAGTCCTTAGTAGGGATTAGAATAGGGGGTACTATAATCCTAGTAAAGAGCTGTGGGAGAACATCCCTAAAAATCGCTCATTGACCGGTCTTGGAGACCGGCACTGGCCGGCGCTGGCACCGCGAGTCTTGAACAAAGTCGCAGCAGACGTCATAGCCGCCGGAGCGCTCCTCGGCATCACTGAGACATCACTCATACGTCCTTTTTTTGCCTGTTGCGGGGGGGGGGGGGGGGGTCCTTAAGAGCTTCTGCTCGATTCTACAGTATTTAAAAGGTAATTAGTAAGGGGAGCCTAGCTTGTGGAAATTCCAGGTCGGCATGCAAACTTGCCGACAGGCACTGACAGGAGCAAAAACTGTAGTCCACTTGCAGGAGCAAAGAACCGTGGTCGATACTTATTGGTATACAGGACTTCTCGCAGGCCTACCCACCCCCAAACCCCAACCCAAGAGAGGCCAGAGCGATCCAGAGCGTGTCGCTTTCATACTTGATGCAGCCCCAAGCCGTTCTGCTGAGCTTCATCCCCACGGTAGTGGACGGTGCTGGCATTCTTCAAGCCAAAGGCAAACGTCCAGCTGCCCCCATTCAGCAGCAGCCCGCCGTGATCCAGCTCAACTTCAACCTGCACGCTGCTACAATAAGTTGCAATAACCTGTGTATAGCATACAACACAAGAAAGATGTAACTGCAGAGAGACAGAGAGAGTGAGCGCTCACGATTGAGAAGATTCTTGTTGTATGCCCATCTCCCCCGGCAGCGGGTAGTCATCGAGTAAGCAAGTTTGCTGCTTTTTGATTAAGTGGCAGAAGATGGTTGCGCAAGCGGACCAAACACAACCTCGCAGTCACAAAACCAGCAGATGTGTCCTGCCTGGATGTACGGCCAGCCCTCGCGCAGCTCCACCTGATGCAAATCACAAAACCAAAACCACCACCACCACCACCACCACCACCACCACCACCACCACCACGGTGAGCGCTGCCGCAGGTTTGGTTTGCGAAACTTAGCCGTAGGGTTCCGGGGCTCCAGAGCCAACTCCCGAACTTTCGAGGAGCATCAAGAAGCCGCAACAGAATCATCCTGTGAAATCCTCCCAAGGCCACTCGGGCTCAACCCCAAGCTTCAGCCGAGACAGCTCGTCTAGGATTCTAAATAGCCTCTCGACCTCAGCTTGCAAAACTGCCTGGTCGAAGCAAACTTAGGAACCCTAAACCATCAGCCCTACACCCTAAACCCGCCCCCCGCCCAAGCCCATGACCCCAAACCGACGCCCAGTTGCACTGGCGTTGACATGCCGCCACCGTCCCTGGGACGCAGCTCCGAAGGTCGAGAGCTCCGCTGCAAACGTGGCTCCTGGGACGAGTGAGATGAAACCACGGTTTGGGCCTTCAATCAAGCAAAGGGTGAGATTGCGGTACCCAAGGGTTCAATGCTCCGTGAAAGCTTGAAGGGTGTCGTGGCAATGGGGGTTTAAGCTTGCAATGTGTTTACGTTGCCTTGAACAGGATGTTGACACTGCAATCATGGAGTTCAGGGGTCATCGTCCTGCTATTTCTTGCATCATTCATTATCCCTTGCAACACACAAAACCTATGCCCTCAGTCCATCATACCCATCTTGGCACTCAGGGTTCCTCTCCAGAAGTTGCTGCCAGAGCTCTGAAGACCTGGAAGTGCAATGGGTCCCGGAGGAAGTTGTCACGCAGCGCCGTGAGGTCTGAAGCAAGCTCATTACCTCGTTCGCAACGGCTATGGGCTGGTCATGGGTCAAGGTCACACATGATCACGGTGGCGGAGAAACTGTCACATAATCGCCGCAAGACGTTCTGATGAGCATGCTCTTGGCAAGCCAATGCAACTAAATGCATGACGGCGACTTCCACCCTTGTCTGGATGGTTCTCCAACGCCAGCCGCCGGTACGCCCGACGCAGACCATGGTCCGAGTTGTCCTCTCAAGTTGCATGCTCCCCGAAAGATTTGTTGCCTGACCTTCATGCCGCACCCTTTGCTCCACCTCCTTCCTCAAGGCTTGCATGTCTTCCCGAGCTTGCCGGAGAAGGTCCAACAGCGCAATGCGCGTGCGGCACCGCTAAACGGATTTCTGCCACTAGCGGAAATCGATATGTGCCTCTTGCCCCACCTGCTCCATGTGCATCGTTTGTCTCAGTTGCTTTACTTGCCTCATTTGCCCCACCTGCCCACACGTCTGACTCAAAGACACCGGTTTGATGCAGACTTGCGCCTGAGCCTACCCCCCCCCCCCGCCTCTGTTGGAATTGGAAACTGGAACCCCCCCCGCCCCGCCCTCCCCCCCCGACGCAGGCATCACCATCTACACCTAAACTCCTGGACTGCTGTGAGTCTTTGAGTGCTCCTCCCCGGTGCAGTCAGCGAAGCCCCGCCGCAAGGATTCGCCGCTATGGGCTGAGGCGAGGCCAAGGAGTAGCGTGAACAGCGCTAGGCCATGGCACGGGAACATGGTGTGTGTGTGTGTGTGTGTGTTTTTTTTAAAGAAACCTGGACGGTACTTGTATCTTCGACTTGCCTGCATCATCATGTTCAAGATCGAAAGGCTATAGGCTATAGGCTATAGGCTATAGGCTATAGGCTATAGGCTATAGGCTATAGGCTATAGGCTATAGGCTATAGGGATCATGCGCGGAAGGGGACTGCAACTCTGCGCTTGAACTTGTTGGAACTTTGTAACACTTGCACACAAGCAAGCTGGACCAGAGCGTGCAACGGCAAGAAAACGTGCAGATAGCATCACTATCACAGCTGAGGTTGCTGCCGTTGCTACGTCCCCTAGGACAATGCGGGTTAAGGTATAGGGAACTGTGGGATTCTGCCTGGTCTTTGAAAACAAAACAGCTGTTGCCGTCCTCACGGAGGCGTCGCGAGTAGTCGTGGAGACCCACTCCAGGCAAGCCCACGGGGACGATGAGCTGTGCAGGGCACGTTGACACATCCCCAGGATCCGAACTCAAGCCGCTTTAGAACACTTTGGTGTCGTTTAGTCTGAAAGTTAATCTCAAAAGCATTCATTGCGGCAGCATATTGCAGGGAGGCTCGAGCAACGCCAGCGTTTTTGACTGGCTAGCTGGCTCAAGCCACAGGCGCGCTGCCGGTGGTCAAGAGGGCTTCGAGTGAAACGCAGCTCGCTGCACAGTCGACTTTGGCCTAAGGGCCACAGAAGTTGGAGAAGGAGGCAGAAATTGGCAAAGTGCAGCCAGTCACTCTAAGTTAAGTTGCAACCAGAAGAACTTGCATGCTGCCTCCGAGCATCTCCGAACCTTCTCACATGTCGTTGGCGTCAGCAAGTGCTGGACATCCGCCATGCGAAGGGAGCAATTCACTGGAACCCCTTTCCGGATCAGGCCGCAGAATCGTGCATCGACATTGGATGCAGAGTAAAGCGTCAAGAAACTGAAGGTCGAACCAGAGGCTGGTCTTGCCGAACCTTGCAATCGAGTCGAATGTAGCAGATTGCAAATGGAAGAGCTCAAGCGCCTGCATTGAAAAGATTGCTTTGAGCTATATAATATATTCCACATTTTCAGCATGAAAGTGAGCACGTTCGCGGGGACCCGGCCTAGTAGGGCGTGCCTGTTGGAGGCATGGCGCGCGGCATTCGACCGCCTCGATGTAGTCTACTTGCAGCAAAGTGGTCTGCGCTGTGAGACGCTTGAGAACTTGAGAAGAGCACCACAAAGCTAGAGTCAAAGGGTTGGAAGCGTGAAGAGGTCACGGCTCTCCCTAACTGCAAAAACTCGCTCGAGACCCACCAAGATGGATGGTTTGCAAACGCAACTCCCCAAGCTCCACGGAGCTTTCGTAATCGCAATATTCGGCACTAGGAACCCTACATGCCTTGTACGCCAGCATCCCAAGCAGGCAACTGAGGGGCCAACTGCTTGGGCACCCGTCCGGGGACTTCATCTGACAGGGTTCAAGTACAGTGCTATCACTCGCGGCTGAGAGAAGTGCCGTCTCTGCCCAACGCGCCCCGACTTGGGGCAGGATTCCCTTAAGCACCCCAATGAGGTACCCCCCTAATTGCAGCAAGCCCCACTTACTGGTAGTTGGGAGCTCGGCGTGAAACCGATTCGCGCACTGGCACGGGGGTTGGCGCACTGCGGGCCTAAACACCTTTGAAATCTTGAAAGCCCTAAGCCACAGAAGCCGTTAATCCCAACAACCCTGAACTCTACCCCTAAAGCCCAGAAACCCAGCCCTACAACATGATTCCCTGAGCGCTGAAACTTGCCTTTGTGCAAAACCTAAAGCCGAAAGCCCAGAGACCCTTGAATTATCTCCCGAATAGCCGTAAATCCCACAAATCCTAATTCCCTAAGCCTTCCTGAAAACCCTAATCTTTGAATCGAGAGATTATCTTCGGGGTAGGGGGTGCAGAGCTCCCTAAACCTTAAACCCGACACCCCACAGCAGAAAACGCTTAAACAGTTCAAAGCCTTAAATGCCCGAAAGTCCCGAAAGGCCGTAAATGCCAAAAGCCCTCAACCCAAAAGACCTTCAGCCCTGAACTCCCGAACCTTTATGGCATTAGATTTCACAGTCCCTCAACCCTAAAAACCCCTGAGCCACTCTGAAAAAGCGATTGAATCGCCAGCCGTGGTTGAAATGCTAGTGGTTGTATCACGCGTGCTTGAAGCACTGGCCGTAGAGAGGTGCCAAGAGAAAACCCCCGAGTGAACAACACCAACTAAGTCCCCGATTCCAACCTTCGATTTCCCGAGGTCCCCCCCCAGGCCTGGCAGAGTTGTCCAGAGTTACGCATCAAGTCGAAAAAGCTTCCGATCTTGGCCACCTCCCAATGCAGCTTGAGTCGAGGTCAGCTGCCCCTACTCTTTTTAGCCCCTAACAGCCTAACATTTAAGCATCCTTGAGCTATGAAAACCGACGTTTTCCTGGAGGTCCGGGGCCCAGGCCCATACCTCTTTGGGGTCGTCCGCCTCGACAGGAGGGGGAATCTGCAACTGCAAACACCAGACATGTCTGCTGTCATTCGAATTCGATAGAAAGCCAGAAGTCACAACCGCTGGGACGTTGAATTCAACTCTTTGGCTTTCAGACTTTCCCCTGCCTTGCACTCCTCCTTTGACATCTTCTCCTCGCAATAGTCCTTGCGCATTTCAGGGCGCATGTCATGCCACAATTCAAGAAGCCCCTGACGGCGGATCGCACCCATAACACTAACCACAAAAGTGGGGCGGCATGTGTCCTGGCAGCCATGCTTGCAGTAGGCCAGGCAAGCTTGGAAATGGTCTTGATAGCACTGCTGGCAGGCCTGATCCCACATGATCCGTCATCGGAAGAGCTTACCCAGGGCAACGGCAGAAGCATTACTCATGTGGCAGTCGTTCTCCGGTCCAACTTTTTTCAATGACCTAAACTCTCTCAACAACCTCTTCTTGCCCGTGTTATCAAGACTTAGAAGACCTTGCACGTGCCGACTGCAGCTGGAAGCTCGAAGCTGGGTGCACTACCAGAGTGCAGCTGGAGAACTCCTCGATTTTGCCGGAGCTGTCCCTGGACTCTCATGGAGGGACACCCACAGCATTCTACAATTCTGGCGCTGGCAAGTCCAGAACAAGGCCTCAGGTAGCTGAGCACCGGAGGCGCTGCTTGGGCAACCTGACATGCTGGAGTCGGCTTGACGTGGCTTGGTGTGGCTTGATGTGGTTTCTCGACCAGAACAACACATGTGCGCCTCCGGTGCTTCTTTTGAGCGGTTGGCCGGCCTGCGCACAATCAGTGACAACATACAAGTTGCAAGCTCATGGAAAACACACCGAGGTCCCGAAGGCCTCCCAAAGCCCCGTACTAAGGAATCCTCGCTCAGAGGAGCCACAGCAGTGAGCGCTTAGAGCAACTTTGACCGGGGTTTAGAATTGAGTGCCACTGAATTTCTTTTGCCTCAGGTGCCTAATTCAGCAGCACAACATTCAGCCAATGGCCTGCTGTGCGAGCGCTCTTCTCCCAGTTGCGGTTCTCGCGAGGAGACGAGACCTGGCAGAGCCCGCTTGAGTCTCCTGTCGTTTTGGGATATCCGCCTGGTATCGCTTCGGGTCTTGGATTTGCAATTTAGTCCGAATCGCAAGTTCATGATGCGAAATTAGTGAAATGAAATCAACAGCCCTTGCTACAGTCATATGACATTCACCGAATTTTACTCTTGAAGCCGCTCCGCTTAATTGTACCTGTGACAGGAGCTGTGAGCGGAAGCTCTATGGCACACGGCGCGCATTGGCACGACGAATCTTTGGAGAAACCGTATATAGTAGAAACAGCTCGTGATCCGGCTTGGCTGCATTCAAGCAAAAATCATGAGAGGATGGTGGACGGTTCCGGGGCTGCCGGTAAGTCTTGCCAACACAGCACATTCATCAATTACATCGTTCTCGTCTCTGGACATGGCAGTACGCCTCGAAATAGCTAAGTGAGCAGCGCCTTCTGCGGGATCCAGGCAGAGCCAAAGTAACGCAACGACCTCAAAACGGTTCGAAATCGGGGTGTGCCGGGTCTCCCTTATGTTGCCTTAAATGCCTGTATCAAGGATGGCATGGCCTTGAGATGTTGACTGCTCTGTTTTGCTGATTCAATGAACCAACCTCATCCGTGTGGATGAATTACGCCCAGGGCCTGGGGTTTCGATGGGCTTCGGGCTCGGGACTCGACTAGCCGACTAACCGAAGCCTGTCTAACACCCAAACCCTCCGGTCCCGACCACTGAGGGCCAGGCAGGGCACCGCATTCTGGCGCAGGCCCAAAGGCCTCTGTTCATCAAAGGCGTTAGGGTTGAAGGTCAGTTGGGGCCTTTGGTTGGCGGCTGAGAGGAACAACAAGAGGGAGTCGGCGGCCTCACTGCGGCGCCAGAAACGGCTCTTCAATGTCCTCACAGCCCACACTGCCACAACCGACTGTGCTGCAGACTGTGCTCCACCAGACAAACAACCCGCGAAGGTCAGGCGGCAATGCCCTCAAGCAAAGCACTTCTCGAACAGCTTTGCAATACACTGCATCGCATTTAGGCGCCATCAGTAAGCACACTTGAAATCCTGCAATAATTTGCAGCACGGGCGCTCAGAACATGTGCGCGGACTTTAGCCAGGCACTTGGCCCCCACGCACTTTGAGCCAGAAGCAACGGAAAGTTTCGGGCGCCAACATGCTTACTCGTTTGTTTAGGGTTGCCGGGTTTGAGGCTAGTCAAGGGTGCAGGGGTGGTCTGTTGCTCATCGTGTGCCGGATGGATCAGGCACGGAGCCAAGAGTAGAACGAACGGGGCGGGCCTCTTTCTGGTTCGTCGTACAGACACCTGGGCTTCACATGTCTTCGCAGAGACAGTTGGGGATTCTTCTGAATGAGGGTCCCTGGATATTGAAGTTCCTGATCCCTCTATCACACAAACATGATGGGAATCTATGTGTTATTGTAACAACCAACACACACCAAGAATGACAACAAGCATGATACTCTATTTACGCTAGCAACCCATGGCTCAAAAGGGGAGGGGGCCCGAAGAAGTTGAAGGATGCTAAAGAGACCCAGACTGGCCTGTTTTGAAATGGTGCTCACACGGAAGCACAGGACGTGCAGCACTCGAAGAGCATAAGCTCCAAGCTGCATGACGGTCTGTGAACGCAACTTGAATGCGGCTGGCTTGGCCGCAAGCGCAGCGTGGGCCAAAGTCAGATGCCATCCCTCCAAAAGTGTGCACTGCTGGGTGTGATAGGCATAACACCTTGTGAATGTATGGTGTGGCACTTGTGGCCAGCTGACATCGGACTGGCGAACACCATCTCAGGGGCAGAGAGCAGCAGTGAATTCTGAGGCTCCTTCTTGCTCACAGGCCCAAGAGACATGCCCTTATCATGATAAGCTGTGTTCCGTCCATCTATGTCGACCTGCGCTCACTGCCGGAGAGAGGCTGGCATGCAGGAAAGCCCCGTTGCTGCGGACGTTTACAATGCACCATCACTTGAGTGATAGGCCGAGGCTGGCAACGAACTACAAGCCCAAGCATGCGCAACATTCGATTCGGCAAGCAGGGTGCTCCAAATCTCGCACCCATCGTCTCGCTTGCGACTTGCGCACAGCAAGCCCTTCCAGAATCCTAAATTTACGATGTAATATTAATGTGCATATACACATACACAACAAAAAATATACATATACACTTGCATACAATGTATACATGCGGCATCATGCGGCGTCTCTTGTTGCCAGCTGGGTCAGACGCAATTCTGTGTTGAACGAAAAACTTCCTGAAGCTTGCTCAGGATCGCGTAGGAAGAAAGCGGTGCCAAACAATGTGATATGGTAGGCAGCAGCAGCAGCGGCAGCAACTCGGCTGTGGCTCTCTGCGTAACCCTTGCGTACTTCTGCCACGTCGCACCCGTTCCTGTGCTGCCTGTCGCGCTATGTACAAATGGATACATGCCATCTCCTGCAGCTGTGAGTGCCAGAGTGGACCAAACGTCCATCCTCCCGGCAGCTGCATTTCACTGCCCTTGAACCCACCGACTCCCGACGGTCCGACCTAAACCGGCCGACATCCCAATTTGGAGCAGCTGAAGGCCATTGAAGACGACTCACGGCGACACGCCCTGCAGGGCACGTGTCTTGTGCTCCTCCTGGAAACTGGTCTCCTCAGCTCTCGCCCTCAACCCTGCTCCGCAGTTAAGGTGCGGGGATTGCTCTAAACTCGGGACCGTTTGGGGTACCTCTGTTTTGTTTTAATAAGGAATCCCATTGGTTGTACATTGTGACACAAAAGGGTGTGCCTAACTTAGGAACCACCAGCCCCCTTTTCAACTGTGCCCTAGCCGCTATTTCGTCACGCGAGTGGTGTGGTGACAGTCTGCTGCCTTGCAAGCGCTTTGGAATTACCCTTCAAGAGACTCAATACTGATGACGTGCTAAGTTGCTGAGTTACTTCCGTTCATGGTGGGATTTTGCCCAAGTTCGACCGAGAGAGGCATCGCCTCCAAACGGGGTCTAGATCGCTGCTGCGATCAAGAGTAGCAAGGTAGAGCCAGCTTCAGAAGAGAAGGAAACCCGCTGCAGCCGAAGTGCCGTGATGGAGTCCTGAGAGTTGATCACTTCCAAAATTCCCAGGTCGCGGGGGACCTTGTACGGATCGTAGGACAGCTCGTCGATGAGAACCTGCCGCCCAGGTCAGAGGGCTCAGGGGGGGGAGGGGAGCCCGTTCTGGAGAGGGGCCATCCCCCGATGGATTGTGGCCTTTAGGTCTTGCGGCTTTCGCCCGTTCGCCCGCACGAATGCAAGCGGCCATTCAAATTCGAAAGTGCACTTTTCATGGTGGCCCCGTTGCGTTGAAAAGGCAGGCCTGTCTTCCAGCAACTGTTGCTGCTAGGGCCCGCTGGTGCACTTGCACGTCAAAGTTCCACACTCCAGAACAAAATCCATTCGTCAGTTTGTGCCAGCACGATCTGGACAACTTGCACGCCTTGCCGCAGTCGGTGACTTTGTCCACCGAGCCGGTGACAACCTGCGATTGGATTCTGTCTTTGGGATGGCTGTCGAGAGTCTACACTGGGTCCACATTCCGGCGCACGCCGCGTCAGACCGGCCTTCTTGATGCAAAGTGCCTGGATAAGGTCCTTCAACGCAAGAGTCTTAAGCCGGACTGTGGGGGCAAGAGAGTGATCGGCCCGGCCCCCGACCGTAGACACTCCGTGCCCAGAACAAGTTTCTCGGACTCCGTCTTTCGTTCTTTCGCTCTTTCGTTTTTTAGTTCAGATTGAAGATCAGGCCACAAGGCCCTAGCCTCTAAGGGGGCCGCCCAGCCGGGCGGCATTCAACACGAAGCCTGGCTGAAGTAACACAGATAGACTCTGAAGGCCCTCTTCTTCTTCTGCTGCGCACTTAAGAGTCCAAAGACCCTCTTTTTCTGCCGGGCGTGAGGAAAGAGAACATACCCCTCCCTGCGTGCAAGGCCCACCCTCACACCGTTTCTGCCCACCCGTTTGCACAACGTCCTGCGGAACCACCCATGGCGCATCCTTCAGCACAAAGGACCTCGACACAGAGGATGCAAACAATTTTTATATACTATATACGTATATAATATATAATAAAAAAAATATATATATATATATTATATTGCATAACATGTGAGCCTGACTGCTGTCACATCCCACCTAAACTGTTTCGAGGCGAGCGTCACAAACCGGTTTTGGAGAATCCGACCAAAGCGAGTCACGAAGTTCTCATGGCTCGGCTTTCCGAAGAGGTCGTTCCTTCGCTGAGACGTGGGAGCATCGTGGAGCAACCTCCTCCCAATTACTTCTCATCTTCAACAGAGCCGAACCCTGATGAACCCAGTCTTGAAAGCTCTCAAGCCAGCCGTCTTTGCTACCTTCTGGCCGAAGCCATGAGCAAAGTCAAGCAGCAATGTGGCGTCTGAGTGGATGCCGACAAGGACGTGGGACCCACGCTGCTTTGCCTCCTGGCTGCTCGCTACATGAATGCAACCCACAACTAAACTTGGCAAAGACGCACAGCACTTATATATGGGAGTTTCCCCCAAATATGATAGAATATACTAGAACCCACTTCAAAACAGGACCCTTAAAGGTACCCCGAATATCGGAAACCCCCATATTGACCCATCTACACCCAGGCCCCAGGGCACCCGGAGGATGCGCTGGTGCCCTGGATGGAAGAAGTTCCATGCGCCATCTACCTGAGCTTAGGTGGTTTAGGGTTTAGGGTTTAGGGTTTAGGGTTTCGGGTTTAGGGTTTAGGGTTTAGGGTTTGGGGCTTAGGGTTTAGGGTTGTCAAACTCTTGGCAACACCCAGCATCTCGGTTGTTGGGTATATGGGCTGGAACAGTCGAGGATTGGACTTTGGAGGAAGGATTTAAGCTTTTTCTGGGTGGGATTTCGGAGGCGTTTTGAAGCGGGCAGTTTGGGAGGTTTAGGGGGAAGAGAACCTGCTGGTCTCGGTTTGTGCATTGAGGGTTTAGGGTCTAGGGTCTAGGGTCTAGGGTCTAGGGATCACCTGGCAGTGCCAGCAAGCGGCATAAACCACGTCTTTGCAGTCCCACGGGTACTCTGTCGTACCTAGAGACGGGACTGAAGCATAGCAGGCCTTGCTTTAAAAACATGAGACACAAGGAGTTACCACTCTACGCCTCCAAGCCTCCTTTTCCAACAAATTGAGCTTGAACCAAGGAGCCTAAAACTCACATAAATTCAACGTTGCGCGCTACTTGTTGAATTCCATCTTTGACACCGGCTTCTTCTCAACTCTCAAAACCCGAAACCTCTAAACGCTTGTACCGGCCAGGCACCCTCCGCGAGCTCCACCAACTCGGGCCAAATCGAGCCGCTTAAGGCCTGCAGCGTGGGCTTTCCCAAAGCTTAGGGTTCAGCAGGCAGCTTAGGTACACAAGGTGTAGGGCTTAGGGGTCTTCAAAGTCCCTGCAGCTGACATGATCGTATCCCGGAAAAGCTCGCGCAGCTCGCGCAGCCCGCCTCGTTGGGCGATGGGGTGGCCTGGGGCTGCTTTGGCGGCTCGACGATTTCGCCATTCACGCCTGGGTTTTTGGAGTTTTGGGGTTTAGGGCTGAGGGCTTAGGTTTCTTCATTCTAAGGGGATCCTAGTCATCAAACCGATACGAGCACCGCATGGCCACCCCTGAACCCTAAACCCTAAACCCTAAACATGCCTAAACCATCAACTCACCCTGCGGCCTTCTGAACGCATCAGCCAGGAGGCGGACGGCAAAGCGGTGGCACTCCAAGGAAGCAAAGGCGATGACCATCATGTCCGGATTCCTTTGAGTGAGGGTTTAGGGTTGCGGTTTGGGGTTTGGGGTTTGGGGTTTAGGGCTTAGGCCTGAGGGTTTAGGGTTTAGGGTTTACGGTTTAGAGTTTAGGGTTGAGGCGGCTTCGGGGGCTGTAGGGTAGAACCCTGTGGCTTAAGGCTTATCTACAGTAGGGCTCTCGAGTCTAAGTTGACCCTCGCATGACTGCATTCTCTTTTTCCACAGTCACATCACTGAGCACAAGGTGGGTCAGGTTTGCGAAATCGGGCTCGCGATGTAGGTTTGGGGCATGAGGTATCACCAGTGCAGCTGGGGGTTCTCCTGCCGGAGCTTGCTGAGCCAGCTCTGGCACACCTTTCTGTCGCTTTTGCCACGCAGAGCTGCACAGTGTCATAACTTGGACCGTCTCAACCCCATGCTGCGGTCGCGACTGAGGGTTGAGGGATTAGGGTTTAGGGTGTAGGGTTTAGGGTTTAAGCGTCTAGGGTTTAGGGTTTAGGGTTTAGGGTTGGCCCAAACCTTCACAAGCAGCTGGGAGCCCACCTCGCAGGGCCAAAGTGGGTTCAGCTTGTCCTTGGCTCTCGTTGGCATTCGGTTGCTTCCGGGTTTCGGGGCTGAGGTGCCTCAGTTCTCCGACTCCCGAATATCCAAAACCGAGGTTTCAAGGAAACTCGGGCTCCGTAGGGCTTAGCACTCTTTTATAGGGTTCGGTGCTTGCTTCTGCTTAGATCGCAAGAGCCGGAATGACTTCAATGAGGCCCAGCATCTGCCGGATCCAGTGTAGCAATCAGGACGATGTCCTTCGCCTCGGCGTGAGCTGACTTCCCGGCTCCAGTAGGGTCGGGGTTTGAGGTTGAGGGCTGCACCGCCCCATAAAGCCCCCATGTTATGCGGAGCATAAAGCACACGAACCAAAAGTCGCAGGCGCAGCCTAGGCCACTAACCTAACTCTAACACGGAAACGTTAGCAAAGTAAGATCTCGAGTGAGGCATACCCCCATGTTGCTGCATTACCACAGGTCGCTTCAGGCATTTTGCTGGCAAAGTCGCATGACGGAAGTCGCTGGCAGCCCCTTGGTTGCTGCATCTTCACACAAACGAGCGACAATCGTTGAGTCCAAGTGATGACTGAGTCGCGCCACTGACATCAGCCCCTACTTTCACAAATGTCCAAGCTCCTTGTAAACAGAAGTACTTTCTGCCCTGGTGCTGACTATGGCCGCACGCTCAGCACAAACAGATCCGGAGGGAAGACTGACCTCAATGCGGAAGATTTCAATGCCCGCTCGGAAAGTGATGCTGAGTGAGCCGCAGCTCACGCGTGCAAAAGCAAGCCCTGGCCCTCAGCCCTAGATTATCCTGGATCGCACACTTGAACCCAAGGCCGCGCCTCTGTGTTCATCCCATGGTACGTGCACCAATCGCCGTTCTCGCCTAGATTGAGGCAGACTGCGACAGGCAACAGCTGGTGGTGCAACATTCTGAAAGCAACCCTTCCGGGTTTTGGGCGTGATTTGGTACAACCCACAAGTTCGGGGATACTGGTGTCATGGCTGAGACGGGCTGAGCGGCTGCGGCAAAGTAGGATGGACAGCACCGCTTTGTTGGACTTCCGCTGCCAGAACACGTCTTTCGTCGAAGCCTGCCAATCGGCTAGGTACCTGAAGCGTGCAGGCGCAAATAGATAAAGACACCCTAAACCCTACACCCTAAACCCTAAACCCCAAGCCCTAAACCCAAAACCCTGAACCTTAAGGGCTTGGGGATGGGGAGAACTCGGAGTCTCAGCTCTCAAGCCGCAGCTGTTGCGGCGGAAAGCTTCTCAAGCCTAGACACTCAACGTGTCAGAGAGGGGAGGGCTGAAAGTCTTGCAGTGCGGTTTTTGGGCGCCTGAAACCCACAATCTGGCTCTGCAGCTGAGCGGCTTCTGCATCTCATGAAGGGCGAGCCGAATCGGGGAGTCGGCATGCACTTGCCCGGGAGTCCACCACTCCAGAATTTCCTCAGCACACAGCTGTGAGATTGGTGGTGGGTTGGAGGTTCCTTTTTTCACGCAGAATTTGCCAGCCTTGAACCCTACATTTACTTGAAGGTTTACGAAAATAGGGGACCCCTTAACTAGACCCCCATATATTCGGATCCCTAAAATATCGGAAACCCTGAACCCTAAACCCTAAGGTACCCCTAATATCGTAAACCACCATACGATGCTAAGGTACCCCCTCATGTCGTAAACCCCCAAATATGGGAAACCCCCCCTTGCATCTTGGCTGCGCCGTCGCTGTAGATACTGGGTGCTGGGGAAGCAGGTGCCAGTCGAGGCGAGGAAGTGACAGCAAGGAGCCTCGGCTTAGGGTGTAGGGTTCAGGGTTCAGGGTTTGGGGTTTAGGGTTTGGGGTTTGGGGTTTAGGGTTTTGGGTTTAGGGTTTAGGGTTTAGGGCCCAACTTGAAGGTTCATGGGTATAGGTTCATGGGTAGTTATAGGTAGGGATATAAGAACACCCGAATAAGGCTATAACCAGTCATAAGTATAGTTACCCTACTTACCCTACTCATAAAAGGTCCTTTCAGGGCTCGTTGATGGGTGTCTAAAGGGCTTTGGGTCTTCTCTTTCGCTCAGGCGAATCACGACTCAGAAGAGCTGAGACAACAGAGGGACAACCCAACGACAGTGCAAACCCCAGGAGGGGAGGGACTCCGAAAATCACCTCTCGCTGCATTCAGCTCAAGCTGAGATTCGAGTGCTTCGGTCTCAGCACCATAAACTGTAGTTTTAGGGTTTGGGGCTTAGGGTTTAGGGCCCAACTTGAAGGTTCATGGGTATAGGTTCATGGGTAGTTAGAGGTAGGGATAAGAAGGCAAGGCTTACTCCCGGAGACGCTGAGACCCGGAGCCTCGCTCTTGATTTGGGAATGTGAGCCAGCCCAGACCCCGAGTGCTGAGATGGAACTCTGCGGATTGCAGGGCTGCACTTTAGGGCGCCCTGGTAAGACTGCAGATACTGCGGCCTGTCTCTCAAAAGTCCCTGAATTCCTGAGTTCACCGAACCGCATCCCCTCTACGCACCCCATGCTTCAACGCCTGCCAGGCGCTTAGAGTCGCTGAACCTCCAAAACCTTCCCCATCCCACTGGAGAGACGCGCTGCCGTCGCCGTTTGGCTTCAGGCCGGTCCGCCGCAGGCTGGAGCCACTCCTCAAACGTCTCGCTAGGGCTGCCAAAGGTCTTCTTTTCATCGCCTTATGTTGTTTTGGCATGTCACCTCGAGATCACAGGCTGGGCACTGGTACCGAGTTTAACAACTCGACAAACAAGCGCTGCCCTTGGGGCAAAAACATCCACGGGCACACTAGAGAAGCTTCCATGGGAATGTTCGTGTCCTTTGCGTCCGACGCCATGACAGCTGCGCAGCACCACTATTTTCACCTGTAATATCCTGTAATGACATGCTGCTCTTTTATTTATGATGCTGGCACTGCTCATGGTGGAATCCCCCCTTCTAACAACGTGAGTTGCAGGTTACTTGCCACGGCAGAGTTGGATGCAGTAAGCCATACAGCAGCAGGCAGGCAAGCAAGCGCTGCTTTCCACACTAGTCTCTTTCAGTTCGCTTTTGAACCGGAGAAGCACCATGCGTTACCTGAAATCTCGAAGCCTGAAGCCCTGTCCCCTACACCAGTAAAATCCAGTAAGCTTGTGTCGCTTGGCACTCTCTGGGTCGCCCTGGCTGCTGCGGACGTGATCTTTCTCCAGCATGGCTCCGAACATGCGGCACCTTGCACACAGATTCGCAGTCGCGGTCGACACAGTGCCGGGCAGCATGACTTTGCTGTGTGACAGTACGATACTTTCCAAGAAGTCTGATTCTTTCGTGATGGGACCCGAGAAATGCCACCGCCGAACATGCCCGCCCACCTGCGTTCCAAGGGCCTGCCGCAGCTTGGCCCCGTTCTTGCTAACACCCCATAGATGACACCAGCCTAAGGCCTATCCTGCTCCTCCCCCCTCCTGTCCAGACCTCCTCCTCCTTCAAGGCATTAGGGCTGAAAACAAAACGAACTCCAGAGTGCTTCAAAAAACAGGGCACACCTGCAATTGTCTCCCGTTTTGTTCAAAAGCCGGCAGCGATCTGAAAAAAAGGATTTAGGTGGCTTTGAGGAACAAGGCCCGATTGCCTTGTCGTATCCAAGGCAGTGGTTGAGCAGCCGTGACTCGTGCAGCTTGCTCGGAACTAATGCAGCCTGCTCGGCCTTTACTTTCCTGCTTCTACCATGCGATGCATATGAGGTGATGGCATCTTTACCTCTACAGCCAGCCCTTCCGACAAAGAGACACGGGGGGGATTGCGGGAACAAGATCTGACAACGCCGTCCGACCCTCAACCCTAAACACAACCCTCAACACGACACCCCTTTCAGAGGCTTAGAGCAGCGCCCTGCTGGCAGGCTCTGCCATGCAACGATGCCGAAGTTCACGGCCAACCTCAGTGCCCGATGGCATACAGTGTTCCGGAACCGTGCATCATTTGGATCTGCCCCAAAATACACTGTTTCACGCAAAATGGGTTCTATGCATACTCCTTCGTGACCTATAGTTCTTTATATAATGCTCGTAGCATAGCCTGAAGAGGATTCCACGCAAATCAGCGCATACTCAGAAATCTACCCTCTATGACAGAACCAAGGCTCGATTGTGCGTGGAGCTTTAACCCGCTCAGAAGACAGTAAGTTCACTACAGCTAATTAGTGCTAGTATGGCCTGTCAGGTCTGTAGATGTACATATATACTCAAGTGTGAATAAATAAACACATATACATACACGCGTGTATATATGCATGTACCTTTCACACATATGGAATACATGCACATAAACGTACACATACACATACACTTACACATACACGTACACATCCACATCTACACATATCCACATCTACACATACATAGGCATATACATGTACACATACAGAAACATATGCACTTTAAGCCACTACACGTACACAGGCATAGACAGGTACACATACAGATACGTATACTCACACATATACATATACATATTCATGTGCATATACATGTGCTGTTAGATGCTACCTGTTACAAGTTACATGTTACAGACGCGTGCACATACTACATTTTTTACATATTACATATTACATATTACATATTACATATTACATATTACATATTGCATAATGCATATTGCATAATACATATTGCATATTGCATATTGCATATTGCATATTACATATTACATATTACATATTACATATTACATACATATTCCATATGACATATTACAAACTACATACTGCATATTACGTGTTACATATTACATCTTGCATATGACATATTACATATATATATATATGTAATTTATGCTATCTGTTACATACCACATATTGCACATTACATGTACATTTCTTCATTACACCTACAGGACACCCGCCCAAAGCCAAAACGAGTCCACCGCAGAGGGGCCAAAAATCACATCTGCATCCCAAGGCCACATTTCCCCCCGCTTGCTCCAGCTCGTTTCTCCATGGATAGGGAATCATCAACTGCAAGTCTTGAACAGTGTCCATACGAGCAGTTTTCAAAATGGGGAATGGGGAGTACACGCGTTTCTGCTCTCGGGTGATGAAATGAAATATTCTGCAGTGGTGTTAGAAGCTAACTCCCAGTCTGATGACGGCGCAGGTTTGCACTCGTGCCATGCGCTGTGAAGTGTCGAGATGCAGAGCTTGTGATGTCACGCTGTAAACACCGTGTCCGAACTTGATGAGATACGACTGCATCTCGAAAGGCAAAATTTGGAGGCAAGACCTGATCTGCTTTACCAGTAGGTTGTGGACTCTGGGCTCTGGAGCAAGTGATGAAACGCAAAAAACACACACACACACACACACACACACACACACACACACAAGCTGTCTTTGTAGAGTCAACGAACAAGTGGCGCTTCGCCAAGTAACTGTGCCCCAATCATGATGCCAACTCCCCACCTTCAGTCTTCGGCCCCCATGAGTGAACCCAACACGACAAACCGAGGCCGCAAACACCAATGCGTCAAGGCGGCGTCATGTTCTGAAATATCAGGGTTGGGAACAAAGCCTCCAAAGCTGAGACCGCATGCTGTCAGCGTGCAATTATGGAACGGAGCTCTTTCGAATCATGGGATCCTTGCAACCATACAGAAGCATACAGAAGCGTGAGAATTCTTGAGGACTGTATTCGAAGTGGGAAGCGATAGTGCTAGCAGTTACAAGCAGCAGCAAAAACCACGAGGGCCTCATACTTCTGATTAAATCAGTGTGAAGAATAACAAAACTAGCCGACAGAAGGCACACTATCGAGCATCGTGCACCTCATACGTTAAGCAGCTAGGTCCTTTGACATCGGCGGGTGGGTTGTGCTTGTGCTCCCTGTTTCTGTTGCTCCCGTTTTTTTGTTTTTCCCCACCTCGGTGTGGAGTTGTTAGACTGTAGGTCAACCATGCTCCTCGCCTCCTCGCCTCCTCACTTCTCGCAGAATGCCCATTGACGGCCGGACAAATTTTTCCCAAGCACGTCTGCACAGCTGCAGGCGACCGGAGGACCCGAGACCCAAGAACCGCAGGCCCCCCAAAAAGATCCAAAAAGGGAGCAACAGAAAAAAGGGAGCAGAGAAACAGCACTTCCTCGGCCTCCTCGGACAGGCCAGGCGGCAAAGGTCGCTGGCCGGCGCTCTGACCATCAAGGAATACCTCTGAAGGAAGAGAAGGCGCCCTGAACCCTGTTACTAAGCTACCCGGCTTTGGGCGCAGATGCATAGGCCGTTTGCACGATACTGCCATGTCAGCGTGTGTGATCATGCCTGCGCAGCTCCCAACCTTTTTGCCTGGCTATGGAGTGCAAGCCATGGCCACGGCATTCTCTGGCTTTCAGCAAGGGGCCATGGAAGCTGAAGCTCAAGAAGTCAGGCCGCTCTCTTTAAGAGTACTTGTCGCGCCTAGTTGTCCTCCAAAAAAGTATAACTTTGCAATGTCTGAAGAGACCTGCAGCCCCAAAGTCTTAAGTGCCTGGCGGAGACGGCACCGGCTCCGTCATCTTCTCCCTCCCAGGGTCCAAAAAAAAAAACGCAGACTGAAGGGCTTACACCCTCGTGCCGCGGCTTGTGAATCCGAGTTCGGGCTCCGAGGGCCTTCGCGAAATCGGAGTTCGGGCTCTCGGAACGACGCGGAACCCCAGCTTAAGCCTTTGGTGTGTTGACCACATCCTGCCTACAACACTGATACTCCTGCTCCAGAGGTGGTGGCCCTGCGCCTGCCCTTCCCTTCCCTAAAGAACCGCGTCAAGCTTTCCCACGCCCTCCCCCCGACTATTCAATCCCCTGCGGAAGAGAAAGCTGAGTAACGAAACACGCCCATGCACAGCGCAGGTCCCGGGGCTCTATCCCTTACTCTCAATTTTTGCGCAAAGGACCGAGGCCTCCGAACCCAAACGCTTCACCGAACAGTCTTTATACACCGGGACCTGGCAGAGCTCCATGAGCACGCCAACCACATGCTGGCCAAAGGGCTTGCATGCCTCAGCTGGTGCTCAGCTCGCACTCTGCGTAGGACAGGAGCAGGCCACGTTCAGGCACCTCCTGTGAAATCATCCGACATAAGCCCAAACCTCAAAAGAAGTTAAGCAAAGGAATATGCAAGAACAGAAACCCCAGGAAAGCGCGCCCACAAACTACAGCAATGCATCCGGCCTCCGGCAGTTCCGTCGGAGCCAGGTCACTTCGGGAGGTCACGAAGTTGCCCTGAGAGGCTGCTGGGCTTTACGCAGAAGAGGGCTCAGAGATGTTCAAGATGCCGCTCTTTGTGTTTGAAAAACGACCATTCATGTACAGCGCCTTCTCTGCCACCTAGAACAAGCAATTCTAGCTAGCATCTCAGCCAAGTTACAAAGAGAACATCTAAAACATGCTCTTGGAAAGTTGAACTTCGTCATATGACATGATATCATACTCACGCAATCCCCTTGTATACACGTTGAACATATGAGTATGACAGCCATACGATAACGATAGAATGTCATATTATTCTCTCAATGCAAAATGGTATCTCTCATTATTGGACCAAAAATGACCGACAAAAACTCTATTTGGGCAGAGGAGACTGCATCCACATCAAAAGTATAACATAGGAAAACGACCGCGGAAGTTACTATCCACACAGGCGAACGCAACTTCACAATACAGTGCTGGTACGACATAAGACGTGTGCATGTGTGTACCGGAATGGATTCATCGAACCAACTGTGGGGCAGCCGCTCGGTAGTCGAAGGCCACTCCGTTGTGAAGTTGCCCCAGAAGTGGGGACCTACCGAGATATGCTCCCGAGACTTGCTGTGACGGCCGATGGGGAACTCCCGCTCGGACTCCTAGTGATGCAAATGCGGGGGTGTACGAAAACAAGGGAACCCTAAAACAGACCCCAAATACCCAAACTCATATCGTAAAACCCCCAAATTGAACAGAGGTGCCTGTCGGTGGAGTAGCCGACTTGAAGCTTCGCATCCTCGCCCTCTTCAAGAACCTGCGCTGCATTCAGGACATGGAGGCCCCTGCACGCACATGAGTCGTCACGCGATAGCTCGACCATGGCGCATGACTCAGTTCATCGTGGGAAGCTCAGCATGGCTTCTCCAGCACCACAACAAGGGCCTACCATGCATGAAAAGTAAGGGTATGCCCACAAGCACGGATCGCGCTCCAGTTGTTCTTGCACGCAACAGCTCTGTGTCTGTCGATGTATATACACACACTGACTTGTGCAGTCCTCCCTTTCCAGCACTTTCAACTTCTTCGGCATAGGCAGCTGGCTCAGTTGCCCCCTCACTCATGCCGTAAAGGTAACTTCTGGAGATGCCATGTGCAACTTTGGCAACGCTGCACAGGAGCCTAAGGGTAAAGTGTCTCAGGCGCGTCAGTCCGCAGCCTCACCGCAGTTGGTTGCAGAGGTCGTCAGAAACTCCACAAAGAGGACCGAAACGAATCCCAGGAAGGCTCCAAAAGAGGCTCAAAAGCACTTGCGACTGCCTCGAAGGCGTGGTCTCCGTCGAGCCCGACCTTTCAACTGCAGCGACCGCACAAGAAGAATGACAGGGCGCGGTAGGGACCCAAGGAACGAATCGAGGATTGAACTGCAAGCTACTTACACGCCAAGGCCAAGGCTCTAGAAAATCCAAAACCCAGCTTGGAACTCTCCGCGGTTTGGATTGATGTGTTGGGGTCTAGGGATGGGCTTAAGGTCGGGTTGATCCTGCCAAGTTGCGGCCCTTGAACGGTGCGTCACTGCCGATGGGTGGACAATGCTGCAAGTGTAACGCAAACCTCCAAGGCCAGACCCCTGAGCAACATAAACCCTTCATAAACCTTACTGGCACCACAGGCAAGAACCCTCGACGCTAAAAGTCTACGTCGCAGTAGGCAAGTGACTCACCGGGGTATGAATTGGGCAGCTGCAACGTTTTGCCCTCAAACGACACAGACACACCCTCAAGCTTTCAAGTACAACCCTCAAAGCCCCCTGCCTAAACCCTAAACCCTAATCCCTACGCCCCCTTAAAGCCTGAACCCTAAAGTAGTGAAAACCCTTTAGGCCCCCCCCCCCCCGCCTCGGGCACCCCAGCAGCTTTGGCCGGAGGCTCAGCAGGGCCCACCTGGCCAGCTTGTGTCAGCTTCGGCCGTAAGGCTGTAAAGGCTTATAGGGCTTGGGGCTTAGGGTGGCGGCGGCTATCATGGTGGGACTCAGAGAATCGAAAGAGAGAACGTGCGCATGGTGCACAAACTGAAAAACAGACAGGCAGACGGTCAGACGACTAGACGATCAGACAGTCAGACGGTCAGACTCCACACTGCTGTTTCGCACAACCCGTGCTCACAGACATCTACTGCCACTTCCATGCACTTGGCCTGGAGCGTTCGTTGGAGTCCCAAGTTGCAATAAAAAAACCGTCAACGCCAAGCCGGGTCCACCAAGGCACCATCGTCAAACAGCTCGGTTAACTGGATGGCCTGGGGAAGCACGGTGTTGAGGGTAAATTCGAAGAGGCGTGCTTTTGGCTCCTCCAAGGAGTTTCATAGGAAGCTCTGGTAAACGGCCTCCGGGAGCCGGAAAACAACCTGCCGCCCCCCTCCCCCCCCCGCACATAGAGGTTCCTCAGCCACCTGTTCTAAAGAAAAAGCGCAACTGCATTTGACAATGACTTTGCAAGCGATATTATGGCTCGCGGAGAATCTTCATCTACCGCATGAAAGGGCTATCCATACCACCTCCACATAAGCTGATGGGGCCCGTCCTCGGAAAGGAGCTGCGCCATGTTCTCGCGCAGTGCCAAGCTGTCTCTAAGTAGCCGCAAATTGGCCTAGCCGATGCTGAGGATGTGCTGGTTGGGTGCGCGTCTGAATGCTTTACCCAAACTCATGCACGAAACTATGAAGCCCGCTGATGTGGCCTCCGAGCCACCACCAAGGCATGCAGGCCTCACGCTGCAATAAGCCGCCATGTTCTCCACAAGCAAGGTACAGTAGAGACGACTGAACTAACCGCGGCTGAGGCAGGAGGTCGCGACCAGTCACGACGTACTCTTGCGCAGCTTGCAATCACCTGTCTCGGTGCCCAGCTTTGACACCGCCACGACGCGTTCCCGCCTCAGCGACACTGAGCAAGGCAAGAAACCAGGCAGACGTTCACGCTCTCGTACTCATCAGGAACTGAAGAGCTGGTGTTTTCTCTGATCGGCCCCATATCGGGGGAAGCTGCAATTGTATCTACCAGGTCACACCCCATGCCCCTCTTCCACTGACGGGCCACACGCAGGCCTTTGAACTCAAAATTGTTTGAGCTTAAAATCCAACAATCCTGCAAGACTAAGACGTTGATTGCTATACCACCTGCCCCAGTTGAGCTGCCTGCATTTGCAGCATCGCTGCTGCAAGCCGCCTGGCCTGCACGTCGTGCGGGTCGGACATGTGAGCGGCATTGGGGGTCTTAAAGTGCAGGTTGCAAAAACCCTCACGCATCAAAAAACCGAAACAGGCACTCAAACCGAAAAGCCTGCACCAATCCGCACCAACTTGCATGGCATCATCATGAGATAAACAGCTTTAAAAAAAAAAAACAAACTAATAAACCATAACACCTCAAACGGTTTATCAACGGCCTACGAACCCTAAACCCAAAATCCTTAAGATTCTATCAGCCATCTTGGTGAGGTGATATGTGTTTTTGGTGTCCTGTTCGGTGTTTTTGGTGCCTGATGGTTGCGAACTGCAACTGCTGTCCCTGCAGCTGGCTTGAACGCATCTCCATGCGATCTTCTAAAGACAAACAGCGAATATTGGTTTAGGGTTTAGGATGAAGGAGGTCACACGTACTGCCCTAGAAACTAATTGTAAGATCCCATTTACAACTATCATGTTCAGCCCTAAAGGGGCGAAACTCAAAATTCTACCCTAAACCCTAAACCCTAAACCCTAAAACCTAAAACCTAAACTATAAGCCCTAGGAAGCCGAAGCCTCGCTGGCCTCGTTGGCCAGGTCTGCAGCGAGCTCATGCGCAGCGACGTCGGCCATCGCCGCCGAGATGGACAGGCCGCGATGCTTTTGGAGTTTCGGCCAAAATCCTAAGGCCGAATACGGTTTAGGGTTTAGGGTTTAGGGTTGAGGGTTGAGGGTTGAGGGTTTAGGGTTTAGGGTTTAGGGTTTGCCCTTAGCCCGAAGGATCATTGTTCCAGGCTTCGTCGGGAAGTTTCAGGGAGTTTCGCTCTTCACACTTTCGAGGCAGCTGCAGCCTGCAATCATGCGCGCATGTTTGCGCAAGTCTGTCACACTGTTGCAGCTGTCCTGAACTCGACTCTCCGGCATGATGACTTGCGTACACAGCGAAATGCAGCAAGTTGTTTACATGCGCTAATCCCCACAACCGCTTTGAGAACTGCGTCACAACGAGAGCATGCCGCCATTGTCCGATCCTTTTCGGATGCAACCCTCAGACACAATCAGCCAGGCCACACGTGCAAACTCGCAACGCAGCGCCTGGACTTCAAAGAAGTACCTCCCCGCCTGCAGAAGGAACACAGGAATGCGCGTCAGTGTCAACCTTACAAAATGATTTCTTCGCATCTCTAAAAGCATCTCGATATACTCCCTCTTAATCTAATCTCAAAACAAGGGTTCACTGGAGGTGCAAGTCTCGCTGGGAAAGCATCTCCAGGCCTTGGCCCCGGTGTCAGCCCGCACAGCCGATCGAAGGCTCCTCTTCGACAGAAGTGGATTGGGGTGATGAAAGGTTTGAAAAACAAAAAGCCTTTCTCTAAGTTCATAAGCTCATGAAGGTCAGACTCTGTGTAGCCTTCAGGGCCTCTGGGGGGCATGATGTGAGATCGGCAAGAAGCCTAGTTTTATAGGCCACTTTGCAGAGCTCTGGCCACTTGGGGTTTCCGCATCTTGCTGGCCTCATCTTTGTTTCTCGTACGAGTACCATGCAAGTTGACTTAGGGTTGTCAAGGAGTTCAAAGAGTTAGAGCATCACCTGTCAACAAGGTCTTCGCAGCTGCCTGAATACGCCCTGCGACAACGACGAAACCACCCTGGCCAGCGGAGAACTTTTGAATTTTTCGGGGCAAGACAAGGAGACTCTCGTTGCCGCCACGAACACAACTGCGAGACCCAAACAGCCAACATATCTTTGAACATGGCTCAAGCGTGAGGGGAGCTGCGTGCCCAAAAAAAGGGAGGTTACTTGCAGGTCGGCAACCCTTCTTTTTGCTCATGGCCAGTCGCAATTGAGATCAGGATGTTCACCTCCTCCTGCTCAGAGGGCGCTTCGCAAACAAAAAAAGGACGAGTGCTTCTTCGACAGGCCCCTCTCAAGCATGCTAAGCTGGAAGCGCGCTGCTAAACCCTAAACCCTAAACCCCAAACCCTAAAACCCTAACATCTTCTGACAGACCCCGTCGCCTGGCTCAGTGGTCGGATGCCACCGGGCTCGCTCCTCGGTACCCCGCAACTAAAAAAAGGGGCCAAAGGCCTGGAACCTGCTTGCTGAAGCCCCAGGTTGTGGGGCATGTAGGAGCAATGTACCATAATGTACCCAAACATGGGCCTCGCTGAAGCCTTGACTCCACTGCGCCGCACATGAAGCTTCTTCCCTGCACGGTTTTGCCACGGCATGCTTCTGAATTCCTGAATTCTGGAGCCTCTGAACGGGGCCGTTAATATTGCCCATTTGGGATGTTCCCCCTTGTACCAACAGTCCTTAGTAGGCATTATATTCGGGGGTACTATAATCCCTATTAAGGGCTGTTCGTATAAGGGGGAACCTCCCAACTGCCCACCATTGCCCCGTGCACTTGAAAGCTCAAGGGGCAGATCCGAGCCATGCAGGGACAGCGGGCCCCAGCTGACGCAGCAAATCTCGCGAGGGGCAGCACCCACCTGCAGAGCGTCTTGGGCCGCCCATAAGATCAGATAAGGCAAGATAAAATAAGAAAACAAAGGAAATGCATAATAATGTAAGAAGATGAATATGATATGATGTAACTCTATAAAACATGTATCTATATTTAGAGTCTGTGCAATACATTAGTGTATACATACATGTTGTCTAGATATAAATATATATATATATATATATATATAAGAGCCCGCAGCCTTTCAGTCATTTGATTCAGTTCCAACCAGAATATTCTAAATACTTTGACAGACTCAAATCATGTCTACTGAATTATGTTTTACAAGCCAAATAATGCCAAACAGACCCTAAAGACTTCTCAGAGCATCTCAAAAAAATACATATATATGTATATATAAATATACATTACATACATATAAACTTTAGCCAAGCGGCTGCCAGGAGCCCCTGTCGAACTGTCGCGGCGCTCCCACCGCACAACGTCACGGCTACGATCCTCAGATGCAGCGAGGCAGTGCATGGATCGTAGGCCTTTGACCGTGCTGGGAGCAGTATGCGGTCTTAAACTTAGGGCAAGTTGTGGAAGGCAGCACTTCGAGCAGGCAAGTGCGGCCCATCAACCCACCGGGATTCCGGTTCAGGGAACTTAGGGTATCCAAGAAGTGCCACAGCGCCAACTTTCAAAGCTGGGCAGCGGCAGCACCTCGCGTGGGGCGTAGTGGGACCTGCGCGCACATGGAGAGTCCAACTGGAAGATCACGAGCCCAACACTAAAACAAACGATTCCCCACAGCAGTGAGGGTAAGCTGTACGCACGTCAAGGGCGCGCTTTGTGACCACGACACGTTTTTAAAACCTGTCACGCTTGCAGCTGCGCTCCCACACTAACGATGGCGCGCCGGCAGGATCCCTTCAACCAAAGGCTTTCGCACTGGACACGTCCCCGAGGCTGAAGTTAGGTCCCATCACGTGGAATGCAGTCTACCTGGCGGCTGCCTTCTCATCATCATGCCCTAAACATCCCTAGCTAACCACCTCTAACCGCCTCAAGAAAATAACCCCCCGAAAACCCCACCAAGCCCCAAACCATCCCCAAGCCTTGGGGGCTCGGTGCCCCAGGTTGCCACAGAGGAGCCCAGGAGGGTCCCGACATCGGGTGGCTGCGGATCCTGCTTTGGGCGTTGGGTGGCTTTGCTGTGTTGGGGGCGTTTGGGAGCGTTTAGGAGCTTAGGGGTTTTGAGGGTGGTTTGGGGTTTAGGGGTTTTGCGGTTTGAGAGTTTTAGAGTTTGGGGTTGGGGGATTCCGCGGGTTAGGGGCTTGGGTCGAGGGGCTTTACGGTAGGGTTTGGGGGCGTTCGGGTTAGGGGTTTGACAAGGTTTTGCGGCTTTGGAGGTTTCATGCTCTCAGATCCCTGAACCCTGCGCCAACCTCGGCAACAATGACTTCGTCATTTTGGGCATCCGTCAGGTCCTGCCAAGTTCAGTAAGACAATTTCGTGCGACTACCGGACATTGCTCATCGTCGCCCACTCATTGCAACGCGGAAACCTGCCACCACTTTACTACCACTCCGCAATGGTTTAGTAGGTTTTTATTCATGATGGGCCTCCACCAGCAGCGGTTCAGCCACACCGTCGTATGGCGCCTTCGTCTCCAGCACGGCCAGCTGATAGGATGATGGCCGTTGGCGCAGCCTCCAGCATTTTGTCAGAGCAGTCTGTGTTCCGATTGAATGCTATCTCACAAAGTTCGACACAAAACATTTGTCAGCGGGTGCGATATAACCGCCACAGGCAATTGTAGACTGCAAAACAAGCCCTCACACAGGCTGTGCCATTGTGCCTCACCATGAAAGTTGACGGAGGCAACTTTGCACCTGATCGGGGCACCCACGGTGGGAAACCATTGCGCTATTCTGAAGGGCACAAACGACCACAGCCAGGCACTGACAAGCGCGTTGAAGCAAACCGCCAGCTGCTAACACGGGTGATTCTCACATCTTGTGGTTTAGCATTGTCAGCATCCCGCCTTCGCAAGTGAGGGCAGCTCTCAACGCAGCATGGTTCGTCAGAACCTCATCCCCACATGCAAAAAGCGATGACAAGCCTCCATCACTGAGTTCTTCGAACTGAAAGCATGGAATTGCCCTGGTCCGCTCCGAGGCACCACGAGGCCCGAGGAGTGTAGGTCCACGGGCATCGGCAGCGGCCGAGCTATGAGCGACGGGTCCGGCCTTGCTCCATCGAAATCTCAAGATACACGGGGTTAAGGTTCGCTTGAGGATGTTCAATCATGCTTGGGGTTTAGAGTTTAGGGTTTAAGGATGTTTGGGCTGAGTCCAACTGGCGTGGTAAAGCTCGAAACATCTCGAAGCTTCGTCGTGTGCTTGATAACTCGATGCTTCTTGATTTCGGTCAAGCTGCAAGAGCTGCGAATAGGTCGGCCGCTTCAAAGGGTCGCCCTCAGTCAGAGCAAATCCTGTGGCAAGGACGCCGTGCGTGCATCTAATAACTGGTTCAGCATGTGATTCATGAGCACCATCCACGTGCCTGCAGGTTTGTGAGCCACGAAGGAGACACCGGTGATCTCGGTCAGCGGATGGCCATTGACAGTGATCTCGTGCCCGTCCTGCAGACTTGCTCACCCTAATCTGTCCTACTCCTAGGACCTCATGCATGCGGTCCAGAAAGTACAAATTAAGCAAACTCCACATACATGATGTCCGTACTACGTTACTCAGTACGTTGCGTAAGGATGATTAAGGATGGCTACCCCTTCCGTCAGGACTCTCTTCTGTTCCTGCCTCGATCCACCGATCTCGCTTCTGGATCTGACCATCCACCGTCACCCGGGACCTGTTGTGTGTTTAAGCTTCGGGCTTGAGGGCAAGCCCTGACATAGTCTGCCCACTGCTCAATGCAGACCAGTCAGCCTTTTGGTTTGGGTGTGGGACGAAAACTTTTCGTACAGGGTCGACTTGTTGAGACAAGTCATGTGCTCAAGGGAGGCTGAGGATGCAATCATCACAGCAGCTGCTGCAGCTGACAGAGAGCTAGCAAAAGCTTACAAAATCTCACAGCATCCTATAACACCAAACAACTATCCGTCATTCCTGGCACAAGTATGAGGCCTCTGCACCAGGGCCAGTGCGTCCTGCGGAGTGTCATGGCAAGAGGCCCTTATGGTTCTGTACCACTGTGTGGTTCTGTTTGCACTTCGAAAAACACCCGTGCCGATTTTTGCCGAGCGTCTTGGGCGTTGAGCCCCAAAGCAGCCTGCAAGAGTTTCTGCAGGCGCTGCGGTCCTGCGAAGGCCAGTTGCGTAGAGCATGTGCACGCATGGGCAAGCTAGCGCGCACCAGCTTCCAGCAGCTTCAGTGATTCTTCGAAAAGAACCACCCCCACCCCCCCCCCCCCCCCCCCCCCCCGCCGCCAAAAAAAACAAGGAGGCGAGGACGCAAGCTGGTTTCGTAGCGCGTACTGTGATGGGCGCGATGGCCTGATGTGCACGGCAGGGGAGCCGCAGGAGCCGCGGGAGGCGGTCTCAGCAGCCCCGGAATCGACAGCGAGGCCGGAGGAAGCGGCTTCCTTATTCGGGGGGGATACGACTGAGGGGTATTCAGGGGTTTTAGGCTCCGCTATAAGACTGTAGTAGGGTATTTAGGGCCGAGGCAAAGCAGAAGTCTTGTGACTTCGTGACTTCCCTGTGGAGTGTCCTGTACCTGTACGTTCCTGTTTGGTCGTGGTCCCGTTGGTCATCGCGAGAGGCATTCTATAAGAGTGATGAGATGAGCGTCAGCGATCACCAGCACAAAGCCCGACATGCCAGCAGCGATTGAACTTCACAGCATACACTGAAACTACAGTCGCACAGCTCGACAACTGGCACGGCAAATGAGCCCGGCTTGTTGTTCAGCCTGCCCCGTGCTCTTTTTAAAACCCTAGCCCCTAAGGCCGCCCTAAACACAAGCCTCATGATCTCCCAATGCTTGAATGTTTCAAGCCGCATATCCACATGTCATGAGAGCTGTCGGCCCAGGAGCTGGAAACCCCAAACGGGCTGCCAGGCGAGGCTGCCGTTTTCGGGCCAGCGCGCCCGATTCAGACTTGTCCAGGTCAGCTGGTGGACGCGGCGGTAAGGCCTGGACAGGGAAAGGATCATCATTGCCATCATCATCAAGGATAAATAACATCAAGGATAAAGAACACGACCATAAGCCACCAGCTTTGGGCATGCCAGAAATGGACGTGAAAATCTGCCGAGGCTTCGGGCCGTAGGTGTATGGGCAGTAAAGCAAAGTACCCCCCGTTCGGGCCGCCCCTACTACCTCCTGCCTACCCTTTCTGCTTTCCACATGTGTTTGCCCCTCTTGATGAATAAGCTCCCCCCTCACTCCCCCGGTTTCTGCTGCCCCCCTTTCTGGAAGCGGCGACCTTGCCTCAAAACGGCTTTAAAATTATGGAGAGGGATGACCCAAATTCCGTACTCAGTTCATGGTGTGAGATGGGGCTGCCACACAAGCATGCCTTCTAAATCTGCAGGACTGTTGCAAAAGGCAGCACATCCGACGTGTAAGTTTGCATCACACGGTCATGTCAGTACATTGCGAACCCTCGCGAAACTTCGGAATTCTCTGCAAGCACACCGGTTTCGCCAGTACAGTTCACCAGTATAGATCTGCAGAGAGTCTGTGCTTTTTGGATCCTGCTTTCTCAGCGTGCCGTGTGCAGGGACCTAGTCGAAGGATCCGAATTCGGACAATTAGATGGAGTATTAAAGTACTCACGCCCAGAACCGGGGGCCCCCGCGACGTGTCCCAGCGCCGCTGGCACCGCAGGGTCCACAGAGCAGGCGGCTTGGCGGCTGCTTGGCGCAGCGCGGACCAGGATGACGTTGTCATGTTGCACGGTGCGGGATTCGCGATTTAGGGTTTAGGGATTAGGGTTCAGGGCTGGCTTCCGAAATGGTTTCGGAACTAACCACCTCTAAGGCGGCAGGGGCAGCATCAAACTCCTTACTTGGGCTTGATCTAGGCGATGCTCCAGATCGCCCCATGCAATGTTACAACCATTCATGAGCATGTGCTGGCATTTAGAGCCTTCGGGACTTGCGGGGTCCGAGGTTTCTTGAGCTACATGGCTTGCAGCCTAGCAGGCACATTTGCAAGAACCTTCTATCTGCCCAGGACACAAACTTTGCCAATCTCAAACCCTAAACCCGAGAATACCAAAGCGCTAAACGTGCTGACTCCCCCTCCGGGGTTAGAGGAGTCCACTCAAGCGAGCCAGCGGAGCCCAGAACTGGAGAAGAAAACGTCCAATGTCGAGTCAGCGGGGTTCAGGCGCACCTACCGCTCAGCTATAGCCGCCAGCCTTTCCGAGTTGTTTTGTGGACCCGCACCCTTGTCATCAACTTGCGAGGGAAACAACCTAAGATCCAAGCCTACGAATGCTTTTGCCAGTCTCACCGGGCCAGCGTTTTCTACGAGTCCCCACCACAATGGCATGTCCAGGCTGCTTGCCCACGCCTCGTGGCTGATGCTGGCACCTGAAGGCTTGGTACGAAGCTGCGCGAAACGCCCACGCGTCAAACGATACATACCGTGCGGTGCGAGATCGATCCCCCGCCAGCCTTCGGGGCTCTTCTCTATGCTGTCATCTTGCCTCATCATGAAGGAAGGACATTTCAGAATTGCTCAGAACCACGTATCCATTTTGAAGCAATGCAATCTCAACGTCAAGAGATCTGGGCCGTGGGCAGCGCGACCATGGCTTGCAAGAATCCAGATGTGTGTCAACGCCCGCTTCAGCTCGTTTGGTCGGTTATCTACTTTTATACGGTGCCTAAGAATCCAGCAGCCATTTGGGGCGTGTCTTGGCAGGCGTTTAGGCCAGGCCTCGCGCCTTGGAGTTGCGGTTTGGTTCTTATGCCGGCTCTGCCTATGGCCTTGCTGCATGTGCAGACACACATATTTTGGATGCGGTCCATGTCCGGTGCTATGTACTGACAGCTGTAAGTCCCAATTGCCGCAGTCAGATGGCGCTTGCACGCGGAGAGAGCTGGCATCCCTGAACAAGAGCACATGCACTCGGGCACCCGCTGATGGTGACATGCTCACTGAGTGTAGAGGACTGCTTGGGCAAGAAGTGCACGTCTGGCATCTTGACACTGGAAGGCTTGGAAGCCATGTCCCTGTTGATACCTTTTTCTTTTGTCCACCCCTTGAAAAAACTCGCACAAAGAAACCCCTTTGCAACAAGCTCCGCCGAATCATGGCCTCAAGGACCATCACGAAACCCTGAACTGAACACCAAGCCCCTGCACGCGCCAGACCGGTTTCCACGCACGCCATCGAAGCTTGGAGCTTCAGTCCTCGAAATCCATGTCAATTTCCTTGGGAAGTCGCTCCGAGAGTTCAGATGCGGGTCCAGGCATTGCGGCTTGAGATTTGGTGTGCTCCCGCCCCCCCCCCCTCCCCCCCCCACCTCGCTGCCAACGTCGCTATCATCATCGTGCACAGGCTGCTGTGCCTGGCAGACACGCCACTCGCAACTTCGAACGGCTCAGAACCATGCCAGGATACCACCAAGGGAAGGTTGGGAGCACAAATCTGCATAGCGACAAGAAAACGATGGTAACGAGGTGCTGCGCCGCCATGCAAAGCCATGCCTGAACAACCCTAAAAAAAGTCAGATCCCTCGCGAGCTCGGCTTCCTTGTGCATGTTGAAGGCTCAGGGGCAGCTTAGGGCGGCTTCGGGCAGTTCAGGGTTGAGGGTTCTTGGGGGGGGGGGGGGGTGAGCTTCCCCCACCCCGGTCCCTCCAAGTCGTAAGCTGGTTTCGGGGAATCTCGGAGGGGTGTTATCATGCGTTCTCCTTATCAAGAGGGTAGCCCCCGAAAAGAATGTTCGTGCGCCTGCTTGGCGACGTAGTTCACTTCCTTCTCGAACTCAAAGCCTTGTTTGCCAGGCGTTCTAGGGGGTTTTGAGGGTTTCAGGGTTCCGGTTGGTCTTGCGCGGCGTCTGTTTCTGTTGCGTGTTTGCCTCCGCTGCCACTAGGTTCAACTCGGATCCGTCATTGGAAGTCTGCCGTGGCAGGCACCGCAGACAGCAATAGAGACAACTCTGAAACGTACGCGGTGCAATGAACATGTCAAGAATGTCAACCGGTGCTGAACGCTGAGATTCCAACCAGCGTAGGCTTCGCATGCCAAGGAGAGCCTAGGAGCAGTCGAAGCCCATGACGCCACAAGCACACAAGCCAGAAAACCGAAACTGCAAACAGCCCGAGCCTACTCAATCCTACTCACGTGGTCAAACTCTACAGCTTCAACTGCTCTGTGTACGTGTGCAAAGATTACCAGGCATAACTCCGAAACCTGCAAGCAGCGCCTGATCCGGCATTTGCCCGCCAGGGGCACGCGGAAGCGGACGTTGGCAACGACCTTAAATTGAGCGCAGGCCGCCCCGGCAAAGGATTGGATCCGGGCCCCTGGGCAACCAGCCTCGCGAGAGGTGTCGGTGATCCGGCTGCACCTGGGGGCAGGGCGGAGGCTGGAGGTACACTCCAACGAGGCGTCTGCAGTAGAAGAACAACCCCCAGCACCGGTACTGACATCCATGGACCCCGTGTGATACTGCATGGACTCCCTCAGGTGAGAACGAAGCCGGCTTTTGCATGATTTTCCAGAGTAAATTCCGTGAAGATAATCAAAGACAGACAAAGATGGGCCTTTAAATAAGCCCTTTCACCTCCATTAGACTTCTATTGATCATTCACTCTGTTCTCTAAGTTGCTTCGTGCCCTTTTAAAGATAATCAAAGTAAAGTGAAAGGGCACGATGTTATAACTATTTAGTGAAGATAGTACTAATAATAAAAGGGCTTGCGAAGCCCACTCCTTTGCTCACTTAATTATATTGCCTCCTCCTACGGTCCCCTGCAGCATGAAACAGGCCGAGGCGGTGCACGCTGGCTTTGATGCACCATCTTTTCTGGGCTGCCAGGCACGCTGGACCCGCTCTTGCCCTTCCCAGGAAGTCGGAAGGTTAACCACCACGCCTCTGAGACCTGTCCGTTGGATCCAGAGTTTTGTTTAGGATCTGGGATTCCCTTTGAGGGTATCCCATAAGGGGCACCATAAAAACAGGCACCCCCAAAAGCGACCTAGTTCAAGGAACTGGGAGGCTTGCTTTATGTTCAGGAGTCCGTGGTGGAGGGGTTGGGGGGGTTTGTTCGCGCTTCCAGGAATACGCACCGCTTTTGGGATTTCCGAGAACTCACGGGGCCGATGGGGCAAGATGGGGCGAACGTGCTGCTTCGGAGAATCGGCATTCTTCCGAAATTCAATGCCTTCTTGGAATGGTGAGTTGCCTCTAGTTGCGGAACTTCTCAATTTCTGCACTTGCCACAGAGGGAGGCCACAACTCATCACCAGAAAGCCCTAGATATGCCACAAAAAGGCCGTACATCCCAAAACTCCTAAGAGTCATGCTGCTACCCCCGCGATCGTCGCACTCTGCCGCGCCTTTCCTGGGAAGTGCGGCGCATGGGCGGCACCAATCGCCTACAAACGCTCAGGATTTCGAAGCTCAGGACACGGGGTTCGGAGAGAAACGGCAACAATGCTTCCTCAACAGGAGAACAGGCACGGAGGGTGGACAGTGGTGGACACCACACTCGTGAGCAGCGCATACCCAGTAGTACGCTGCCAAAGTTTGAGCTGGCAAAGTCGGGCCTCCCCCTCTCTAAGATTGGCCCGGAGAAGCCTGGCTCAGACATGCAACGCAGATCAAAGCAGCCACACTTTAAAGGTTCTGACAGAAGGATCGGAGCAAAGCCCAAATTTAAATACCGCAATCAAGTCTTCATGCACCTCCAAACGTTGCAGACACGGTGCAAAGGTTCAACATGCTCAACTCAGTCGCCGGAAGACTTTATCTCCAGGGTCGCAATGTCGCCGACACAGATCTCGTCCTCGCCGTGCACGAAGACGTGAGCATCCTGCTGTAGTCTGCAGTCCAAGGTTTCTCGCGGCCCTCGTCCGTCGCTGAGTCTACTGCCTTCGGGGCCCTCTTCCGTCGCCGGGTTCGGGCTCTAAAAGTTTCATGGTTCCGACGCAGACAGGTGCGACCAGGCTGTTTGGTGGACCCACAGCATCAGCTCAAATGCACGGTTTTGCAGTGAGCCAATGTTGCCGGTGATGCTCCTGGATCTGCATCCGTGGCACCACAGCAACAAACTCCTCGATGTCCTTGCCAGACACAACAAGCCACGGTGCCAGGGGCCCTGAACCTTGTTTGAGGGTAGAATTCGGGGTCACTTACAGCATTCAAGCTGGGGAGACCTAAACAAGCTTGAAACCGTCTCTCCGGCTCCTGCTTTCCTTCCTAATCTTCCTATGGCTTTCAGAAGGCTTGAACCGAAACTTTCTGGAAAGGCCCGGACCGCCAGCTGCGAAGGACTGAGGCCGAGCTCGGGGGCCTCAAGGGCCGCGCGCCGCTCCTGGGCATCGTTGCCGGGGAGCGGAGATTTGGGAGGAGGTTTGAGGGTTGGACGGCTTAGGGCTGCAACACGGCTTTGGGATAAGCCTTACTCACACGGCGTCAGGTCTCCCATCTACGCCGACTCTAGGCCCCGAGCGACGAAAGCCTCCAAAGGTTCTTGCACTAAACATCCCTACGATAAATCCCACAGTCAATCCTACTAGTACTGATCCTACTGGTACTAGAATTAAACAACTAAGTAGCGAAACGTGAGGGCCCTTCCTCAAGTATCCTCAGGAGTTGCCTCTGATGGCATCTCCACGAATCCCGACAGCGTGGAGTACTTCTTCTGCCGCTTTTGCCAGAGCCTTCGAATTCTCGGGGTTCAAACAAAAGGGGTCACAAGGTTTTGCGTTTAGGGCTCGGGGTGTCGAGTGTGGGGTTTAGGTTGTGGGCTGCAGGGTTCAGACTGGGTTCCGGGCCGTTAGGAGCTCATTTCCCTGACATCAAGTGCTGGGGCTGCAGCTTGATCTGCTCGCTGCTGAAGTGCGGAATCCTGGCAAGAGTCGCACCTAGGGGCACCTCTCTGCTCACATGGCTCTTCCTCGCTTCTGGCACACCTAGGGGCAAAAGGCACTTCGGCTCCCCTCATATGTGCTGCCATCAAGGCGAAGTTCGTTCTTGCAAGGGAGGCTTTAGGGGACCGGGTTGGCACCCCTGTTTGAGGTCCACGCCCTTTTTCTCTCTCTTTTCTGTCACTTTTATCTACTTACCTTTCTTTCCTGTTTTCCTTCTCGTTCTATCCTTCTGTCTTACTTTCGTAGGGCTAGGAAGTCACCCTCCAGGCACATTTGTGCTTCGGTTTGGGGTCTTGTGCGCACTTTAGGACGACAGGCGAAGGGCCCCCAGCAGTTGTGATAATTCTCGCTAACTGATTTTTGCCACTTGCCCCGCCTATCTGACAGCGGAAACCTATAATATGTGTAGCTTGCCCCACTGCCCCACTCCTTGTTACCCCACTTGCCCCAGCCCCTCCTCAACCCACAGAATCCACACAAACCGCAACCCCTGAACACCAAGCTCTCCAGAACAGAGCCCCGAACACCTACAGTAGGCAGCGCATTCCAGATGGGGCACTGTGAGAGCACGGAGCCCGGTTTGCTGGCGGCCGCCGGCTCGATGGCCTCAGCTGTTGCAGGCCCAGCTTGGGAACTTGCAATGCCCACATCATCGTACGTCCGAAATTCTTGGAAAGCTGTCGCTGGCCTGCACGAGACCGCGGTGGAAGTCCAGGCAGCTGCTTGCGCCATCTGCCTGGCCTCAGCTAAGCGCCCATCATGCCAATCAATCTCAAGGCTTAGAAGCTCAGATCCAAAGTCAGAGTGGTTGAGGACTCATCGGACTCCTCACAACGGCATATCTTGGACAGGGAACCGTGGGACGCAGCCTCCTTCAGGAGAAATCGGCTGGCCACCTGGCATCGTGCCAAGCAATGCTAAAGCGGGTAGGGTGTGGGCACATCCCGGCCTGCCACTGCTTGAGCGCCCCATCCAATTCCCGAGCCCGCTCCCGAAGAAGATCCGTTCGCCGGAGGATGTGCCCCCAAAAAAGCGTCTCCTTGCAGGCAAGAACGAGCGCGTCGTCAAGCAGTAAGTGGTCAGGTCCATTCAGATCTCTAGATGATGGTCCCTACAGTACAGTGGGGCCGTTAGATGTTCAAGGTACCAACCCTGCAAAAAGAATGACCCTACAGTGATCCTACAGATGGACCACAACTCCGAAAAAACTGACCAAGTCGGCCCAAGCGGCTGCTCGCTGCAGAGCCAGGGCATCTTCTGCCTTGCACCGACGGGCAAGCGAAGAAGCTACGGCGGCTACTTCGGGTACTTGAAGCTTCATGTAACCATTCAGCTAGTTTTTCGACTTTTGAAATTGGAAACTACCCATGAAGCTTCTGGCGCAGGCACAAGGACCGCCAGTGTTCAGTGTCCACCCCACCTCGCCATTCTCGGCGCCGCGCTTCGCTCTTGAGAAGCTCGCACCGGCGGCTTGCAACCTGGTGACAGAAGCCATATGGGTCTCTTAAAGGAGCCGTTGTTTCCGGGGCAAAAACATGTGCAGTGTATGTATGTGTGGGGCGTCTTGTTGTAGGGTATATAAAGGGCTTATAGCGGGCCTTTTAGGGCTTACACTGTAGAATATTCCAATGCTTTAGGGGCGTACAGGGCTTGCGTGCTGGGTTTTCGTTGACTTATATTTCTATTTACGATTTTGTTTCGAGGATGTACAGGGCTGTAGGGCTTCTAGGGCTTCTAGGGCTTCTAGGGCTTCTGGGGCTTCTAGGGCTTCTGGGGCTTTTAGGGCTTCTAGGGCTTCTAGGGCTTCTAGGGCTTCTAGGGCTCCTAGGGTTATTCCCCAAGCAGTGCGGTAGGGTGAGGCACTAAGGGGATCCTCCTGCTCCGGTGCCAGAAGTGCATTCGCGCGCAGGCCTCCATCATTTTCAGGTTGAGGCAACTCTAAGGGTAGTTCGATGGTTATATCCGCCGAGGCCTCGGGCCGGAGGTGCAAAGGTCTTGGTTTTTGCCTCAAATGGGTACCCCCCAAGGAAACCGGGGTCCGCAAGCAGACGGTTCGCCAGGACCAGAAACAGTTGAAGCCCCTCCCAGCACCCCCCCCCCTCCCCCCTACCCCCCCCCCCTCCCCCCTCTTCCCTCTCCGCAGCTCAACTTGGTGTGAGCACGGCCCAACATGCATTACACGAGCCGAAGAGTCTAAGCTTGAACCTAAACCCTAAACCCTAAACCCTAAACCTTAAACCTTAAACCTTAAGCCCGAAACACTCAACCCTCAAACCTTCAACAAACCCCCCTCCCCTACCCCCCCCCCCCCCCCCCCCCCTTCCCCCCCCCCCCCCCCCCCCCCACCCCCCCTACCCCCCCCTGAGGGGCCTGGTTCAACCCGACAAGCCGAACCGTCTCTTGAACCCGAAACCCAAAAAAACCCTAAACCCCAAAGCGTGAACCTTGAGCCCTCAGCCCTCAATCCCCTCAACCCTAAACCCCAAACCATAAACCATAAACCCGGAACCCTAAACCCTAAACCCAACCCTTATTGCTTGGGGTCCAGCGACTTGGGCGCTGCGGAATCACCATGCTCACGCTGGGCCGGGCCGAGGCTTGTCGCGTAGCGTTAAAATTATATACCCCTTGTATGCCCCTTTTATACCCCAGAGGGCGGCCTGTCTGCACCTTTCCCCCTACCCCACCTCTGAACCATTTGTGGCCCTCCTGCTGCCCCCCCCCCCCCCATCCTCCCCCCCCCACCCTGAGAACACCACACTGAGTTGGCTTGCTGTCAGCACAAGCTAGATGCAGGCTCAGTCGCTCTTGGCGGAGCTCATCCAGCGGCTCCTGACCACACCGGGCTTGAAAAGGCGGCCCCTTTGAATTGCAAAACTGGCATTTTAAAGCATTAGAATGCATTAGAGTAAAGCGCCTCATTCTTGGGCTTCTCCGCCGCTGCGTAGGCCCTCAGAATAAGCTCCTGAGCCGAAATGCGCACAAAGCATGGGTATGCCCACATGACGCTACTTGCACATGCAGCTGAGTAACGGCTAAGGTTCAACACGACTGTTTGCCCACAACTCCACGCCAGACACAAACCAGAGGGATCTCCCACCTACCCCAAAACCCTCCAACGCATGCGACCCCCGCAAGCGGCTCAAACAAGCATCTGCACTCTGCAGCATTCTGCAGCCCTGCGGACACTGTGGACGCTCGGAGACCGCTCTAGCCCCACACCAAGCCTAGAGCAGAGTATGCCAAAAACTGAAACGCAATGAAGGCTCCCATGACCCGAACCTCTCCACTCGGATCTCTTCTGCCCAGCCAAAAACAGCCACAGCAAAGATGAGCCAACCAGACCGCAAGGCATGCCGCGTCCGCCGAGTCCTGCAGCTGCTTTGCGTCCAATGACGGAGAGAAGCCTTCCGCCAGGACCTGGCATCCACGCTCGAAATCGGCCAGATGGCGGCTGCTTCAAAACTACCATTTGCTTAAGAACCCCAAAAGGATAAATTAACATTCCCTATATTGCCCTTAGTAAGGGGTATTATTTTTGATTTTCCGGGGTTCTTAAGCAATTGGTAGAATAGGTGCAATTGGCTGAAGCCTCTACTGCTGAGACCGTGCCTTGTTGGTTTCTCGCGGAAGCCCGTTGTTATCAACCGACGAGGATCCCCTGCATACGCACACCAACATCTCATGTGCCGAATGACTCTGGGTGACCTACTTGTCAGTAGACCTTGTGCAAACGCCGTCCGTGAATGTCGAAGCAATAAGCGGCTCCTAACGATCTGCCTCTTGACAGACAATGAAGTGCTGTCAACTTCTGAAGCTTAGCACAGTGGCTCGCGAACGGCTTCTCCGCTTCCGAGCGGCATGCAGTAGAGCATCATCAGGGGCACCCCGATGACAAACAACAGCAGGAAAAGGACCAACACCAAGCCTTGATTCTCCTGGCATTTTCGGTGTTTATTGCGAGGTTTTTAGGGCTCAGGGAGTTTGTAGCTCAGGGTGGATGGATCCCATGTCGCGTCTGCCGCGCTCCTTGCTTATTGTGGGCAGCGCCACGTCAAGCTGGACGCGAGTAGGTCCATCGGGGTTGCCATAAGCTCCTGCTCATTGTTTCTTGCTGTGAAGGAACCCAAAAAAGTCTTTGGGGCGAGAACAGCGCAGCTAGCATCTAACAGACTCTAACACACCCCCACACTGACGGTGGCCCTCCGAGGCTGGGGCGGTAGTTGCGCTTGGCCACGGGGTCGGTAAGGGCATCATAGGCCTGAACTACAAGGTCTCAGTTTCTATGGATTCTATGGTCCATTCTCGAGCAGTTTGAGGGCTCGGGGGCTTGCGTTTCGTGTCTTGAAAAAAGACAAACCGGGACCCGGATGATGCTCAAACTCCAAGGTGGGGCCGACCTCTACTCTAGAACGTCCTCTCAAAAGCAGCACGAGGAAATCTACACCAAAACTTGGCCGGGCCTTCTTGATCAGCATGAACTTCTCCGCTGCTCCTTCTTCTTTATTCTTGTCGGGATGGTACTTGAGGGACAGCTTGTGGTAAGCCTTCCTCAGGGCACAATGATGTTAACGTCAGCAACCTGTGTTCGGATTACATGGGCTTGTGGAATATGTCAGGATATTGCCCCTAGAAGTGCGAAGACCGTGTGTACCCAAGGCTCTTGATCTGTGAGGTGGAAGTGGTCATGCCGACGTCCAAGATCTCATAGGGGTCAAAATTCTGATACCTGAGATGCGGCCCCTGACTTCAAAGCATCTTTGCCCTGCACAAGTTTGGGGTTGGTAGTCCGGGTGGTCGGATTGGATGTCTTGAACCAACTGCGCTGCTGACATTACATTGCACCCTTCATACCCTTCCACACCCCTCCGACCTTGTGCGCTGGCTGGCATCAAAGCAAAGCAAAGCAAAGCCAAGCCAAGCCGAGCCGAGCCGAGCCCAGCCGAGCTGAGCCGAGCGAAGCCAAGCCAAGCAAAGCAAAGCTGTTGTGCCGAGGCGCAAAGCACTCGTAGCCAAGACCTGTCTGACCTGACAGTTTAGCAGAGAGTGGGCTATTGGCCCCTCTCACACAAGCATTGCCACCCGGGAAGGTCTTTTTGCCACGGGACCTGAATGATGATGTAGATTAGCCAGCACCAAAGAAGCATCAAGATCACAAGCCGCCTCAGCTCGCTAAAGCTGCAAGCTCCGCATGCTAAAGCCTCACTTGCAGGCGTGGGTCCCCAAGAAACCACCGGACAGCTTCCGAGATCTCCTCAGAGCTCGCAGAGTGTAAAGCAGCCTCATGATTCCACAGATATCTGAGAAGGGCGGTCCACTACCAGTCACCACTGCCTCCGCCATTTGCAGCGAGCGTCAGCTCTTTTAGCGCCGCCTCGCGCCGTGCCTCTCAGCATCAAACGAAGGAAAAAAACTACTCTAACCGACTCTAACCCTGTGCCCGAACCTGCGACATCCTAGGTCACCCGGACCCCCAACTCTGACCCCGCCTCCATGGCCTGTGTTCGGCAGTAGCGCACGTGCGAGCCCTGCTCACTGGTCTCGGGAAAGGCCTTCGCCACCTCACAAGCATGCACCAAACGGCGTCCACCATCAGCCGTTGAGACAGTAGTTGCACTGGATCTCTTTCCTCAGGCCCATACGCCATACCGACATACGCCTTTTTCCCGCGAGCCCTTGCCGAGCCTCGGCGCGGCCTGGGAACAGCAAGTGCCACAGCACGGCAGCCGTCCAGGGAACCAGAAGGCAGCTCAGCAAGGCCAGGAAGAAGAAGAGCATCGCCTTGGGCAGAATGGAAGCAAATGGTGCATCTTACGCTGCGCGGAGCGCGGGGGCTCTCAGTAGGAAGGAACACTTCTGCCTGACAACCGTGTCCCGATGCGTCCTGACCAGTCACGGAGTCATCTCCATCAGTTGACTCGGTCTTGGATGTCTTGGCCACAGTGCACACGGGCGCCAGAAGCAGCAACCAAGTGGTCACGACCGACATGAGACCCCAGTGTCGCCGGGCTCGAGGGCCCAACTTTGTGCTACTTTGTCTCTTGCTGGAATGCGCATGATGGCGTATGCGGCATGTTGCAACAGTCGCCGCTGCTGCTAGCTTTGGTGTTGCAGCTGCTCTTGCCATCACATGTTTTTTCGAGCTCTTTGGGCACCGGCAAACGAGCAGCTCAACGTACCTACCCTGCAAAAAATATCAAACATCTCTTCGGGAATTCCCACTGCTCGGGAATGATTCGCACGGGTTGGCAACGAGCCACCGAGTCCCCTCTTGCATGTAAGCGTGTTAAGAACCAGTCGCGCCATGTAAACTTAAGATAGTGCAAGCACATCGGAGAGAAGTTTTACCATGCATCGTGCAACTATCGTGCAGCAACGGTGATTGCTCCCTCTGCCGCGCGGGAATTAGGATGACCCGTTGCCTTCTGCAAGGTCACCAAGAGCATGATTGAGCTGCACACTTTACAATACTTTACAAGGTCACCGAAGGTCAGAAAGTTTGTGTGAACTGTCCAGGTCACACAACACGCTATCCAAACATCCCGGTACGGCTGCAGCATGTGAGCCAAAGCCCCTTAGTCAAGGCTCAGCGTTTCCGTAGGGATCCTTCGACAAAATTGGCCCGCTAACAGTAGTAGCCACTGTCACGGTACTGGCTGTTGCATTCCACGAAGTGCCCATAGTCATTGCAGCAGTGGATGATATGGTGGGAGCGGCAAAAGGAGCCGACGTGATGCGACTGGCAATAGCTGCTGACAGCCTGTATGAATGTGCCAGCCGCCAGGCCCACTAGGTCCAGGCCCCCACGGTCCCCACCAACCGGCCCCCGTCTTCAATTGAGACTTCTGCTGCTTCTGTGAATCACAGGCGCTGGCATTGGCAGTGGAGCCACACTTAGTGTATCCATCCTCCAGCTTGCAGCAGCGAATCCGCGTGTCGCCATTGCAGAAGAAGCCTGTTCCGTGAAGATTGCAGAATTGGTGCTCTTGCCAAGCTTTCAAAGAAATCAGGCTCCCCAGGCTGCCTTGGGTGGCATTGGGAACTTTGGATTGCCAATCGAGCATAGCTGGCTTGGGCTTCTCGGCTTCCGTGTTGTTCGGCGCTTCTTGGTATGGCCCTGGCGTGTCTGGCAGTCCACTCACATCCGGGAATTCCAGACCACCGTCCACTGCTCCTGACCCTCGCAGTTTGCCAGCGGGATCCTCTGCAAGAGCCCCGATCAGAGCCCAAGCCAGGACTGCGAGAATTGGGGACATCGGAGACGCCATGGCAACAGCAAGTCTGCTACTGGGTCGCGGTGCCACTGCAATATCCTTTGAACCCCAACATCACCGTATATCACCCTTCACACACAGGTCCCCCCACTGCCAGCCCTGTGGCAGGTCACAGCATCTACTGAAAGTACCCGACTGCGCAGATAGTGCAAGCACATCGGAGAGAAGTTTTACCATGCATCGTGCAGCAACGGTGATGACTCCCTCTGCCGCGCGGGAATTAGGATGACCCGTTGCCTTCTGCAAGGTCACCAAGAGCATGATTGAGCTGCACACTTTACAATACTTTACAAGGTCACCGAAGGTCAGAAAGTTTGTGTGAACTGTCCAGGTCACACAACACGCTATCCAAACATCCCGGTACGGCTGCAGCATGTGAGCCAAAGCCCCTTAGTCAAGGCTCAGCGTTTCCGTAGGGATCCTTCGACAAAATTGGCCCGCTAACAGTAGTAGCCACTGTCACGGTACTGGCTGTTGCATTCCACGAAGTGCCCATAGTCATTGCAGCAGTGGATGATATGGTGGGAGCGGCAAAAGGAGCCGACGTGATGCGACTGGCAATAGCTGCTGACATGCCAGCCTGTATGAATGTGCCAGCCGCCAGGCCCACTAGGTCCAGGCCCCCACGGTCCCCACCAACCGGCACCCGTCTTCAATTGAGACTTCTGCTGCTTCTGTGAATCACAGGCGCTGGCATTGGCAGTGGAGCCACACTTAGTGTATCCATCCTCCAGCTTGCAGCAGCGAATCCGCGTGTCGCCATTGCAGAAGAAGCCTGTTCCGTGAAGATTGCAGAATTGGTGCTCTTGCCAAGCTTTCAAAGAAATCAGGCTCCCCAGGCTGCCTTGGGTGGCATTGGGAACTTTGGATTGCCAATCGAGCATAGCTGGCTTGGGCTTCTCGGCTTCCGTGTTGTTCGGCGCTTCTTGGTATGGCCCTGGCGTGTCTGGCAGTCCACTCACATCCGGGAATTCCAGACCACCGTCCACTGCTCCTGACCCTCGCAGTTTGCCAGCGGGATCCTCTGCAAGAGCCCCGATCAGAGCCCAAGCCAGGACTGCGAGAATTGGGGACATCGGAGACGCCATGGCAACAGCAAGTCTGCTACTGGGTCGCGGTGCCACTGCAATATCCTTTGAACCCCAACATCACCGTATATCACCCTTCACACACAGGTCCCCCCACTGCCAGCCCTGTGGCAGGTCACAGCATCTACTGAAAGTACCCGACTGCGCAGATAGTGCAAGCACATCGGAGAGAAGTTTTACCATGCATCGTGCAGCAACGGTGATGACTCCCTCTGCCGCGCGGGAATTAGGATGACCCGTTGCCTTCTGCAAGGTCACCAAGAGCATGATTGAGCTGCACACTTTACAATACTTTACAAGGTCACCGAAGGTCAGAAAGTTTGTGTGAACTGTCCAGGTCACACAACACGCTATCCAAACATCCCGGTACGGCTGCAGCATGTGAGCCAAAGCCCCTTAGTCAAGGCTCAGCGTTTCCGTAGGGATCCTTCGACAAAATTGGCCCGCTAACAGTAGTAGCCACTGTCACGGTACTGGCTGTTGCATTCCACGAAGTGCCCATAGTCATTGCAGCAGTGGATGATATGGTGGGAGCGGCAAAAGGAGCCGACGTGATGCGACTGGCAATAGCTGCTGACATGCCAGCCTGTATGAATGTGCCAGCCGCCAGGCCCACTAGGTCCAGGCCCCCACGGTCCCCACCAACCGGCACCCGTCTTCAATTGAGACTTCTGCTGCTTCTGTGAATCACAGGCGCTGGCATTGGCAGTGGAGCCACACTTAGTGTATCCATCCTCCAGCTTGCAGCAGCGAATCCGCGTGTCGCCATTGCAGAAGAAGCCTGTTCCGTGAAGATTGCAGAATTGGTGCTCTTGCCAAGCTTTCAAAGAAATCAGGCTCCCCAGGCTGCCTTGGGTGGCATTGGGAACTTTGGATTGCCAATCGAGCATAGCTGGCTTGGGCTTCTCGGCTTCCGTGTTGTTCGGCGCTTCTTGGTATGGCCCTGGCGTGTCTGGCAGTCCACTCACATCCGGGAATTCCAGACCACCGTCCACTGCTCCTGACCCTCGCAGTTTGCCAGCGGGATCCTCTGCAAGAGCCCCGATCAGAGCCCAAGCCAGGACTGCGAGAATTGGGGACATCGGAGACGCCATGGCAACAGCAAGTCTGCTACTGGGTCGCGGTGCCACTGCAATATCCTTTGAACCCCAACATCACCGTATATCACCCTTCACACACAGGTCCCCCCACTGCCAGCCCTGTGGCAGGTCACAGCATCTACTGAAAGTACCCGACTGCGCAGATAGTGCAAGCACATCGGAGAGAAGTTTTACCATGCATCGTGCAGCAACGGTGATGACTCCCTCTGCCGCGCGGGAATTAGGATGACCCGTTGCCTTCTGCAAGGTCACCAAGAGCATGATTGAGCTGCACACTTTACAATACTTTACAAGGTCACCGAAGGTCAGAAAGTTTGTGTGAACTGTCCAGGTCACACAACACGCTATCCAAACATCCCGGTACGGCTGCAGCATGTGAGCCAAAGCCCCTTAGTCAAGGCTCAGCGTTTCCGTAGGGATCCTTCGACAAAATTGGCCCGCTAACAGTAGTAGCCACTGTCACGGTACTGGCTGTTGCATTCCACGAAGTGCCCATAGTCATTGCAGCAGTGGATGATATGGTGGGAGCGGCAAAAGGAGCCGACGTGATGCGACTGGCAATAGCTGCTGACATGCCAGCCTGTATGAATGTGCCAGCCGCCAGGCCCACTAGGTCCAGGCCCCCACGGTCCCCACCAACCGGCACCCGTCTTCAATTGAGACTTCTGCTGCTTCTGTGAATCACAGGCGCTGGCATTGGCAGTGGAGCCACACTTAGTGTATCCATCCTCCAGCTTGCAGCAGCGAATCCGCGTGTCGCCATTGCAGAAGAAGCCTGTTCCGTGAAGATTGCAGAATTGGTGCTCTTGCCAAGCTTTCAAAGAAATCAGGCTCCCCAGGCTGCCTTGGGTGGCATTGGGAACTTTGGATTGCCAATCGAGCATAGCTGGCTTGGGCTTCTCGGCTTCCGTGTTGTTCGGCGCTTCTTGGTATGGCCCTGGCGTGTCTGGCAGTCCACTCACATCCGGGAATTCCAGACCACCGTCCACTGCTCCTGACCCTCGCAGTTTGCCAGCGGGATCCTCTGCAAGAGCCCCGATCAGAGCCCAAGCCAGGACTGCGAGAATTGGGGACATCGGAGACGCCATGGCAACAGCAAGTCTGCTACTGGGTCGCGGTGCCACTGCAATATCCTTTGAACCCCAACATCACCGTACATCACCGTTCACACACAGGTCCCCCCACTGCCAGCCCTGTGGCATGCACATGATATCATGATCTACTGGAAGTACCAGCAGCAGTGCTTCAGGCCAACATGCACTGCATTTTTTTCTGCCGCAAGCAGATGGCCCCCGGGGGTCAGCAGGTAGAGGTGCAGTACCAGTATCGTTATCTGTATGTCTGCTGTTGCTTTAAGTTGCTTTACCCCAAGGGTCGCTTCAAGCAAGGCCAGGCACTAGAGTCTCGAAAGAGGGTGCCTCTCACGCCTTCACGACCTTGCCATAGAAGATGCCCTTCAGGAGAACTGTGCGAGGGGCCTCCGGATGTGCACACTCATGGCCAACGTATCGCCATGATCAAAGCTCGGCATCCGTCCCGTACGACGTTGCAGCAGACACCCTGGCGCCTTGGCACCCATGTCCGTGTCGGATGGCTGTTTCGACACAAACACGCCACCGATCTCACCCAGCTCTTGGTTCACCTGACAAGGCCGGCACATGCTGGCACCATTTTGAGGGCCCCTTCCCCAGGCATCTTTGACTTTGCACCGCAGCGGCATGCAGCATCCTGCCTTGCTCACCTCCATCTCAATGACGCCCTTGCCGATGTCGAACACCTTCACCCAAGCAGACTTGTCCATCGGTCCATGCTAGCTTCTGCCTGGCTTATGCCTGGCCTTGTTGGTCTCCTTGAACAGCTCCTCCTGGCCACTCTGTCCATCGGACTGCATGGCCGGGAGGGCAACAGCCTGGTCGTAGCCGAGGTACATGCCACGGCCCTGCCAGAAGGTTTTGATATGTTTTGTTGCACAAAGCAGCCAAGCACCCTCGCAGCCTTGCAGCTGTCACAGACTTTCACACATGTGTCCGTGCAGGCCTTAGGGTCAAGGAAACCACCAGTTCGGTAGGACGGGACGCTGAACTCGCCGCCCCAGGTGAAGCCAGGCTTGAAAGAGCTGCCCTCTCCCTTGGCAACCAGCTCCTGACAATGGCGCTTGGAGGAAGAAGCAGTGTTGCAGGGTGGGATGGTGGCATTAAGTGGTATTGCGGCAGTACTGTTGCCTTCCCTGAGTGTGGAGCCTTGACCGTGAAGAGGAAGGGCACGTACTCGCCGTCTGGGAGCTTCACAGTGGTGGCCGCAAAGTCCATGCCATCCTGCTCCTGCGCTCCAAAGCCGCGCTTCAAAGCAAAACACCCCAGCCCACCCACCCACCCCCCCCCCGCCGGAATTGGCGGCGAATTACACATGCATGAGAGGAAACTGCTGCCACCTTGAAGGTGATGGGGTTTGCGTCCAGAGAGCCCTCAATGAAGGCCAGGGTGTAGGTCTCTCGGGTCATGAGCTTGGTGGTGGAGAACTCCTGCACATCGCTCGGCCGCTCGGGAACTAGCAGCTAGCACATCAGCAATCGCAATCCCCCGCGCGCGAGCACCCACACGTCTGCACACGCCTACTCAGAGCTTCAGCGGTTGGCCAAGCTTAGTCCCAGGTTCCTTGCCCTTGTCGGTCTCGAACTCAACAGCGAAAGACTTCGGCTCGAAGCAGACGTTGACGAGGCGGGCGCCTCTGACGCGGCATGATTGCTGCAGCATGCTGCGGCGTAACATCCTGCAACGGTTCTGGACAGCTCGTGAAAGCTCGCGCCTGATGGCACAGGCACCTCGCTGCCGTTGGACTCCACGGTGGGGCAGCGGTTTGCGAGGCCGCTGCCCTTCACCTGCGCGTAGGTGAGCTGGCCTCCGGCAGAACACAGCATCGGGCGACGTCGCCACCCGATCTTCCACATGCAAGAGCGGCAACGGCGACTTCCCAGCCAAGCGTCTGAACTGCTCTGCCGTGATCGCCTTGGCCGGCGACGCGGCCACTCCCAGCAAGACACCTCGGCAGATGACCAGCGCTCCACCGAGGACTTCTGGCAGAGGGTCCTATAGATGCTATCTTGGGCCCAGAAGTCACCCTTTTTTCAGCCAGAGTGGCCCAAGGCAGCGCCGATGCTCAAGAGCGGGGCAGCCTCAGGTACGGCACTTCTCGGGCTATTGCTACAGCTCGCATAGCTCGCAGCGTCTTCGGCGCTGTTCCAAGGGCCAGTTTTGCAACCCGAGCAGCCCAGGAAAAGCCCTCGGCCGGAGCCTGCAGACGGCTTTTGACATTTGGAATGGAACATAACGGAACCGAAACAGACCTGCACCATGCAATACGATACAGTCCCCACTGTGGCCTCGTGCGCATGGCCGGTCGCGGAAGTCTGGGGCGCGCGGGGGGTCTGGTGGGCTGCTGGAGGCCCGGTCAAAAAGCAGCTGCCTGCCGCCGCAGGGTCGGACAAATCAGCACGGGGCCACGAAAGACACTCTGCGCCAAGCAAGACCGTTCCTAGCACCGCCGTAGCGACGAGGACGCCGGCGCAGACCTCCAGAAGTGCCAGAGAACCAAGTCTTTCAAAGAGTGCGGGTGCTCTGCTAGCATAGTATGCTAATACGACAGATGGGTTCACAAGTTCTTTTTGTCTCTATCTCTCTGTCTCTCTCTCGCTCTCTCAATCTCTCTGACTAACGCTGACAGGAGGCAGGGTAGGAAGAGCGCGCCATCACTGACTAGAGGCAGGGCTGGAAGGGCACTAAATCCAAAAAAACTGCGACCGGCAGCAATGCACAACCGGAGCAGAGCAAGGCTCGTGCATGCTCGTGCTAGTTGCAAGTGTCGTGTAACCCGAAATGAAACATCGTGCAAACCTCTCGTGTCCGATGGAAACCGCCCACTAGCAACTACACCGTGAGCAGCATGACCGAAGTCACGACTTAAATGCAACTCGAGGGCCTGCACTGCCGTGCATGGTCGTAGGAAAATCCAATCTCCCGTGCAACAGCTAGCACCGTGCCACGCTGCCTAAGGACCTAAGCGAGGGGGGGAAAGCATTGTGTGAGTTTGAACCTACCAACCCTTTAAAATAAAATCGGTTTTTCGGCAACTCTTTGGAGATTCCCATTCCTTTGCGACGCGACTCTGGCTCTCAACCCCTGTGCTTCATGCACTGCAACTTTTTCTGCCGCAAGCAGATGGCCCCGGGGGTCAGCAGGTAGAGGTGCAGTACCAGTATCGTTATCTGTATGTCTGCTGTTGCTTTAAGTTGCTTTACCCCAAGGGTCGCTTCAAGCAAGGCCAGGCACTAGAGTCTCGAAAGAGGGTGCCTCTCACGCCTTCACGACCTTGCCATAGAAGATGCCCTTCAGGAGAACTGTGCGAGGGGCCTCCGGATGTGCACACGCATCGCCAACGCATCGCCATGATCAAAGCTCGGCATCCGTCCCGTATGACGTTGCAGCAGACACCCTGGCGCCTTGGCACCCATGTCCGTGTCGGATGGCTGCTTCGACACAAACACGCCACCGATCTCACCCAGCTCTTGGTTCACCTGACAAGGCCGGCACATGCTGGCACCATTTTGAGGGCCCCTTCCCCAGGCATCTTTGACTTTGCACCGCAGCGGCATGCAGCATCCTGCCTTGCTCACCTCCATCTCAATGACGCCCTTGCCGATGTCGAACACCTTCACCCAGGCAGACTTGTCCATCAGTCCATGCTAGCTTCTGCCTGGCTTATGCCTGGCCTTGTTGGTCTCCTTGAACAGCTCCTCCTGGCCACTCTGTCCATCGGACTGCATGGCCGGGAGGGCAACAGCCTGGTCGTAGCCGAGGTACATGCCACGGCCCTGCCAGAAGGTTTTGATATGTTTTGTTGCACAAAGCAGCCAAGCACCCTCGCAGCCTTGCAGCTGTCACAGACTTTCATGTGTCCGTGCAGGCCTTAGGGTCAAGGAAACCACCAGTTCGGTAGGACGGGACGCTGAACTCGCCGCCCCAGGTGAAGCCAGGCTTGAAAGAGCTGCCCTCTCCCTTGGCAACCAGCTCCTGACAATGGCGCTTGGAGGAAGAAGCAGTGTTGCAGGGTGGGATGGTGGCATTAAGTGGTATTGCGGCAGTACTGTTGCCTTCCCTGAGTGTGGAGCCTTGACCGTGAAGAGGAAGGGCACGTACTCGCCGTCTGGGAGCTTCACAGTGGTGGCCGCAAAGTCCATGCCATCCTGCTCCTGCGCTCCAAAGCCGCGCTTCAAAGCAAAACACCCCAGCCCACCCACCCACCCCCCCCCGCCGGAATTGGCGGCGAATTACACATGCATGAGAGGAAACTGCTGCCACCTTGAAGGTGATGGGGTTTGCGTCCAGAGAGCCCTCAATGAAGGCCAGGGTGTAGGTCTCTCGGGTCATGAGCTTGGTGGTGGAGAACTCCTGCACATCGCTCGGCCGCTCGGGAACTAGCAGCTAGCACATCGGCAAGCGCGCGAGCACCCACACGTCTGCACACGCCTACTCAGAGCTTCAGCGGTTGGCCAAGCTTAGTCCCAGGTTCCTTGCCCTTGTCGGTCTCGAACTCAACAGCGAAAGACTTCGGCTCGAAGCAGACGTTGACGAGGCGGGCGCCTCTGACGCGGCATGATTGCTGCAGCATGCTGCGGCGTAACATCCTGCAACGGTTCTGGACAGCTCGTGAAAGCTCGCGCCTGATGGCACAGGCACCTCGCTGCCGTTGGACTCCACGGTGGGGCAGCGGTTTGCGAGGCCGCTGCCCTTCACCTGCGCGTAGGTGAGCTGGCCTCCGGCAGAACACAGCATCGGGCGACGTCGCCACCCGATCTTCCACATGCAAGAGCGGCAACCGCGACTTCCCAGCCAAGCGTCTGAACTGCTCTGCCGTGATCGCCTTGGCCGGCGACGCGGCCACTCCCAGCAAGACACCTCGGCAGATGACCAGCGCTCCACCGAGGACTTCTGGCAGAGGGTCCTATAGATGCTATCTTGGGCCCAGAAGTCACCCTTTTTTCAGCCAGAGTGGCCCAAGGCAGCGCCGATGCTCAAGAGCGGGGCAGCCTCAGGTACGGCACTTCTCGGGCTATTGCTACAGCTCGCATAGCTCGCAGCGTCTTCGGCGCTGTTCCAAGGGCCAGTTTTGCAACCCGAGCAGCCCAGGAAAAGCCCTCGGCCGGAGCCTGCAGACGGCTTTGACATTTGGAATGGAACATAACGGAACCGAAACAGACCTGCACCATGCAATACGATACAGTCCCCACTGTGGCCTCGTGCGCATGGCCGGTCGCGGAAGTCTGGGGCGCGCGGGGGGTCTGGTGGGCTGCTGGAGGCCCGGTCAAAAAGCAGCTGCCTGCCACCGCAGGCGTCGGACAAATCAGCACGGGGCCACGAAAGACACTCTCTGCCAAGCAAGACCGTTCCTAGCACCGCCGTAGCGACGAGGACGCCGGCGCAGACCTCCAGAAGTGCCAGAGAACCACTTCTTTCAAAGAGTGCGGGTGCTCTGCTATGGTCCAGGTATGCATACGTATGCTCATACGATAGATGGGTTCACAAGTTGTGGGCTCTTTCCTGACTCGTGCCGACAAGAAGCAGGGTAGGAGGAGCGCGCCATCTTTGACTAGGTGCAGGGCTGGAAGGGCACTTAAGCAAAAAACCTGTGACCGGCAGCACCGGAGCAGAGAATGGCTCGTGCATGCTCGTGCTAGTTGCAAGTATCGTGCAACTAAATGAGACCTCTCATGTCCGATGGATGCCGCCGACTGGTCTCGAGTCGCAACCTCGACTTTTGTATCCTTTTGCCGTGGCACATCTCTCTCAGACGGCATGCAATCCACAAGGTGCGGACTAATTCACGCAAACACGTGCATCACGAAAGGCCTGTCGACCACTTGGCTAAGTGTGAAGCGCATGCCCTATTTGCTTCACGGTCTGGGCTTATCTGGGCTTGTGCTCATTGCGCTGTTTATCGCTGTCTCCTCTGCGGACTGAAGCTGGAGCTCCAGGTGAAACATATCGCATGCATTTCAGGGAGAGGGGGCGGTACAAGAGCTTTCATGAGAATCTAAGGCCATGCGACCATGCAGTCGCGTTCCGCCTTTTCATGTTGAGTCAAGCCATCGCCCCTGACCCCAAGCCCTACAACGGAAAAAGAGCCCGTGAGCAACTACAACTACACCGTGAGAAGCTGCGACGTCGAGCGCAACGCTCAGTGCCTCGGTTTCGCCGCCCCATTCCAGACCCGCAAGGTTCCCCGCATGACCCCGAAGTCCCAAAGTCACGACTTCATGGCAAAATCGAAGGGGGATTGCACCAAGGTCGCGCCATCCAGCGTAGGGAAGTAAGGCCACGGCATTGGCGGTGGCGCTGGGATGTCCAAGCGCGAGTGGCACAGAGGGCAGTTCCGCAGTTTGCGGACCTGCAACAGCGACGGGCTAGGTTCACACTGAAATCGTGCCAGAACATGCCAGAACAAAATCCTGAGGAGAGATTCCCGTTTGCCTCCGAGGCATACATACGATGCCGACAGACGCGGCATTTGATGGTCTCACCCAGGGGACCTGCGTCGTCAAGCTCTGACTGCAGGCCACATCGGATTCAATGTCCTCTTGTTTCCTACGGCAATTAAAACGAACACACCCCCCTAGGAGCCGGAGGCAGAGGTTGCTGGGGATGCCGGGCACGCGCAAAGTTTTCCTTCAGGAAGTCCTGCTTGAACCCGGTCGATTTGGGCTTCTACTCTCTTGTAAGCGTATCGAACCTCGGCTGGACTGCAAAACTGACTCATAAGGACCCCAAAGACTTCAAAGCCCACAGCCTGTGCCGGGCGGGTACGGCCCAGAATTGGGCCCCCGGTCCTGTACACATAGATGGAAATGCTGCTTCGATGGTTCACCAGTTGAGGGGCAGTTGGCAGTTGGCAGTTCACGCTCATTGCAAAACGCAGCACAAGAACGGCTAGCACAACTCTCCTCAGGAAAGATGGACCGCCCTGAGGCCACACAGAAAGCGAGCCGATGGTTGCAGCTGGAACCTCGGCAAGTGGAAAACAGGGGTGGGGCCCTCGCCAGTTCACAAGTGCTGGAATGCATGGAGAACATGCAAATCAAAACGTAGCTGCGCGCATCTTTTGGACAACATCCAACTCCAGCAGCTCCAGGGTCTGCGCCGACTCGACATGCAACACCCCACGAGGCCTCGATGGTCCTGCCATACAGTAGGGGGGGTCGAGCGGAACACCGGAAGTCTTCACGCAGATGCCGATCTTCATGATCTTCATGAGCCCGATGAGCAGCTTGGCCAAGCAGTCTGAGCCTTTCTCCAGTGCTTCTCCAGTGGACGGCCACGGTACTCAGCCCACCAGCCAATTGGCCGCTTCATCATGATCTTCCATTGCTGGCAATCGCTTCACTACCAGAAGTGAAGCTCGTCATCGACATCGCCTAGGTAGATGTACGGCAGTTCGCACCCGTCTTGGAACTCAGTCTCGCAAAGCCTGACCGGGGATCTCTCATGATAGACCTGCTGCTACCATTACTACTAGTTACCAGTTGCTATCGTGCTGCCACCATGCCTGACATGGTCCTCCAACACGAAGTTGCTTGGCGTGAACCTTGCGGCCCGTCCTGCGTAATTGTCGGTCCAAGCATGACGGGACAAGGTGGCCAGAAGGCCAATCAGCAAATCGTCATAAAGAGCTCCATCCTCGCGATCTTCGCTTGACTATCACTATCTTGTCCTCAGCTTCAACAAGGTCATCTGGCAGCCCGTGTCTCTGTAACAAAGTGAACAGAGAGAGAGCGAGAGAGAGAGAGAGAGAGCTCTGCGTTCAGTAAGGTCATGTCCAGCCGCAGCAGAGGCAACCTTGTACACATCCACTTCCTGGGTCCAGTAGGCTTCCATGAGACGAAGACCTATCAGACTCTAGTATGGGCACGCAGAGGCGGCTTAGCCATTAGTGTGCGACATGTTGTCTGGAGTCAAGGAGCTTGACACCTTGGATGGTATAAGTGGGCTTCAAGCACAGCTCGTGGAGCTCATCATCCTGTCAGCGGTGTACAGATGTGTGCGGTCTCGCCGTCAAGTGTTCTGCGTGCTGCGCTTCAGCTACGCCAGCTACGTGAAGTGCGTCGAGGGCCAGGCATCGAAAGGATTTTTGAAGTGCATCACCATTGCTTCCTCTTCATGCGGCAGTCTTTCCTCAAGCAAGGGGCCTGCCTGCGCTGGAGAGGCTTCACCAAGGGTGGGGATTGCAGTACACATTCTTGTGTCAGCACAACAAATGCGTGTTCCCGCCGGCCTTTCCGAAGCCAGGCCCTTCCACCAGCCTTTGACCAGCAAAAAGCTGGTCGTGACAGCAACATGCATACAAAACATCCGAGCTCATGGCACCCAGCCAGGCTTTTGGAAGCAAGGGTCTAGCTCGACCCAATACCCTCCTGCACAGGTGATGCTTGCAGTCCTTGACAACTGTTCCTCATAGTTCCTCTGAGTGCGTGCATGAGTGCCTGCAGGTCCAACCCAACTTCTTCCAGTCGTCTTGACTTTGGATCCGATCTTTCTGTCGAGCCGTACCTGGACTACATGGAGGTTCACACGGTCCATGCACCGACGGCCGGGATGACGTTCAAGAGCGCAAAGGAGAATTCACATGCAACTCACGTGCGGTCGACTACTCGACTACTCGACTTAGGTCTGGGCTATCACATTGGAAGGGCTGGGCTCTGCACCCTTCCTCAACGCGTCACATTCCGCGTCGCAGCATCTTGAGGATTCATTGCACATCATTACACTTCCAGAATCATGCAATTTCGTGTCGAAATCGCAAGGCTTCCGAGCACCCAAAACTAAGATGATGTCGCCTTGAACAACACTCCTTGGAATCATGCCATGTATGGGCCATAACCATCTACAAGATGACAGCGCCCGAATGTGCATGGACACTTGGGTTTCTGAAGACGGTACCTTGCATGACGTAGTACTCCACGGTCGGGTTGGTGATAACAAGGGTGAGCTCTTCTCCACTTTGCACCGAAGCACTCTCCAGTGTGGCGTGACTGGGAAGTATACTTCCTGGGGCAGCGTTGTGTGCAAAAAGTGAGATAAAGGGAAGTGGTGGAGGTCGCTCCCCCCCCCACCCCCAAACCCCCGCCCCGGCCCACAAAGTAGCGAAACCCGTCAAGCCCTCCGGGCCTTTGAGTAGCAGGCGCTGTGCGCGAGGCGCCACATCCAGAGCTGCCTCGATGATCTGCTGGAGGTCCTGAACAGCACAAACAGCTCGGCCCTTTCATCTTCAGGGTCAGATTGGGATGGCCATCCTGCGGAATCAGAAATCATGGGAGTACACTTCTCCCCACCTGGATGGTGTTGCTGGGGTCCAGTTCTGGTGCCAGCAACGTGGCGCCACTCAGCGACAGGATGGGAATCTTCAGCGAGCTCATGCGCGCGAAGCTGTGTCCAAGCAAGCCATGCGGCCCCTTGTCATTGTCTGCCCAACAGCTCGCACTATCATGGTCAGAATTGCTGAGGGCTGCTAAACAACGTCAATGTACGGTACAACTTCGTCCAGTACTGGCCCTGGCCACGAGAGTTGACTTTGAACCGACAGCGGCACCAAGGCTTTCAGATTGCACCGCGCCACGAGAAAGACTCGCAAGCGCCGCTCTCGTCCCTGCGTGCAAGGCTCCGACAGCTGACTGACCAGTCGCTGATCCGTGTGTGGCACTTTGGGCAGGGCAGCAGCAACTGATTCACGGGATCCTGCAGAAATATGTAGAAGTGATCACGTGAATTACGTCAGACTCCGGCTCTGGCATGCGTGGCAGAGGTAGAGGCGCTGGTTTCTGCTTAATTGGAGCTTTTCACCAACCCGACTTTCATGTCAAAAAGAAAGCCATGCATTTCGGGACTTGGCACCACGACTCCTTAGTGACAGAGGGGACACTCGCCAGTGGTTCGAGAACTCTGCAGGGCACAGGGGCATCCTTTTGTCTGCACTTGCACTGTTGATTAAGGTTCTTTGTTCAATAAAGGGTAGCACCTTTATGCATCTACATTCATGTACAGATATATCTCAAATGGTATCTCAACAAAATTATGCCCGCGTAGACACCAAACGGTGAGAGACCATGGTGACACCAAAGAGCACTGCAATCAATGGTCCAAGAGCAAATCCGAAAGGCACCAAGAGCCCAGACGTCCAAAAGCGACGGCATCTCGCATTTGGTGAACACACACGCGCAACAGCGACGACAGCTTCGCCATTGGCGAACCCAGACGTTCAAAGGCGACGACGCTTTCGCATCTGGTGAAGGTAAATGCCCAAGAGCGAAGACAGTCGCGCATTTGGAGAGCCCAGATGTCCAAAGCGACGACAACTACGCACCCTGCGAACCCGGACTCCAAAACGTGATGACTGTTTCGAGGACGGCGTTTGCAAGCACGCCCGCGCCCAAGCGAGGGCGCGATTTTCGTTCAAAATACAAGCAAGCTGCAGCAAGCTTCGAGAAAAATGCCGGGCCGTGGGCCCTCCCCGCGCGCCGGCCCTGCGCGGCGGACTTGCGCGCCAGACGCGCGCCACGCGCCTAGCCCCTCCTCCTCTACATGTTCGAAAACCCTTTGTGTTGACACAGCTGGGGAAGAAACTCACTTCCAAATGCTGTGGGTCCTTGGGCGTGCTCCTGGTGAAGATGCTCAGGGCCAAGTCTGAGAACTTGGTGCGCATCTCGTCGCTTATGTCCCCAGAAGCCTGTGAGCCACAGGAGCACTGAGTTCGTAGAAGGGGGTTGGGGCTTCGCAGTTTTCAGAAGCGGCCTCCAGCTTGATGAATGCCTTGGAGCACTGCATGTAGAACTTGTTGTAGTAAGTGGTGAGCGCCTCGGACAAAATGGCTTGAGGGCTTTTTGGGGCCTTTTTGGGGTTCAGCAAGGGCTTTGCAAAGAGTCTTGCCCGGGCCCCGGACTATCAGGGAATATATGGTCTGTGTGTCGAGGATGTCCTGCAACTAAAGCCCTTCGACGAAGACCCGGAAGACCCAAGTGCTGTTTCCACATGCAGGATTGTTCGCCCTGCAAGTCCTCGTATTCAGCCAGCCGCAGGGATGTCTTCATGGCCTGCTAGAAGTCCGCTGGCGGCAAGCCAACACGAGAGCATGGAACAACATTGCACACACACACACACACCCTTGTGTTTTTCCCCTGCGGTTCTGGTAGGTCAAAGACTGAAAGTGAAGGACGATACTCAGTCGAGCTAGGGCAGGCACTAATCATGGTTGCCATTCAGTGAATATGCAAACACCTATCTGATTCTCGCCAGACACGTGCGGCAACGCACGGTCGCAACTTTCTTTCTTTGTCTTATTCACATGGGTAGTTCTCTTAATCAGGGTCCCTTGTTGGGATCCCTTTTCAAAGGGTGCCGCCTTATAGTGGGTACCCAAACATGGACCGTAATTTTGGAAACTACCCACATGTGCCACCTTGATAACGATGCCGCCATGGCGCCCGCAACAAGATAATAGTACAAATGGACAGGGAATGAAATGGCACGCTTCTTTGTTCGCAAGCTCATGAACTTGTGCGGAAGTGAACAAGCTATATGGGCGAACGAACGCATGAACACAAAGCGAGCGAATACTATTTTAGTAAGGGCACGATCATAAAAATGAGAGCTTTTTTGTACTTATCGGGTCCTAAGTGAGGGGGGTTCTAAGGACCCAAAAATAGTGCATTAAACGCTTCTTGACAACGGACAATAATGTTCAAAACCCCACTGTACGTTCAATTTGTTGGTTTTTATCGCGGGAGTTCGCCTTGCGCAGCAAGAATATCCACAAGACTGAACGATCGCAGGCTAATCTGACACATGCCTCGATCGTGATCAAAAGCCGCTCAACACGGAACATGACCACAGCTACACAATGCACATCAGCATCACTAGCATCGTACATGCATGGCTTTAGACGCGAACCGCCCTCGCGCGCCAGGGTGCTCAATTTCAGACATGACGTTTCGCCTCTGACAAATGCCTCAATCGTCATCACGATCCTTGTGCACAGCACTCAGGCTCGTCATCTTGTGTCTACACAGGCAAGGGCACCATCTCAACAGGACGGTTGGCCAACACGCGCGGCGCTCTCGAATCACGTCTGTGCCAGTCAGCTTTGGTAAGCAGATGTGGATGGAAACTCTACACGGTAGCTTCTGTCAATCGTTTCACCAGTGTCATCATGCCTCACAGAACAAGAATCAAACCATTGCTGCCTCTGACAAATGCCTCGAATGTAATCACGGAGATCGTGCAATGCACTCAGGCTCGTCATCTTGTGTCTTCACAGGACAGCATCATTCGCGCTCAACACGGAGTAAGGGCTACATACAAGGAGGACCGAAGCAAATCGCTCGATCGCATGCATGGCTGCACAACGAAACTGGACTCGAACAACTTCAGACTGTTTTGCCTCTGACAAATGCCTCGACTGTAATCACAGAGATCGTGCAATGCACTCAGGCTCGTCATCTTGTGTCTTCACCGGCAAGGGCACCATCTCAACAGGACGAGTGGCCAACACGCGCGGCGCTCTCGAATCACATCTGTGCCAGTCAGCTTTGGTAAGCAGATGTGGATGGAAACTCTACACGGTAGCTTCTGTCAATCGTTTCACCAGTCTCATCATGCCTCACAGAACAAGAATCAAACCATTGCTGCCTCTGACAAATGCCTCGAATGTAATCACGGAGATCGTGCAATGCACTCAGGCTCGTCATCTTGTGTCTTCACAGGACAGCATCATGCGCGCTCAACACGGAGTAAGGGCTACATACAAGGAGGACCCAAGCAAATCGCTCGATCGCATGCATGGCTGCACAACGAAACTGGACTCGAACAACTTCAGACCGTTTTGCCTCTGACAAATGCCTCGACTGTAATCACGGAGATCGTGCAATGCACTCAGGCTCGTCATCTTGTGTCTTCACAGGCAAGGGCACCATCTCAACAGGACGGTTGGCCAACGCGCGGCGCTCTCGAATCACGTCTGTGCCAGTCAGCTTTGGTAAGCAGATGTGGATGGAAACTCTACACGGGAGCTTCTGTCAATCGTTTCACCAGTCTCATCATGCCTCACAGAACAAGAATCAAACCATTGCTGCCTCTGACAAATGCCTCGAATGTAATCACGGAGATCGTGCAATGCACTCAGGCTCGTCATCTTGTGTCTTCACAGGACAGCATCATGCGCGCTCAACACGGAGTAAGGGCTACATACAAGGAGGACCCAAGCAAATCGCTCGATCGCATGCATGGCTGCACAACGAAACTGGACTCGAACAACTTCAGACCGTTTTGCCTCTGACAAATGCCTCGACTGTAATCACGGAGATCGTGCAATGCACTCAGGCTCGTCATCTTGTGTCTTCACAGGCAAGGGCACCATCTCAACAGGACGGTTGGCCAACGCGCGGCGCTCTCGAATCACGTCTGTGCCAGTCAGCTTTGGTAAGCAGATGTGGATGGAAACTCTACACGGGAGCTTCTGTCAATCGTTTCACCAGTCTCATCATGCCTCACAGAACAAGAATCAAACCATTGCTGCCTCTGACAAATGCCTCGAATGTAATCACGGAGATCGTGCAATGCACTCAGGCTCGTCATCTTGTGTCTTCACAGGACAGCATCATGCGCGCTCAACACAGAGGAAGGGCTATATACAAGGAGGACCCAAGCAAATCGCTCGATCGCATGCATGGCTGCACAACGACGCTGGACTCGAACAACCTTCAGACCGTTTTGCCTCTGACAAATGCCTCGACTGTAATCACGGAGATCGTGCAATGCACTCAGGCTCGTCATCTTGTGTCTTCACAGGCAAGGGCACCATCTCAACAGGACGGGTGGCCAACGCGCGGCGCTCTCGAATCACGTCTGTGCCAGTCAGCTTTGGTAAGCAGATGTGGATGGAAACTCTACACGGGAGCTTCTGTCAATCGTTTCACCAGTCTCATCATGCCTCACCGAACAAGAATGAAACCATCGCTGCCTCTGACAAATGCCTCGAATGTAATCACGGAGATCGTGCAATGCACTCAGGCTCGTCATCTTGTGTCTTCACAGGACAGCATCATGCGCGCTCAACACGGAGTAAGGGCTACATACAAGGAGGACCCAAGCAAATCGCTCGATCGCATGCATGGCTGCACAACGACGCTGGACTCGAACAACTTCAGACCGTTTTGCCTCTGACAAATGCCTCGACTGTAATCACGGAGATCGTGCAATGCACTCAGGCTCGTCATCTTGTGTCTTCACAGGCAAGGGCACCATCTCAACAGGACGGTTGGCCAACGCGCGGCGCTCTCGAATCACGTCTGTGCCAGTCAGCTTTGGTAAGCAGATGTGGATGGAAACTCTACACGGGAGCTTCTGTCAATCGTTTCACCAGTCTCATCATGCCTCACCGAACAAGAATGAAACCATCGCTGCCTCTGACAAATGCCTCGAATGTAATCACGGAGATCGTGCAATGCACTCAGGCTCGTCATCTTGTGTCTTCACAGGCAAGGGCACAGTCTCAACAGCATGTTTGCCCAGTACGCTTGGCGTTCTTCGAAGTGCCAGTCAGCTTTGGTAAGCACATGTCGACGAAACATGATGCAACTACGAAACATGATGCAACTATCGCGGAAGCTTCTGCCACTTGTTTCGCAGTCTCACCATGTGTCACGGAGCAAAGAAGGCTAAGAGGACATTCCGCCAGCATATAGCAACACATACGGATTCGGCAAAACAGAAGCGAACCGAATTATCCGAATTGCACAACTTCCTTTTCCATCGCGACTGGAAACAAAGACACACGAATGCTGATGGTTCTCGTCTCCCGTGGCCTGCTCGAACTGTCCCTCGTACAGTTGCCGCTGAGAGAGCAGGTAGATGTGGTACGCCTGCTCAAAAAAGATGCTGCAATGCTACCCCCAACTTTCGCTTATCGAATGCTCTGTCTGGTGACCCTCACGGCAGTGTAACTAGGGCATCCCGGCCTGACAAATAACCCATGGTACCCTTGTCTATTCTGCTAGGAACACCATGAACACGAGTATTGTTGCTGGCCATTCTTTCTGTTCTGTCGCGATACAGCCATGCTTAGAAAATGAAGGTTTCGGGCATACTTAGATCTCTTGTAGCGTTGGGGGGCCAACTCTCCCGTCCTCGCAGCCACGCCAGGGGCTCTCCAGAGCGCGGTCGCTGGAGACGCTCTGGTCCTGGGTTTTTGGCAACAAGGCGCGTACGATCATCTGACATCTGGAGGGTTTACGATGTTCGTGGGTACCACCTTACTGGGGTTCTTATGCTAAGGGGATCCTACAACTTGGGGGTCTATATTAGGGGCCCCTTATTCTCGCAAACCCCGACATCTAGAGTAGAGACAGCGGCCTGCGTGACCAGCGACTGCAGCGTCTGTGCAGTCGTCATCGTGCCCTGCGTGGCGCCTGCCAAAGTGGTATGACTGAACGACTGTTGATTTTACAGGCCCTATGCGGTGCCCTAGAATAGAAGCAAAAAAGGGAAGATACTGTATGCTTCCACCTTCCATACCTCTTCCGATAACAGAGAAAAACCCAAAAGCGTGCACCGGGGAATTTTTAGTCTTGGGTTGTCTGTGCAGGATTCACTGCCACCTGAATAAATCCCCTGAGCGCAGTAGTTATCCCAAAACCCTCCGCAGTGGGCCTGTCATCTGGGCGTCCAAGGTTTTATTCTTGAACCTCAGACGCGGAACCACTGCAATCACCCCCAATCACCCGACAGTTGCAGGATTGACTCTTACATCCATAGGGCCGGCACTTCTCGACCTCCAGAGCTGCCAGCAAGTACAACCTTAGACAGCTGCAGACATTCTCCACTTCACTCATTAAATCTGAAGCCTCCCTCCCAAGATTTAAAACATGTCAAGGATTTAAGTTCTCCCAGGGCCCCCCCCCCCCCCCCGCCCCCCCCTCACTCAGTATCTGTAGCCTTGAAGGGTCGCTTGTGTTCTGAGCTTTGCCCTTCAACGATGCCGAGCAACTTCTTTATTCTGTCAGGATGCCGCTGAGCGCCACCTGCAACTGGAGCGGACTTGCCGCAAAGCACATGTGCCACGTGTACTACGAACAGCAAATGGGTTAGCAATGAGTGCAGAATAGGGCGACTGCAAGCCAAGGACATTTTTTGCTCACCGGCATCACCACTGCTCGAAAGTCTCTTTGAGCAGCTGCGGCAAGCCGGGCTGCGCCCAAATGTCGTTGTGCCTGCATGGGAAGCCATGCAGCCTTAGCTCTGGAGCTCAGATCTTGTGACTGCAGGATGGTTGCGGGCTTCTTGGAAAGCCTTCGACTCTTTGCGGGCGCAGGCTGAGGGAGAACTCTTGCGTTCAGGGTCTGACCGGCACAGCATGTCGAGAGCAAAGATGTCTAATGGCAGGCACGGCACGGCACTCCAGCCAACTCGGAGAGCTTCCTGCCGCAAGTGCCATGTCGACTTCCCTTTTGAAGCTGCTTGACCTGTCAGGGCCTGAGGGTCGGGGAAACATATCAGGCCTGCCATGGCTAGAGGGAACCTTCCCGTCATCCGTGCCGTGGAGGATGACCACCTGAGTCTCACGGCTCTTTAACCAGCGCCGTTTCGCACTTGTCACAGGAGCTGGGGCTCTGGCGGGCATCTTGGCAGCTACAGCTTGGACTCGGCGAGCGGAATCGAACTGGAGGTCCCCCCAGCCATCCCGAACCCATCTCTCCAATCCTGCCAAAAGCACGAGACATCGCAAAGCACCTCCACGTCCGCAGGGTTGCCAAACATATGAGGCCTTCTCGCAGGCTGCGCCAGGGCAGCACCGCCTCTAGCAGCGACCCCGCTGCGGCCGCAAAGGACAGGAAGGGTGCCTCCGAAGGGCCGTGCCAGCGAGTTGCTCACAGGCTGGCTTCTTTCTGATCACACCTAATAACGAGAGCAAGAACAATAAAAATAATAAACAATAAAAATGATCGTCATCATGCAAAGTCGATGAAGATGTGCAAGATGCAGCTGGCAAGCCTCAAGGATCACACCCCTCACTCGGCGGCCCTCATCTGCCAGCAAGGCTTCCAAAGATGCCAGCGCGATGCCTGTGCCGAGACCTCAATCAAGAACCCCTAAACCGTAAACCCGAAACCCTAAACCCTCAACCCTAAACCCTGCTAAACCCTAAACCCTAAACCCTAAACCCTCGCAAATCGGAAGTGCCCTTCAAGGTTCCACTCTTCCTGCCACCAAGGGTCTGTGACCCCAGATGACGACCTCTTCACTTTGAATTCGCGAGTTTGTCTCTGGACACCCGACATCCGAGCCGTTCAACGTGCGCAGTAGGGATCATCTGGGAATGGGGTACTCTGGAGATGCTGTGTTGCGACATCCGGCGTGCCCTCCAGGCATTCTCTAAGGAATTCTACTCCAAAGATACTTTGGGGGTACTGGAGCCGGGAACAAGAGCCACACCTTGACATGGGCCCCAAAGTCCTGAAACCTCGGACCCTGAAACTTCTCAAACGACCCGGCATCCCCTCCTCCTCCTCCGGCGGCAGGGACTGAACAACAGCCCGGACATCCGCCACTGCACTGGCCTCAGCAGGCTGGGGCTTGGCATGCGGATCTTGGCGGCAGAGTCTCAGCACTACTTGAAGGTTCAGGGCACATACGAGCCAATGAAAACTGTGCGTATTACCCAAACTGTATCCATATTTGGGCACTTAAGGGGCTTATTCAGTGAGTTAGAAGTACAGATGTACTTGGTTAACAATGCCATGAACCTCCAAGTAGTGAGAGCACTGCACTTACCACTGCATCACGGTCAGCTAAGGCAGATTCCAAGTCGCGAGAAATCGGCTTCACGGGGCTTCACAGTTCAGGCTTTGGACGGCGTGCCTCTGTTGGCCAGCAGAAATCAGAGTAGCCGCAGCCACAGTAATCGATGGCAATCACCTGCACTAAGCTTACTCTTAGGCTACAATTGCCCAATAGTCTCTGAGTCCTTTGAAGTCATGGTCAGATCACAGTGGCAGCTGCTCTTCTCCGTCTTCAACTTTACGGGATGGTGTCTTGCACGTGCAGCCTCAGCGCACCTCACATCCGAGTCGCGTCGCAAGCAGCTTGTAGAGGTCTGTCCGATGTTGTACAACCGCGTTGCCAGCTTGCCTTGGCTTGGAGGCGGCTTGGAGGCGGATCTTGCTGCAAATTTGACACCACTTACACTTCCACTCTGGCCACGGAATGCTACAAGAACGTAGACCGCATCTGACTTGCTGACTTTCAAGCTGAGATTCCCGTGCAAGTACACCACGGTCTTCGTTTTCTTCTGTGCTGTTGGGGACAGGCGCAGCCCGGAAACCATACCGTTGGGGCTCTTGACCATCAACGGAACAGCATTGGCAAGGCCTGCCCATAAAGCCACAGACCAGACTTACAAGCTCACAATATCTCACAAACACAGTGAGCGGCAGTCTTTCAAGAACTGCAGCACTTGCTAGTGACTGCTGTCGGCTCGCCTTCAAACGCGCCCACTGTTTCTGAGTGGGCTAGTAGGCCCAGCAGCCGTGTGCTCAACTGCACCCAGCGTGGTGAGGGCCTCACCGTCTTAATGATTGTTGACGAGGATCAGAAGGGTTTAGGAGGAGGACCCTGCCTGGACAGGTCGCTGACATCGTAGGGCGGCCAATTAGTCCCAACGCCAAAGGCGATGGCAGATCGTAAACGAGCAGAGAGCCGTACAGCGAACACCTCTGCTGAACGTGCACAGGCCAAATGGTTCAGGTTACTCGTTGGCTGCTCTTCCAGCTCAAGAATCATCCAGCTTTCCTGGCGAGCTGCGGTCAGCAGCGGCAGACAAAGCAGCCCAGCTGAAAAGCCCAGGCACAGACCAAGCGCCATTGCGCTGCTTACAATTTGCACGCCTTCTGCAGGGTCTTGTTGGTACCAGAATAAGAGGCTGTATCAGATTACATATATCATACTGTCTACTTGCATGCTTTTGTTGTCGCTCAGTTTGCAGCCACAGCAGCTTGAGTTGGCAAATGCCGCACAAGCATTCCCGAATGAATTCTTCATGCATCTATGACAGCAACCCGAAATTTGAGGAGTGCGTGTCCTCTTGGCTGTCACTGCTGCTTCTGCTTCCCCTGCCACTGCATTGGACAAGGCCTGGCATCTCCCTGGCCATCTGATTCAGCAGTTTCGCTGCCTGGCTGCGGTCCGAAAGCTGGACGTGCAAACATAAGAGTGAGTTGGGAATGATGGGCAGGCCACAAAGACGCAGCATGCTGAGATGCATGAGGTCTGCTGCTCCGAGTGGTACTGCTGATTGCTTCTTCTTGAATGCTGCTGGAGTTCGAGCTTCGAACTTTGATCCCTGGCCTCCGTGTGGCGGCTTGCCTTCCGGTAAAGCTGCACTGCCTTGCCGCAACAAGCATGAAGCATCGGGGTGAATCTACCAGCTCCTTCCTCAAACCCACACACAAAAAAATGCCGCAGCTCAAGAACTTTTCTGGCAGGGACCCGTGGTTTGGAGTTTTGGAGGGACAGAGAGCACGGGATGGACAGCCACCGAAGTACTGAACGACTGCTTTGGCAGCCTCAATCTTCTTGTTCTTGTCAAGAAGATGCTGGGCGTACTTTGCCAGGAGACCTGGCCAGTCCAGGAAGCACTGCAAGGTTGAAACAGCTGAAACAAGCATCATCCTCAAGTTGGTGTCGTGGCGAAGCTTCGCTGAGATGGCACATGTCCAGAAACCAGCATGATAGTGCACTGCCAAAGACTCACGCCGTCCCTTAGAACCTTAATAAAACTAATATATATTGTTTAATATCCTCTTGGGTTTTATATCAACCAAAAACAACAAAGAATTCCCAAGGGGGATATAATCATGCTTACTTGACAAACTCCAGCATAAGCTCTGCAACCTGGGCCAGCCTTCGATCTGCTGGAAGTTATGTTGCTGCGCGAGGTTCACCGCCAGTTCCCACTGGTTCAGCAGGACACACCTCTCCAAAAGCACAAAAACACACCAAAAGGTAGGTGCCGCACAGCGCGCCGGCTCTTCTACGTACCGGGAATTGGGAAAGAAAACGGAAAGACATCTGCTCAAGTTGCAAGGCTTCGGGGACTTGGGTGCACAGCGTAGCTTATCGAGATATGTACCCACCAAGGCCATAGCGTGTCAACCGCCGTCTTGACGTCGCCGTGGCGCAAATAAGCCTGGACGGCCTCAAGCCAATGGGCAAACGCAATACTGCACAGCTGCATGAACTTCTGGAAGAACAATCATAATGATAAAAAGAACCCTTCCTCTCAGCAAACGCAGCCGCTAAACCGAACCTGTCAAACAATCATTCACGTCGAAAAGAACAACAACATTAGCAAGCATGTTCACAAAAAACACATCTCTATGCCGTGGACCGGGCATAAAGCCACCCACCAGACTCTATAAGTTTGCACCGGCCCGCAAAACTAAAGCCAAAGCCCGAAAATCCGGGACAAAGCATAAACGTCTACACAATCTGCACTCGGTCCTGCTCGCAAAGCCCAACGGAGGCGAACTTGTTGCCCACCTCTGTCAGGAGCGGACTGCCTCACAGTGCAACAAGCTGGGTTCAGTAAGCCCCAAAAAATTGGTGAATCCAAACGCATGTAAAGTGCCGAAGGCGCACTGCTGCTAAACTAATCGTTTAGGGAAACTAGGACTAGGACCTGGGACGTTGCTTCCTGCATGTTGGCTTGTCAGTGTTTCATAAGATGTTTGTCGATACTGGGCTATGCCATGCGGAATTAGAGCTGTCGACAGCAGAGAGTGCGGCATGAGGGTCTGGTAGCGTCATGATACGTGACAGTCGCTCCACCTCCTTCTTCAAGGTCTGGTGTCTTCACGAACTAGCTTAAGAAGGTCAGCGCCTCTGTCCTCCCTTCTCTCTATTGACTCTATTTGTAATGATGAAGGCATCTTGAAGGCTGACCATGATGGTATTGCGCCGGCACCGGAGTGGTCCAGGCTGCAAGGCACGCCGCTGCAAACGCAGCGCTTGCAGCGTGTGTATGCATGCGTTGCTTTGCCCGCTGCGTCTCATGAAGGCCTGGTGGTATGTCAACTGCTGTACATGACATTCGCTCCACCTCGCTCTTCAAGCTTTGTCCTCCACTTGAGAAGGCCCAGCAGCCCCTCTGTCCTCCTTTCTCACCATCTGGATAGCAAACCCCTCTCAGCCGTTAAGCTCCAGAATCGGCATCTCTCGGCACTGTCGTAGATTTGGCTGTGCAAGTCTGAGATCTGCATGCGAAAGACCAGGACTGTGCTGCTCCTACCCCCAGTCTCGCAGTGAGGGACCAGCCTTCCGGCAGCTGCGGGATTAGTCTTTCCAGGGAGTCGTAATCCTGCGCATGCAGCCACAACTCGTCCGGATCAGAAACAACCCAACACCCTAAGACCTGGGACCTGCCAATCCTTGCTTTGGCTAGATTTACATTAACGGTGCGGTGTCCGTGGTGCATCGACGCATTGCCTAAAATCAGACGGACAGTGGTCCTCCAAGAAATAGTACGTGTCCACCAGTGCAGCATTGTTTCCTGCCTGAGGTAACGCATGCGGTGGCTTTCAAACTTCTTCCCCAAGCTCATGTCGCACTCTCAAGGCGCCTTGGCGTAGTAGTTGGCTGCATTGGGCCACCTCAGCCGCAGTTTCTAAGGGCAAACAGGCCCTCCCAAGCCCGCTGTCACATTCGGTCTGCCGAATTCCCCCGTGCATATCACCTCCTTCCTTCTGCATCGAGCGGCTTGCAGCGGTCCGCGTAGTAATCGCCGATCGCACTCCATGCTTGGTGCAGCAGTTCCTGTAAAGATGGGCGGACTGCAAGCACGAACACTAAGCGGTCATGAGCAGGCTTGGTTTCGCCGTGCACCCCCCCTCATGACACACTGCCTGCCTCGTTGGCACCATGCGCCAGCTGAATGACTCGGAACCAGTCACCCAGGCGCACCCGAAGATCGATGGCGAGGTCCTCCGTCAGTGATCTGTAACCAAAAATACTGAGCCAGAGCTCGCTATCATGCTGGGGCGGGCAATCGGCAAACAAAGCCCAATTGACAAACAAAGCACATGTTCAGCTCAAGCTTTGATCTCAATCGGGCTCTACCGCCACGTTCCACTGCAATGTCTCGGCGCCGAAGACTCGGGGACCCCCATTCAGACCTCAATTGAAACTACATTGTGAGTTTGAAGCACTGGGCCTTTCGGTCGATCTCCCTGTACAGGCTCTCCGCCTCGTCGAAGCGCTGGAAATAGGCCGCCACCTCAGCCAGAAAAAGGCCCGATGCCCCCCCGTGACCTTCAACAGCCCTATACCCAAAACCCTAACCGGCCCTAAGCACCTAAGCTGGCAATCTTGCCCCTGGCCACCCCCCCGGCCTCAGCCTTCTGCTTCACCCGGTCGTCCTCCACATGCAGGAGACCGAAAGGTGGAGGAGTCTGAACTTCCCAAGGCCAGGGTCGCATGCTTGCATAACCGAAGCTTACAACAGCTGGGGGGGGGGGGAGTTTACGACTCAGAACACATGTCTGCAACTGCAGCTGGGATGTCCAGAAGGCGGAGGCGCTTCACCAGCTGGATGCCCTCGGTTTTCGCGGGGGGTGCTTTTGAGGATTTTTCAGCGTCTCGCAACCTCCACCGATGTTACACCAAGCAACGGAAACCCAACAAAAAAGCCTAAGCCTCCGTTGTGCCGCCCTTGCAAAGAAAGCATTCAACGTCACGGTGTCGCAGGCATGCTTTCCAGCTCCCCGACGTGATTGAAAAACATCGCCCTTGGCACCTGCCCTCTGCGACCGCGCCTGGTAGTCCTCGAAGCGCACGAAGGCCTTCTCGGCTACGCCGAACTCGAGCTGTTCTAAGGCGGCCTCCGCCAGCAGCCTGGTCCGGGTATATCAGGGATCTCACTACGATTTGGAGTTTGGGGTTTAGGACCTTGTACTCCGGAACCCGATGTCGCTCAGCCATAGGTTTCGAGTTATGTTCGGCTTGAGACATGTGTCTCTCCCCTCTGCCGCGCAGCACAGCGCAACTTTCTCCGCTTTGATGGCACACACGTCATTTTGCAGCAGGATTTTCCTCATCAGGTGAGCTGCCCCGCCATTGCCCTAAACCAGGCAAAAACCAGCATGACAAATATTCTTCCGGGGATAACAGCCAACTTTCTCACACTGTCATACTGAAGCCCACCCAAGGCCAATCTGCTTGAGTCCCAACATAAATGACCGTCTCGCACGTCTTTCTCGTCTTTGTTACTATAGGCTCAGCAAGAACTACTGGCAAGTTTCTTGCAGCGGTGCGTCGGCCGTGCGATGAAACAAACTCCTGCGAATCCGAGAAACTGCAAGCACTCCAATCAGGTCTCATCTTGGGCAATTGCATTGCTTGAGCAGGCCATCTGCCTGTAATGAAAGTTATCATGAAGGTTCTCTTTTCCTAAACAAGGCCATCAAACACCTACGCTACCCCTTTTTGGGTGTTGCAGTTCTGGGACATAACGGCCGCATTGGTCATGCCTGGCCGGATTTAAACTGATTGAAATTTGCGCCATCACAATTTGGAACAGGCACAAGCCCACAGACAGTGAGTACCGGTAAGACTGCGCAGAAACACCCCTACCTTACAGCCAGAATCGTAAGAATTGATGCCTCTGCATCATCGCGAAACAACCTCTAGACTCCAGCGTTAATTGCATGCACGCGAGGGCTTCCTCAGCCCTCCGCGCAGGAACCAGAGACTCACAGAAGCCCCCACCAGCCTGCGCAGGATGGGGGAGGGGGGGCCAGGAAGAGGAGAAGCTTGCATCCACGTAGCCTCAGAAGAGCCTCCACCAAAGACCTGGCAGTCAGCACTCACTGCCCAGGGTTCTAAGCAGGCTTCTGGGTAGCAGCCCACAGGTCAGAAACAGGTTTTTGGGTAGTAAGTGCTGGGGGGCGGGGGGGGGTCTCACTCACCACTTGTTGCTGATGCTACCGGCAGGCCAAATGACACTTAGTCGTATGGACAAACCTGGCTCTCCCCTTCGCGCGCCAAATAGCATCCCGAGCACAACCATGGGAATGTCTGATCCAGCGGAGTCTTAAGCCCAATCCTCAAAATGAACTGAAGACCTTATTCTCTACTCCGCTCGTCCGCCCAGCACCAAAGCACCATAAAGCACCCTTCGGCCTCGTGCACAGGACTTCTCGGCCTAGTGCTTTCCCAGCATCTTGGAGGCGCCTACAGCTGAACAAGCAACTTACATGGGCTGTGGCAAGAACCTCAGCACATGACATGACATGTAGCTACAAGCCCACGCTCTACTCTACTGCTGGGCAACGTGCCTGCAAACGGGCTGTTGAACATTGCCTCCCTACTTCGAGACTTCTGCTCGGCTTCCTGTTGCTCTCCTTAGCAGAGAAAGGAGCCCCATCGCGACGCTCAGAACATGTTCACAGCATGTTCATTTAACATTTCACAACATCTGCAGAATCTACAAGAACTCAAAAGCATTGACAAACAATTGCATGGTTTCCGGGCACATGGGGCAACGCAAAAGCAAAAGCGCTGCCAGCCGGGTGGCGCTGCTTCTTTCCCTGCTCGCTTTGCATCTGCTCGGCGTGGGCCCTCCTGGCGCGGTCCATCTCCTGGCGTGCTTCCGCGATCCCTTTACGAAACTTGTCAAAGCCTCTGTGTCTGACGAAACAAATTCCTGGAAGTCGGCGACAGATCACATCGGAATGCCAAGTCCCTCGGTCCTCCTTGGTCATGTGCCCTGAGGAGAGGACACCTGCAATGCAGCAATCGGAATTCCGGTGGGTGCCTGCCGATTTTTTGCTATTGACATTTGGGACCCGGTAGACCCAACTAAAGTCGAACGAAGTCCCGGCCAAGCCGTCAAGCTTTTCAGAGTTCAGACTTTGTTCAGCCGTGTGCGTTTGGAACAAGGGGACAAGCATCTTGTTCTGACCTTGACAAGCATTCGTTCAATGGCGTGTAGGGTGGCGACTAGATCATTCCATCAGATGATCTCACGTGACATTGTAGGGGCACATCAGGATGTATTGTGCGAGGTCCATCCACAACTGTCATCCCTCGCGATGTGCCGCCTGATCCTGTCACGGAGCCTGCCACTTTTCCTGGCAGCTGTGCTTGTCGATGCGCTTCAGACAGTTCCACATCCTGAGCAGCCGAGGCAGATTGAAGCGTTGGCGTCTTGAAAGTCCCAACGGAAAAGAGGACGGTAATGCATTTTCAAGACCAGATGTCTCCCTTCTTCATCAGGAAAGACCTGCTTTGTTCCTCCTCCTCCTCCTGCTGTGCCTGTGCCGGCTCATGGGCAGGACCACGATGGACTACATGTCATTCTCAGTAGCTGGCCCTACGGTACGTCAGGAAAGAAAAACTCTCTTCACAAGCTAGGTCACAAAGCGGGGGGGTTCAAACCCCGCCTGGAGACCCGAGAAATACCCGACACAATGGCATGTGCAGCGGCCTGCTGCGCCCGCATAGCTTGCAAGATGTAGGCTGCTCGGAGGGTCTGCGGGTGCAGATGCAGTAAGACGTGCTCTCAGAAGCCCTCACTCCTACGTGCCCCCCTACTCCCTCAACCTGATTGATCATGGCTACACGTGGGTTTTGAAACTTGTTCCTGTGCACTCCCTGAGCCACACCAAGGCCTTGAAGGCAGCCTACCCCTTGACTCTGCCGGCCTGCTGGAGTTCGTCCGCGGGCCCAAGCCCTGAAAAAAGGTCTTGGGCATAGGCTAGGGAACTAGAAACAACCAATCGATGTAGGATGATGCAGGGCTTGGGGTTGTTTCGGGTTCAGATGGGTCTCGCACTGCCTTTCGGTGTCTCTTCGTCCATTTTGCGGAACGGCCGTGGCTTGTTTTTATGACATATAAAATCCCATGGCGCCTGGGTAGCCGCGGCCCATGGCCTGATGGGCTGGCCACATGTCAGCATCGCCTGCCAATGCTTTTTGCTGACGAATCCCCCCCAGGACCACAACTCTTTGCACTAGCTGCCTTCGACCATAACACGACATCATGTTCTCGAGGCCTTAATAATTAGAATAGGCTTTTGGGGGGGGTGACTATATACTTATAACTTATAATGAAGTGCAGCCTGCAATCATACAAGAAACGACATCGGACCTCACCACTGCCTTCTTACTGCACTTCAGTGTCGAGTACAATGACTGTGTCGGCAGCGCCTTCCCCTTTCACATTCATTTCAAGCCACGGCACCGTCTGACATTCCTGCTTGGCGCACGAGCTGAGCCTGAAGCCTGGAGAAAAGGATGTGTAGGAAAGACAACGAGAGAGAGAGAGAGGGAGAGAGCGAGAGAGAGAGAGAGAGAGCGAGAGAGAGAAAGAGAGAGAGAGAGAGAGAGCGAGCGAGCGAGCGAGCGAGAGAGCGAGAGAGCGAGAGGAACGAGAGGAACGAGAGGAACGAGAGGAACGAGAGGAACGAGAGGAACGAGAGGAACGAGAGGAACGAGAGGAACGAGAGGAACGAGAGGAACGAGAGGAACGAGAGGAACGAGAGGAACGAGAGGAACGAGAACCAGACAACGGGACAACGAGAGAACGAGAGAACGAGAGAACGAGAGAACGAGAGAACGAGAGAACGAGAGAACGAGAGAACGAGAGAACGAGAGAACGAGAGAACGAGAGAGAACGAGCGAGAGAGAGAGAGAGAAAGAAAAACAAATACTAAGGCACTGATGGGCGCTGGATTCCGGAACGGATCACAGTGTTTGCCATCACGATGATAAAGTAGACACCACAATCGGTGAGCTTTCACGCTTCTACCACAGCAGCTCTCCTCTCCTCGTAACCAAAGCCCTCACGACTATAAAGGCTCGCTGATGTTGATCCCGAAGAAGTCCCATACCCTTCCTCAACCTGTAGATGCTCTGGCCTCGACTGCTCGCGGATAGTAGACTGAACCAGCGCCATCTGCTGCCTGTGCTCCTGTGCCTGCTTGTGGCATGAGAGATGCAAAGCCCACAGCCGGTGCCGTCCAACAAGTGACGGTTACAGTCTTGCTTTCTTTCAAATTTCAATTCAACAGCACCACGGGAGGACACAAAGGGCCTTCACGCGTCAAGCCGTGCCGCAGTCTGCCATTCTACACGACGCGACGATACTGGGAATCTTCATGACAAACATGAGGCAAGACACGTCTCGCTCCAGGCGCTCCACGTCTTCAGAAATTTGCACCAAACCATTCACCTGACAGTAGAAGCTGAAGAAGGGGAACCAGCATCTGACACTATCTTCCTGAGCAGCTGGGGACCAATGTTCGCTTGTCCTTTCCTGTAAACCGCAGAACTTCTCATCAGCATGCGCCTGATCTGGAGCTGTTTTGGCTGAAACCTCAGCATCGTATTGAGTCATATTGCATGCTTACAGCGTTATGTCAAAGGCAGTCAAAGCATGGGTTTTTGACAGGCAGCCAGCTGCTTGATCAACTCCCTCAGTGCGGTTGTCACACGGAAGTCACCTGACCGTCACAGAAACACTGCTTTGGGCCTCTATGGCGCTCCTGCATCGCTTCGTCACACAGCCAAGATGCTCGAGCCACTGGTAGGACTGCCGACCTTGACAACTTGAGGCTGAGTTGTTACCAACTCAGCGTGTCAGAAGTGATTGCAGAAGCGGGCCAAGTGTGCGACGGCTTGAGGTTTTGGGGGGGGCTCGAGTCATAAGCGGGTAAAGCGAGCTTAGACTGCGAACGGCGAGTGCCAGGTGGTGCGCCAACGTGCTTGCCATTCTGACATCTTCCTGGTCTTCGTGTTCGCCTACTCACTGGTTACCAGTCCCTCGTGGCCAATAGCTGCTCTGCCACCAAGCTGCTGGAGCGTCCGCATCCAGCGCAAGCCTGGGTAGCACAAGAACTACTCGCTATGTCTCAAGCATCAGATGGGAGACTTCCCTTACATACGAAAATGACACCACAACCGCCACAACCCCCACCACGACCAGTAAATCTTGAGCTCGGGCGTGCGGCCAGGCAGCGAGTCGACACAGCTCATGGCAGCTGACTCAGCTCCCTCGGCCATGGCCTAGGAGGGCACAGCATCTGTGCTTTGGACTCGAGTGACTTCAGGTGGGCGCAACCTGCGAATTGCATCTACATAACCTCTGCGCAAAGGCACAATGAAGCACTCGCAACATGGGGACTCTAAAAGTGCCATGCCAATGTAGAGACTTGCCCCACAGAGTGTGCTTAACGCGTCTGGATATGAAGTAGGGTTTGTTTTTCTTGTACCCCCAAAAGGACACCAAATATATACACTCACCAAAATTAAAAGGGAACCTTATATACACTCACCAAAAACAGAAATATAAACCCTGCTTCATATCCTACGATATCATACGACATCCACGAACCGCATCCAAGCGCGTATGAGCAGCAGGTCCAGGCGCAATGATCCCGACCGGATTATGCGGCTTGTGGTTGACTCTGGTGGTCACAAGCGAGCCATCAGTGATGCCGAGCCTCGGATCGATGTGCCATGATGTTCCAGTGTTCCCCTACTGTTGAAGATCATGCGGTGCTCCCCGAAAGCTGAGTTGCTGATGGTTGCTGCATCTTGTCACAAGGACGCGCACAAGCGTCCCTTCCGTCTCGCCCTCGCTACTCCCGACTCTAATCTATGGTACACTGCCTGGTTAGTTCATGCTGCTCATCACACCTTAGCCTTATCATGTGGCGACCCCCTTGCACAGCAAGTGCACCGTCCATATTGCTTCTCACTGTCCTCCAGCGATCCATGTGCAGCTGTGAGGCTCGTCGATGGTCGCATCGGCTTCCCTTGCATTTAACATTCAGAATGCTGACTCTGTATGGCCACGTCAATAGGCAGCTCTTATGAGAGAAGGGTTGCAGTATAACCATGGAAGAGCCTGCAAAGATGCACAGTAGGACACAAGCAACGGGTAAGGAAGAATGAGGGGAGGGAGGGAGTGTGCGAGGGCACGAGCACGACTGAAGTGTGCGAGACGTCGTGAAGCAGTGTCTGAGTGCATGCGCATCCGCGCGAGGTAACGCGAGCGTGAACCAGAAGAAGTGTGTGAGCATGAGAGAAAGTCTGAGAAGGAGAGAGTGAGAGAGAGAGAGAGAGAGAGCGAGAGAGAGAGAGAGAAAGAGAGAGAGACAGCGAGAGAGAGAGAGAGAGAGAGAAAGAGAGAGAGAGAGAAAGAGCCAAAAACTCCAACAGCCGAACGGTTGGGTTTCTATCTCTAGAGGCGGGGGCCAAGTATCACCCCGAGGCCGGAACGGAACGGAACTGAATCATCTTTGTCTTGATGGCTGTTGGGTTGCACAGCTGGGTTAATTATTAACAATCCTACTAATTCCTTTGGAGTCAGAGAGCGGGAGCGGGACAGTGAGAAAGAGTCAGAGTGAGAGTTGCTGTAGCGAGAGGGGCCGGCAATAGAGAGGGCAAGGACGGAAAGAAGAGACAGGAGACGAGCGGGAGTGGGGGGACACAGTGGGGGCTTCGGGTGTGGGTTTGGTGCACCGGCTTTGGATAAAGAGAGAAATCGAGTGAAAGAGCGAAGGAAGTGAGGAAACAGCCATAAACACGCTGAGAGATTACTTGGAAACGGGTGAAAATTCTGACATCACAGCTCTGAGGCTCCGAGTCCCTTCTGTCTGGGCGTCTAGATGCAAAGAGCCCTGCCCCTCAGTGCAGTGCCAAGCTGCAACTTAACCCCTTGAAAGGTGAGTTCTGGCAAGTCGGAAAGTCGCAGTGCCTCCCAGTGGGAAATTGAGAGTGAGGCGAGGAAAGCAAAGCGAGCGAACGTCTGTGACACCATGCCACCCGCCTTGCTCACCTCCAAGGACACGTGAAAAACCTCGTGCGCAAGACAGTCAAAGCCACATGAGCCGAAAGAAAGAAAATGTAAACACAACAATATGCGGCCTTGAAGCCGGACACTTCGCAGGCACTCTGACCTCGATGATGTTGCCGCCGCTAGAGGCTTCTCCTATGGGAGCGATGATGGGGTTGTCGTGGCTGGTCTGCACACGCACCTCGCTGCAGAAGGGCTCAGATTTGGCGATTCTGACTTCCAGAGTCTATGCCTGAACATGTCACTGTCCCGGTGGATGGCTCTACATGCTTGAGCTGCGGGGCCGTGATTTGCTGTTCCTCGGCTCCTTCGACCACATCCTCCATGGGCGAGGACATTCCTGCAATCGGCCGATTAGCGGCTCTACAATATCAGACCTCGAATTGGCGACCTCGTCGGCAAATCACATGCAGACCGAAAGCAGGTATGTTCAGGTACCTTTGGTTGCACAGCCCACGTCCTCCGAGCCAGAAATCACGGCCACAGCTCAGCAGCCCCCCCAGCTTCTCTTCCTCCCTTGAACCAGCTGACTCAGTTCACGCTCAGCAGATAGGCCATCCCACCGAAAGCAATCGCTGGTTCGGATGATCTCAAATATCCTCAAATCCCTAGCAGTCTAACTGCCCCCAAATCTGCTCTAAGCAAGCCACGGGCGCGCTGAGGGCCATAAACAGGAAGTTTCTTTGTGTTGAAACCCCTTTTTGGAGGTCCTTAGTTCTAGAGCAGCCCCAAGCGTCCCACAAAACATCCCTTTTTAACCCTTAAACCCTTCAACCCTTAAACTCTGCATAAGCCCTAAACCCTAAACCCTGCATCCAGCTGCTGCCTCCAGAGCCTCGGGTGTGGGTTCGCGTCAACCTGGGAGGGTGGGCAGGGCTCTTCGGAGAAGCTCTCTCATCTCTTAGTATCTCTGGGTATCTCTTAGTATCTCAAACTACCTCTCAGTATCTCTTAGCATCTTCTAGTATCTCCGAGCATCTCCGAGTATCTCTTCGGCCGAACTAGGCACTAGAAGGGTGCCGGGGCCGAGCTGACCCGAGGCTCCCGGCATAGTTGAAGGCATCCTTCAGGTTGGACACCTGGAACCGGGCCGGAGCGGGCAAGGCAGAATACCCCTAGCAAGGCTGAACCCATCTCAACGACTCTAAACAGGGTTTGGGGTTTAGGGTTTAGGGTTTAGGGTTCAGGGTTCAGGGTTTAGGGTTTAGGGTTTAGGGTTTAGGGTTTAGGGGGTTCTCCTGTTGCATGGTCTCATTCAAATTTGCCTCAGCCATGTGCTTGCTGGGTGCAGGAGGCTTCGGGATTGGTGCTCGGTGGGCGCGTGGCTGCGTGGTGGCTGCTTAAAACATTTACTAGCATGCAACCCAGCATCTGCTTAGTAAGAGGCGGCATGCTGCTTCGACATCGTTGCAGACACATTCCAAGAAGTGGCCTTCGTGAGGATGTCACGCGTATCTCTGAGACTTTTTGTCTCAAAGTCCAAGAGCACCTGCCATGGCCACAATGTGCCCTGCTACTGCATCATGCACTCCCTAGCGGAAGAAGACTCGCAATGTAGAGCTTGGATGGTTTCAGATGCAGCATCAATGGGAACTGTATTTCCTCTGTACGTGCTCTGCAACACAGCAGGGACCTCCTTCCGGGGATTCTCTGGATTCTGTATGACCTGCACGTGCACAACATCAGACGTGCCATTGCCGCAGTCTGGAGTAGAGAGTCGAAAAGCAGGGGTCAAGAGGAACCTCGTCAATGAGCACGCTTTGGATTTGGAGATCCTTGAAGGCGCATATGTACGCGTTGGAGAGCACGGGCTCCTCAAGGCATCTGCGCTGTGGATTTCGGAAGTCACAGGCCTCAGGTCCCTCCCGTACATCCGAATCTTTACAAGAAACCATTGCAAGTAGCATCAAGGAGCGCGTCCTCGGGCTGAAGGCCCCGGACCTTTGAAAAGCAACTGCTCAGCACCAGGGTTTAGGGTTTAGGGTTTAGGGCCGCAGGGCACAACGCATGTTCAGACCTTCCGAGGCCTTTCCGAGGCCCGCGCTATGTACATCCGCGTCTTCTCCATTATGGCGAAGAGGTCCGGATTGTCGGTTGCCCATCTCATGTTCCAGACCTGGTGAGATCTTCAGATGAGCTTTGACGAACTTCACTGAGGGATTCATCACGTATTGCCCCTTATCATTCATGAAACCTGGGAACCGCTGAGAACGACTGGGAAACGAACATCTTTGCGCTCAAAGTCCAGCTGTTTGCCAGGCCCATTGTCCTGAGGAGCACCGTGGAGTCGTGGAGAACTGTGCAGTCACAAAATCTCTGCCTAACTTTTGCCGAGCTCAAAGCTGGCGTGCTCTCCAGAACCTTCTCATTTTTGTCCGCTTCGCAGCAAGACTGGTACATCAGCAGGCAGAAGCTTGGGCAAGCTCAGACACCAAGCTTGCTTCCATCGCATTGCTAGATAGAGGACTCCAGCAAAGCGGCTTGCCCCAAAATGCCCTGATGATGGTGATTCGAGATTCGCTGGTTGCGAGTCAGGTCAATCATAGCTGAGGGTACAGTCCCCTGCATTTTCTCACAATTCAAGAGAACGCCGAAGAACACACAAAAACCTGCATTGGCTGTTGGCTTGATCACAGTGCATTCAGTAGCTCATGAACGTTGCTTGCATCCACCGGCAGGGCCCCACATGCAACCGAATCGCTGTTCTCGGGTCCATGGAAATTGAGTGCTCGTTGCTTCTTTACACCAGGGGCCCCTTTGCCGTCTGTACTGCACGGCCCACCCCTCACTGCATGGTCGGAGTTCAAGCTGCAACTGGCGTCACCTGTGCCGCACTCCAGATCTGGGGTTAGACATGCCCCGCTGTGCAACTGCGATTGTCAAGCGGCTTCAGCAAAGGAGCAGCAGAAGTTATGCTATGCTTCAGCAAACCTGCCATGGAAACCGCTCATTATGGCAGGACTTCTTGCACGAGCGGAATCTCTGGTGCTCGGGAAGCTAAAGCAAGCGTCTGAGAGCCATGATTCTTGTCGAAGACCCGAGGAGCAGACTGGGCTGCTCTTCAGCTGAATCAGAAGACTCCTGGCTTATTGAAATTTGGGTGTGAAATTTTTGAAGCACCGATGAGACATCACCCATTAGTCTAAAGGACGTACAGCAGCAGGGCTCTGTGTCGTCTGAATCAGGGAAACGACTCTGAATATGCAAGCCTGAACGAGCCACAAGCTCCTCAGTTTCCTAGACACACTCATACCGGAGCTCTCGACTGCAAGCTTCACCGAACAATGTTCCCACGGCGAACCCAGAGCGGCCTGAGCCGCGAGGTGTCGCGGCTGTCCTGCGGAAGCAGTGCAGCAGCTGAGGGCAACATGTGAAACTGCTTGCCGAGATGATGCATGGTCGGCAAATGGCGTCACGCATATCCGAAGCCGAGTGCCTCTGCAGCCTTTGCATTGGTGTCGATGAGCTCACATACGCCTCAGCTCCAGCGCAGCAGCTGCCGGCTCAAAGGGCTCAAACGGTGCTCACTGCCTTGCAGTGCCTTGCAATGCCTTGCAGTGCCTTGCAGTGCCTTGCAGTGCCTTGCAGTGCCTTGCAGTGCCTTGCAGTGCCTTGCAGTCTGGCGGCGTTCCCACGGGTTAGCTCCCGGCTTGAGTGCCTGCCAGGACTGCAGTGACTGCAGTTTGGGGTCTTGCGGAAAGCACGCGGGTCGGGCGCTCTAGCCACACCGTGCGACGGTGGTGGGTCCAAGCCTCCTCCCTTGCCTTCTCTGAGGTTTCCTCGTTAGCTCGATTCGAAGCCTTTCTTTGACAGAGTCAGTCGCCCATGTCTTTGAACGTTTTGCCATGAAGCAAAAGCTGCGCCAAATTTTGACGAAGAACGAGAAATAACGACAGTCCCACTTAGCTCGCTGCCATGCGCTTCTTCCTGGTGTCGACCCTCTCCTTTCACAAGAAAGTTAGATCACTCGTAGCACTTGCTTCCAGATTCCACTCGCCAGCAAAGCGTAGCGAATTGTGCATGTCGTAGGCAGCAGGGGCAGCAGGAGCAGCAGGAGCAGCAGGAGCAGCAGGAGCAGCAGGAGCAGCAGGAGCAGCAGGAGCAGCAGGAGCAGCAGGGGCAGCAGGAGCAGCAGGAGCAGCAGGAGCAGCAGGAGCAGCAGGAGCAGCAGGAGCAGCAGGAGCAGCAGGAGCAGCAGGAGCAGCAGGAGCAGCAGGAGCAGCAGCAGCAGCAGGAGCAGCAGCAGCAGCAGCTGTCGCGTTCAGATGCTTCCTCGTTCCACTTCTGCAGCTCGGACGTGGCGTTCCCACGTCGCTGCTCCTTCTCCTGCGCCTGGCCACACCACCGCTGTCAGCGACATGAGGTTGCTCCGTGCGAAGCAGTGTGGCAACATGTAGCAAAAATTGTTTGACGTAACAAGTTCAAATGGCACAGCAGTGCTGCGACGGACAATCCTAGTGGCGCTGTTGCGGTTGGGGCAGCAAGCTTCATCAGCAGGGCTCCTCTTTACGCGCCATCTCCTCCAGCTCCTTCTCGTGCTTCTCCTTTTGAGATTCAACAGAACAAGAAAACCAATTTTAAACCAAACAAATATACATTCAAATAGCACAATGCCGAAGCATCGTCCTCCCACTCGCGCAGTGCGTTCATCTCTGGGATGAGCGGAGTGGCCCCCACCGGATCCTCATGTGACGGCGTGCAAAGCCCCACAGATGCCCTCGCTCTGATAGCAGTGACCAAGCACAAGTCATGCAGTCAGGTTCACAAGCATGTAGCATGCACGGCGGGCCTTCACAGGAACGCCCTGAAAGGGATCCTGGCAGCGTACATGAGAAGAGATTCTCAACACATTAGCCTCTGCCGCTGCCGATACGGCAGATGCACAGCACTCGCTTGGACAAAGCTCTCCTGATACGCGGCCGGTGCCGGTGCTGGAGCGGAGCCAAGCATGTCCATCGGCGCGGCCTCTCCCACACTTAAATGGCGATTCCCGAGCATATTCGGCTTCGAAGTTGCGTGCATTCTCTTGTACTGAAACTTGCCAAAGTCAACACTCCGCCTCTGGGGCACCGCCTAGGTGCGGTGGGAGTGGGTCGACGGGCGCCTGAAATGTCCAAGAAACTCTACGAATACGATCGCACATCGTGCCAATAAGATCGTGCGTCAACTTTCGGTGGGCGCCACTCGCCTCAGGCATCGGTTGGGGCGCTGCCTGCACACCGAAGCGAACACACAGTCAACTAGTGTTGGATCCGCTTTAGTGGGGGGGGAGGCTCCCCGGAGCTGCCAGGAGACTAGCTCTTGTAAAACCAAGGGGGGGTATGGGGGGGTGGCGACGGGGTGAGGGGGGGGGGGGAGCTCATCAAACTTGTTTCCGACTGTTGACGGCAGGGGGCAAAGCAGAAGATATTGCAAGCTAACTTCTCGCCAGTCTATGGTAAGGAATTGAACCGACTGGGTGGGTCTAGAGTCTTGCTGTCACACACTTTGGCATGCTGGCACTTGCCGCATGTCTGCAAACTCACCTGAACATATCGCAAGGCGCCTCCGTGAAGCCCAGAAGGTTGCTGCCATCTGCACCCTGCGGAGCATCCAAACATATCCAACAGTTCAAACATGCTCTATGAAAGCTCACAACAGGAGTACATGAGGAATGCTGATTGCACAGCACGTGCACGCCGCAACACCGATGATCGTCACGAGCCACTCAACCAAATGCAAGGCGAGCAAAGGCCAAAGTGGTGAAAGGCGACTCAACATCGCCACACTCGCCATGTCTGGTTTGGCATGTCATGGCGCGCTGGGCTGCATGGGGAACAGCACCCCATCCCTCCCCGCCTCCATGCTGGTTCAAGGTCTCAGGCTAAGGGCAGGCAGAAGAGCACTTCGAGCCACGAAAGCGTTCACTGTCACTCCTGAGCCTAAGCCCTACACTGCAAGCTTCAATCCCCAGACAAAGGCATCATCACTCCCCTTTGCAATAAGCATCTGGCACCTGCCCCCCTTGGTCCTGCGAGTTGGTCTCCGCGTGCTGGCTGAAGAAGCCATGATTGACGATCTGCCGGATGTCAACAAAGAGAAACCGTACGCGGGTGCAGAAATCACGGCATACTCCGGCACTGATCATCGGCATTGATCGGCACTGGCTTAGTAGCGGCTGCAGGCATCACGACCAGCCTCGATGTCAAAAAGCAGGAGCACCTCGGATTGCGCCAGAACGTCCTACGTTGCCTCAATGCGCACATGGCTCTACAGGTCTACACATATGTGGCACGTCCCATGGAAGCGGCGCTAAGACCCCAGCGCCGTTGATGTCAATGACTGACATCCTCGTGCTGTCGCAGTTGGCAGCTATCACCTGCGCAGAATCGGGCACCGCATCGCCCTCTCTCCATGACGGCCTGTGATCATTCGCCCTTCGCCTGGGGCCGACATCGGATGGTGAAGCGTGCTTCCAACGACAGGTGGGGCCTTGCTGCGGAGGAGCCGACAATTAACAATGTAGACGATTTTGGTGCAACCTAGCTGCCCTAGCTACTTTTGGTCCTTTGGGACGGCAGCTTATCTGGGCCGTGCGCAAGATTGCGGTACAAAACGAAACTAAGGGCCTAGCAGGGCATAGCGATGCACCACGCCGCTTTCCCGTGCTATCAGCAGGCATTGCTCCGTGGCACAGATACAGGCAATGGGATCCTCCAGAGAGATTTGTGTGACTGCAGCATACGAACTACTGTGTTTCAGTGCGGCTCTTTGCGCTTCACGCAGTCAAAAACAATGGATCTCCTGTGTAGTCATGGAAGGCGGCACGAAGCTTTCCTGCACATTGAACATGCAGCTATCTTTGGTGCCAAATCATTTGACCAACTTACGCCCCTCTTGCACGTTGCGCTGCGTGCGGGAGGAGGATGCTGCACCCCAGGAGTTACTGGGCATTGGTGCGCTGTACAAGAGCGCCCAGGAGGCATGAGCACCCCAATACTTGCAAGCCACGTCCTAGAGGGCTCTTAACTTACGAAGACCTTCGAAGCAAGCACGCAGAACGATACTTCATCGCACCATGACCTCTCACCTTGTCATGGGTCCCGCTGCCGGGTGCAAAGGACTCGTCGATGTGAAACCTGCCCGTGCCACGATAGATGGCATCTGCTGGCGAGGACCCAAACTCATTCTTGCCCTGAGCGTGTCTCTTTCGTGTCTCTTTCCCAATATACAACCAGTTCTGTTCCCCACCCTCCCAACATTTCCTCCCGACTTTGGCCAAACAGCGTATACCTTGCAGGATTTCTAGGCCTTGAGCTTGCAAATGAAAAAAGATTCTCTCCCAGAACGCCATACAAAAAAGAAAAGTCGTCAACATCCAAACGCATTGGCTCTTGCTCGGACCAATAGCCAGACAAAGTTGCTCCAGAACACCAAAAGAACACCCAAAGCCAAGCAAACAAGCTGCTGACAAACTCGCCCACTTAGGACTTTAAAGCCTGACCTCCTCCTCAGACATGCTCTACTGAACCGGCTTTTTCGCAGTGATTCAGGTTTGGGATTTCACGGCCCCTCGAAAGTCAATAAGTGTTGGAAGCATGCCGGATGGACATCATCTCTGCCCTCTTCCTGGCAGAATTCTGCCGACCACTGGGGAAGGGCTGCCAGAACCCACAAAAAAACCGACGGCGCGACTGCTTGATGCCCATTCCGGCAGCTGAAGCCAGGTCGCCCTGCACGGCTTTGAAAAAAACAAACAGGGAAAGAGATAACTTACAGTCCTTGCACATGAATGAATTTTGACCCGGATCTTTGTGCATGTTTCGCCACCTGCAAATGCTGCTAGTATCTGCTGATGCTCTGCCATGCCCTGCAGGATGCTGCCTACGCTGCCTACACATGCACAGGCAGAGGGGGAGCACGAGCCTTGGTATGGACGAAAAATGATGCGAAAAGAATGGCATCCCCTTCAGGCCTGTGCTTGTCGGGAAACACTCGTGCGATAGCTCCAGATATAAACAATGTCCTGTCGGTGAAAGGCGCGACTTTGAAGGTAGGGAACTGATGCTGCTGTTGGACAGTGATGGCTGCTTCGTACTGCATGCCCTATCACGCACAGGTCCTCGGAAGTGACGATGACGTGCGAGTTCGTCATCGCAACATGGACTGGGTCCAGCTGCATATACCTCGCGATGCTTCAGGCCAACAGCTACCCGAAGCTGCGATATTGTTTTCTACGTCTCGCCAGCCTTTTAAACGTTTCGGTTTGAAACGAGTCTTGCAAGTGCATCTGAATGCACACATATAGAACCATATAGAGGCAATAGTGCAACGCACCAAACGCCATCAATATCGATGCCTTTCCGGAACAATTGGGGGCACTTGGAGTCCACCGGACTGCCGATGTCATTGCAAACTATGACCTTGGCTCTCGGGTGCTCTCTGCACTATTGGATCTCTGGAAGGCTAGCGTGGGCAACTCGAAGTTCTAGTGCTCATGTGATCTGGCACAGCTGACGATACAGACTTTCAATTGGCTCTACCACCCCACACGCATAAAGCCTAAGCTTTAAGTCCAAAGGACAACACCTGAAGAGAGCCTTTCTTGACAAACCCTCACCCAAGACTTGTAGAAGCGATGAAGCCTGAGCTCAGGCGGATTGAACCTCAGGTTGGCATCGTTTCAGGCCAGTGGCAATGTGCTGTCCACTAGCATCGTCTGCCTGTGGAGACATCAAGGGTGTAGGGTTTAGGGTTTAGGGTTTAGGGTTTAGGGTTTAGGGTTTAGGGTTGATGCGATTTCAACTGCAGCAAGCTGCCGCGCCGATACACCAACGGCTTGATTCTGGAAGCCAAGAAGAAAAAGCACGCCACGAAACCTTTACGTTTATCAGCCTCTCATGTTGTGACTTTCTGCCATGGGCCTTGGTGACAAGGACACAGTACTCCTCAGAGGATCTAATATGCCTGGGCTTCAAGAGATGGTCATCGCAGAGGCGAGGCGTGGCGAAGCTGCAATAGACTGCTTCGATGCATCGCCAAGGTGCGTCACGTGCTTAATGTACTTGGTGTATTTCTCCTTGGTCACGCTAGACTTGTGAGAGGAACAGAGCTGTGACATGTTGAGTTGCTTTTCCACGCCTACGGACATGAGACGGTCCACGCACTGGCTTGCTGAATGAAAACCGTGACAAGAGGCGTCGCTATGGGTGTCCCAGAACACGACGACATGCTCATTGCGCTCTTTCCGCAACACCTGCCAAAACGGACTTTGAAACGAACGCTTCGGACAGGCCACAGCACGGAAAAGCCGACGCAGTCAGGTGAAGAGTTACTATAGCTGGATGCATCCCGAGGCCGCTGCAGCGTACACCAGCGTCTTTGAGAAATATCCCCAAAGGTAGTCTGGCCTGCAACATTCTGCCATCTGAACGAACTGTGCAGGAAACTCCTAAACTACTTCGGGAGCTCTTTACTGCGATATGAGGGAAACTGCGCCTGATGTTGGCGAAGAAGATATGTGAATCAACTGCCAGCGCTAGTCGAAGACCAGAACCTGGTCACTGGTCACGCTTGCAGCCGAAATGGGTGGAGGCTTTGTTTTTTGGTCTCTCAAAGAAAGCAAGCCTGCTTTGCAGGATCCGGTCGAGATGAATATGTGCTTACCAGCAGCGTGCCATATCGGAGCGATCGTAAGCTGCCCCAAACCCTCAACCCCAATCATCCAATTGACACACGCCTTCCCAGGAGATCGAGCGTAGGTTTTGCCCTGGAACTCTCCTCGGCAAGCACAAAGACATTCAACGAATCGCAGATGAGTCAGTGCACGCCACCTCCCATGCGAGCAAGACGCAACGATCTGAGATGCTGCCCACTCGGAGCGTAGAACTGCACAATGCCCACCTGACCATGGCAAGGGATGGTATCATCGGGTAGATAAGTTTGCTGCTGCTGCAAGCTTTCCAGGCCTCACGGTCTGCAGCGGATGCCCCCTGACTCTGCACGCCCGCAATGGCGATCTGAGCATGACAAGAGGACTGAGGGAAGCTCGCAGAGATTCAGAGACCCTCCTTGCTGTGACAAGCACACCTCCCTCCTAGCCTAACTCACAGCAAGAGTTCTACAAGCAGTCTTCGCGGCTCTCTTCGCTGACTCTTGAGGCTGCGGCCACCGAGCCATTTGGATCCCACTTCAGACCAGTGCACCGCCTTGAAGGTGAAACAAAAAAACCAGCTTGTCTCAGCTAGCTTTGCAATGCCACGCTTGTCCTTCTTTCCTTCCACTTGCCTCCCTCTTTTGGATTCTTCTTTGAGTCGAGGCGCAGCTGTGTGTCCAAAAGCACGGGCTTGTCATCGGCATCACCTTGACACCGACATGATACCGACATGCCATGCAAACTCAACTGAGAAGCTGCAAGGGCACTCCACGCGGCTCAATTTGCAGCTGTGCCACTTCTCATGATCTGAACACGGCCGTTCTCGAAGCCCAAACAAAGAGTCGGCGTCTGCAACGGCAACACTGCCGCCACTAAATGAGTACAGACATGCGAGTACTTGGATATGCATGCGATGGATAACCCCGACACGTGCCTGGTTCTCCGGGCCATTGGGCCCTGCGAACCTCCAAGCCCGTAATTGTGCAAAGCATTGTCAGGAGTCAGGACTTGCCAGCACGAGCAACATACAAAACACCACTGCAACCAAGCCGCCAGTCAATGCCGGCGATTGCTACGGTGCCCTCGGTGCCACTGTCGAGGCCTGGCCCAAACGGTCCCATCAAGCCACACATGCCGCCTCAGCTCACACCAGCAGAAGTGGCAACAACCGAAACTGCAAATGCGAACGGACACACTGCAGGCACAGGGTTTTAAGATGTCAAAAAGGCCGGGAAGACAGTAGATTGGCACCTTGTGGGAATAGATTCCTTCATTGTCGTAGACATGCACCTGCAGAAGCCATCATAAGCCATCAAAAGCCATCAGGTGCCATCAGGACATGTCTTGCGCATGCTGACAGGGCTGCATCGACCGTGAATCCCATGAAACCTCCATGCCTCGCCATTGAGAGTGCAGAAGAGGATGTTCTTGCCATCCGGCGACCACTCTACAAAGGCAAGCTGCGTCTTGACCTCCAGACTAAGCAGCTGCACAACTCCACAGGCACCTTCAACACTACCGCCAAGCGAAACCAAGAAAGCCAAGTACGCCCCTCGGAAGATCAAAACACCGCAATGCAGAGGCTCGGGCTTCCTTCCCCCACAGCCTGACGAGTTCGGTTCTGGGATGTGCATGCAAGGCAGTGCAAGGCTGGTAAAAGACTGCTTTGGTTGCTGATGAAGCTGTCACGAGCATGTCCCGCCTTTGCCCATCTACCGTGCCAACTATAACTGCACCATCTTCATAGATGATGCATATCCTCAGTCAACATCCATCCCCAACACAGCAAGGGATGAGCTTGCAAAGGCCGCACCCGAATCCTTTTGAATGCTAGGGCTGCCGCTTCTGGCAGTCGGCACCTGATTCTGCAGATACTCCGCCCGCCCCAGCGAAACTGATGGAAGGACGTGCTGGTCTCTGTATGCCGAGATTGCAGCACATCGAAGTGGCACACGTCAGTTCTAACCCCCAGACTTGCAACCCAAAGTATGCCCCAACCCGTCGTTGGTGGAGGTTCCGACTTTGGGCGTAGGGTTTCGAGGCCTCGCAGCATCCGTGGCGGCGAGCTCTCGATAAGGATATGCAAGTCATGTACCAGCCCAGTGACAGAACACATAGCTTGGTCATAGTGCAGCGAGTTCCCCGTGCCCCTTGCCACAAGGGGGGCCAGGAGGGGGTGGCAAAAGCGGTTGGGGGGGACGTACCTTCCCACCAGCGACTTAATTGCAAGAAAGCTGCTCGTTGTCACCAGTATTCACTTTCTTGTCCAGCTGAACTAATACAATAACGCCCAAGCACAGGCATCGTTCACGGATCTGCAGCATGCTGATGCCAAATGAAGACCAAGAAGCATTGGCTAACAAACATATCATTAAAGTCATTGAAACAAATCCTCACAGCGGTGGCACTTCTCGGCTGTACTCAAAACAAAGATCCACTTGAGTGAGGAGGCCTGATGCTTGGCAGGGCCTTTGAGCCTTTGGGGCCTTCTGGGCCTTTGGGCGCTGAGGCGAGTGGTCTGATCCATGCTGCAGATAGGATGCTTGGGCCCTGACTCCATTTCATGTCTCGAACGACACTTCTGTTTCGATTGTTGATCATTTCCTCGCAAGTGAGACTGACATAGACAGACTTCGGTTCCAAGCACCCAGCACAGAAAGCTGATAGAAGCCAGAAAGGCAGAAATCTAGTCGAGCGTTGTGTGCAACGTGAGCATCACACGCTCCTCAAACCAGATTCCTCTGTGGAGCATCCAAACGATGATGAGGCCATTCCTGCCAACTTCAAGCTCTCAGACCGCCCAGGGTATTGCTGCCCTCGCTCATGCTGGCCACTCGCAACCATGACATTTGAGGACACGTCCAATGCAACGCCCCACGGCTCATGCAACAAGCTGAGATGGTGCTGAGATCGTCGCTGGTCGCTGGTGGTCAGCTTCCGGAAGTTTTCATTCCAGGTGATGACCATGATCGTACCTACGACATGCGGACTTTGGTGGGCGTCTCGGTTCAGCATAGATAATAGAGAGCTGTCGTGTACTCTGAGGTTACATCGCAGGCTGTCGTCAGCCCTCGTTTTTGGTCGGTGTAATGTAATGTGTGGACACCAAGTCTGCATTCTGGACAGCCTTGGTGGCCCTCCAGCGTCTGATTCATGGACAGATTGCCTCAGAGCAGCGCAAGCAGTAGACCAAGCCCCGCAACTTGTAGAAACCGTTTTGGCAACGGCGTGGTGTTTATCTGATCGTCTTTTGGTCCCAGTGGGCGTCGTATGTGAGGAAAACTATCGGTCCAATGCTCTCATGGTCTCATGATTGATCCGGTGGAGGGGCTATTGGTCTGATGGCTTGATACACGGGGCAACAATCGGTCTGATGATCTAATGATCTCGTGACCTAATGATCGATGATCCTGTGGTCTGATGATCTGCTGGTGTAATGATGTCATGATCTAACGACCTAATGATCTAATAATCTTCTGTGTTTGCAAAACAGGGCACGCGTTTCGAAACACGTGTGCTCGAAATTCCCGATTGGTAGTATATATATATATATATATATATATATCGATGACCATACTATGTATATGTATGTATGTGCTTATAGTATGCTTACTAATGTATGTTTCTCATATGTCTTTGCGCGTGTCAGGGTTTGGGTTTAGGGGGTCATCTCTGCCCCAAAGCATCCACCCCAGAGGCCCCGGCTCTGTCCGGCCGCAGCTTTCGCGGCCCCATCAGAGGTGGACTCGAGCTTCAGGACCTGCAGTTTGGGGGCTCTTTGGGGTTCTAGGAACTCATGGGTTCCCCTATGACCCCCTCTATACTACCCCCCCCCCTAGGTTCCCCCCTTTTGGGACAAATAAGCCAGTTAAGGGTATCTAAGGGGCGGGACCCGTCTGTTAGGAAGGCTTGCAGGACACTTGGAGAGTTTCCTTATGTGGTTTGAGCTTCGTGGGGCGATACGTCTAGGAAGCCTTTTCCAAGGCTGCATCCGCTTGACCCATTCTGAGTGGCTGAGTTTCTAAACTCAGCTTCCTCTGCCTCTGACAAAAGAGGCCCTTGTCTGAAAGACAAGCCAAACTTGAGACAAGAATGCACAGCTCCCCTAGCTGGCCTTGAGCAGGCCGCTCTCGCCTGACCAGTGGTCAAGCCATGAGGCGATCTGCGGAAACTGGCATCCTGCAAGCCTCTTGTGCATCCGCGCATCTCAAAACGGGCCAAGAGGCCTCCGCAAGCAATCCATCCCTGCGCTGAGTTCCAAGACACCACCTAAGCAGCTCTCTCAACAGAAGAGACACGGCAAAACACAATGCCTCTGATGCGCCATGATGGCATGTTCGCTCTGCCGGGTTCCACGCCTGCAGCGCCAGCTGATGCGGTATGGCGATCTTCTTGCTCAAATAGACCTTGGCTACCGGTAGCTGACACATGAAGGACAGACAGCTTTGTTTCGTATGGTGGATAGAGCACAGCAGCAGAGTCTGATGTTCCTCTGAGTTTGGGACAAACATCGTTTGAGCACAATGTCAGCTAAAGCCTTTGCAGGGCCTTAGACTGATTTTTTCATGCTACTTCAGCAGACAAGAACACGCTGAACGCGCTCCCACACGACCCAATCAGTCAAGAGTCCGGAGTCAGGTCTGTGGTCACTGGCACAACACAACTCGAACAAAGATTCTGATTCTGAGGGTCACGCGCACACCATGCGCTGGATCGCGCCTGGCAAGAGGAGCAACGCTTGTGCTTCTTCGACCTCTCAACCCTGAAACATGAACAGAGGGCTCAAGGCAGCAACCCGGCCTTCTGTCGTGACACACTCACAAGTTCTGGGGCGTAAGGGCTCGACCAGGAGTGAAGTACGAGTAGGGGTTGGGAGACTTGTGGGGGCTATGAGTATCGGGGCTCTCTGATACCCGCTGGTATTTGAAGTCTGACTCTATTATGATAACCTGGTAAGCTTATGTAAGCTTCTAGCTGGGCATGGATATTACTCCAGGCTAAGGTGAGTTGTTTTGGTGCTGTCAGGTCTGCGGAGTCTGCAGCTCTGATCCGTTTCTTCATTTCTTTGAACCAAGCTGGGCAGCAGGATCATCATCGGACCAGCGAAGATGAAACCATGGAGTCTCAGGGTACTGTATGAGTTCTAACGCAGGCGAGTGCTTCCTTTTCTGACTTTTTTTGCCTGCGCCAGGATCGTCCAGGCAAAGCAACTGGATGCCCTGAACCTGCGGCAGCGCCAATCGAGCTGGGGCAGAAACCTTGGCGTGGATCAGTCCGAGGCAAATGTGCAGGGCCGGCGCCCGAAGAAGAGCTGCCATGGGAAACTGCTGCAAGAGTCCAAAAAGCTAGGCAGGGCGATGCTTAATTTCATTGAGATAGGACACCTGCGCCAGAGCGAGGGCTGCAAAGACCCAGCGCCTGGACCCTTGCACGAAGCTGAAGCCAGTCAAGATAGTGCCCCCTGCGCGCAAACTATAGCAAACTCATGGCATTGGCCAACACATATAGGCGAGCGTCACAAGCTTAGAAGCGACGAAGAACAAGATCACTAAAGCAGACTGAAGCCACTACAAGTGAAGTTGAGAAGCCCTACATGGTTCACTACTCCGCCGTGGTCTTGGGTGGTAGGGGTCTTGGCAAGTGTCTCAGGTACCCATCCCATCCTCCCAGGACCCGCGCCCGGTGCCGCCATCAGTTTTGGCTGGAATTTTTTTTTCGGTGCCACCTTCCCCATCCCAACCCCCCCCGCAATTTATTCTGCAATTGATGCGGGGTTGCGATCTCACCCGTCCAATGCACGCAGCGTTGCTTAAGGACCTCCGTTCGGCATGTCGGCTTTTGCAAAGACCCACACCCGGGCTCCTGATGAAGACCCCCGGGCCGAGTAGGTGTCCAGAACCCGAGATCTGACGCTGCAGGACCGTGCACAAGTGGGCACTTAGCTACTTAGCTGCCTGCTTCCATCTTCAGCTCTCCGAGCAAGTCCATCGCAAGCTGGAGCTGCGACGCCTGGGGTCAACTCGTGAGCCCTCTCTAAAGTTCAGGATTGCGGCGCTCCCCTCAAGCTGTAGAACGTGAAGCTTCAAACGCTGCTGAACTCAGTAACTCAGCATGTCTTCAATGGAGCTGAAGCCCGAAGCTAACGCAGATTTGCATGTGCATAGACTTGCAAGCTGGATGGCATCCCAAAAGGCAGCCCAGAACTATCGACAAGGCTCCTCCAGCAGGAGGATGAGGAGTTTGTCATCCACCCCAAGGTGCAGGCGAAGCCATCGTACCGCCAAGTCCTGCTTCTACACGGCAACCCCCAAGAGCGCGAGGCATGTGCAGACGACAGCCGGCTCTAGCCCCGTTCACCCTGAAGCCCTCAAGTGCAGAAGAAAACCTGCTTTGTTCAACTCGAGAGAAGCGCACCTTGAGAGAAATATGTTGTTTCGAAACCTTTCATGATAAAGACTCTCTCAAGGTGCGGCCCTTGGGTCCTGCCAGCGTCTGCGCCAAGCCACGGGGCCACAATCCTGAAAGACTCTGAAACCCCCCCGCCTGCCACATCCTGCCACCCTGTGAACCCCCTGGCTGTGGTGAGGCTTAGGGCCTTAGGGAGCTTAAGTCTACGAGCGGATTTGGGATGTCTAGGCCTTCGGGGGTTTGACGGCTAGACGGTTGGAGGGTTGGGGGGTTGGAGGGCTTAGAGGGTTGGAGGGTTAAAGAGAATTTGGGCGCAAAGAAAAGAATCTGGGGCCTTGAAGACTTTCAGAAGTGGTTGGTAGGGTCAATCGATGGTAGCTTGCAACTGTCCTCGAGCAGGGCCAGCACACCTAATGTGGAGAGGACAATGCGAAGTTGAACATTGGGGCAGTGGACTTGACTGTATTGGCTCAACTGGGTCAGCAACCGCATCCTTGTAGGATTTCATCTTGCACAGCAGAAGATTCCACCACCTCTCTGGTTTTGCGAAAAAAATCCGGATGACGTTTTGCGATGTCTTACTGGGCTAAAAGCAATGCACACCTCATGCCCTCGTCGATCCAGCTCACGTAGCACGACGGGATCATCGCACACGCAGCCTTTGCTATTCCGAGTCTGCCTTCTTCCCCGTCCCACTCCATGGATGGCAGCAGCTCTGTAGACCTCTGCTTTTTCTGCGGAATTGCTCAACTCTGAGCCAGCGGCAAATGAGGCGATTGTGGCAAGCCCGGCGTAGTTCTGGCACCAACGTGACGAAACCAGGCTCATGGATCAGGGCGGTGGCACCCATGGCACCCCCTGCATCCACGACGAGGTCAAAAAGGGCTGAACCAAAGATCAACCAAGCAATTACTTACCATGGCCGTAACATGTACCGTATAGGCACCGTGGAAAACAACATAACGACAGGACAGCAGAGCACAAGACAGCAACCGACTTGAAACTTGACTCGTCACCGACCTGCAGCCAGAAGTTGACGGAGCAGTGGCAGCAGCTTCTGCAGCCGTTTCCCCTCCAGAGATGGGGCCTTCACCCGACTTTCGTCCCAATTGCCTGACCGCACAAGGAGCAGCAAAAGCATCTTCTCGCATCTTGCCCAACGCGATCGTCGAACACTGCCGAGGCTACTTTTCGAAAGGAGCTTCAAAAGCATTCTCCTGGCTCGTATATTCTGCATGCTCGATATTCGATGACAAGGCTCGGTGGAACTCCACGGCGGCCTCCTGTCGGAAGCGCCAACACAGCAAAGCAGCTACCAGCAACAAAAACTCTTTGTTCGTTGATACTGGTGTTTATCAAACTTTGTTCCCCCAATGCGTCAACACTGAGGGAGGATGTCAAGACATTCGGGCGCCTATATATCTATATCTATATCTATATCTATATTTATATCTATATCCGCCGACCCCCTGGGCAAGGCGTCAGTGAAATCCCGAAAGGCTTTTGCCCTTGTCGCGAAGCTCATGAAAGGTTCGCAACGCGGTCTTGCTCCTCTCGCGAAGAAGCTCATGAAAGGTCCTTCCCACCCTTCCGGCCCCGCCCCGCCCCCCCAGCTTTACAGGTCCAACGCAGGCCCAACCCCCCCCGCCCCCGCTCTTCTCCGCCGCTCTCCCCGCCCCCACACCCGCACGCAGCACATGCCCAAGCCCCCCCCGCCCTTCCCGCCCCGCCCAAAACCCCCCTTAAAGAGCCCTGTAGAATGGACGTGTTTCCGCAAACCCCCCCCCCCTCCGCCCTTTTCGCCCCCCCCTTCCCGCCCCCACACCCGCACAGCAACACACGCCCATACCCCCCCTCGGCTAGCCTAAAGGCTTGCCTTCTACGGCTGCCGCCCGTGGCCGCCCTGAAAATCGCACGGCTCCTTGCACGGGGCTCTCTCCCGGGAGGGCTCCGAGCGGGGTCCCAAACGCGAATGCCTGGAAGTGCCGAACACAACGTGAATACCATGCTTTTCTGCGTTTTTGGAGGGCCGCCGCCAAACGCCCCATGGACCTACCTTTTCCGGTTTCCGAGCGCGCGCCGGCCTTAACATGGCCATCTTCCTCCCAGGGTTTAGGCCTCCCTTGAAAAACCCTTTGTTTACTCATGTTTTCGAAAGGCTGCCTTCAAGAAAACATTGGTTTACAGATGCTGGGTCTCCCGCAAAACATCGGCGCTGCCGATGTTTTGAGAACGCCCTCGCACTGAAGCATAGATCTTGCAAGACCCTTGATACGCCCTACAGCATTCTCGATTCTACCCCTAGTTTGGGGCACGTTTGGCTCCCCAGTACATTTATAGATGCTTTGCAGCACGCACCACTTGCGAAGATGAACTCTCCTCCACAATCCGAGCGAACGCGAACCACCGGGCACGCTGCCGCTCGAATCTTAGTGACCATTTTGGCGACCGCTTCAAGCGCCGCAGCGTGAGACTTGGTCCTTTGCTCGGCGCTTTCTGCTCTCTACCCCATGGGTATGAAGGACTCTGTCCCACGTCAAGCCTTGGTGATGTCCAAACCTGAAAAACCTGAAAACTGTGCTCGCACCTGCACGCCGGACACGTTGGCTTGGTTTCTCCGACTATTTCGGGAAGGTATAGGCATAGTGGCTATGTCCTATGGACCTTTACGTATACTGTGGGAACCGCAGGGTTATTAGCTTAAACTTGGCTGTGTGCGTCAGTAAACCACCATTTAACGCCGATGCGGAAGCACTACGCTACATCCTAAACTCAAAACCTTGAGGGTTCAATCATAGCTCAGGGTTTTTAAGGTTTTCAATTAGGCTTCTGTCGAAAACTTTTTTGTAGCACTGCAGCTGCAGCGACGCTTCGGTGACGTCCTTGCGAACACTCAGCGAACACTCACAAAAGAGAATGCAAGTTCGCATGTCTGTTGACACACGCAAAACACTCCGCAATCCTAGAGGAAAACTCTGGAATGCTATCCAAGATTGTACAAAATCTCCGGATGGGAGCCCCTGTGATACCTGCCTGCAGGTGTTTTTTTCTGGGTTTTCAATATCCCAGCACGTCATAGCATCGCTTCCAGCCACATGTTGCCACGACGACTTTCTGTAACGATACGCTCGGCCACCATGGGGGTGGATACTGAGGTTCACGGGGTTGTACCACATGACTGGGTGGACGTGTCTCTACTGAGTCAAGCTCTTGGTTTCGCTTTCTCTTCTTCACTGGCCTTGACAAAGCAAGAAGGCCAATTGGCAACGCTGCAGGGGTTTCTCGCTGCGCTAGAACACGAATCCCAACAGGAACCTTCTCTTGCTGAGCTCGAAGCGCAATTCCCACGGGCACCGAAGAGGTTGCATTGAAGTTCATCCCTGGCATCTTAGGTACTACTTCTAGTCTATCATTTCTCCTGAAAAGCACAAGCCCATTCACAACAAATGCCTGAAGTGCTTCTCTCAACCCTAAACCTAAACTCATATCGATTTTTAGCAGAAGGGATGTCTCTTGAGCCAAACCCGATGCAGGCAAGTGGAAGTGGACAGCATCACAGGAGAACATGTCGCACCTCAAAGTTTCAAGTCGGGTCTAGGGTGTAGGGCCGGCTTAGGGGACGGTTTAGAGATTAGGCAAATTAAGGTTCACGACTGTGGGAAGCTTGTGCTCTTTCTTACTCTACATACATTTTAGATTAGAAAGTGCCGGTACCTGAAGCACCTGTGCCGAGATCTACTGATGATGCTTTGCATCAACTTACGCCAAGTTCATCTGGGTTTGCTGTTTAGGGTTTGTGTGGGAAATCCTCTTTGCGCATATCTGCACCTATGTATATATGCATCAGCACATATATGACTGAGACCGTTAATGAGAGCGAGCATTGCGGGCGGAACAGAATATTGTCTTCCGGCTTGACACAGTAGCAAGCAATTTAGCTCTGCACACACATTCTACATTACGAAACGACTATATTAGCCATGCATCAAAGCTGTCTTTACAAACAATTTGGAAATGCCAGCAAATTTTACATTAAGCATGTGCGATAAAAACAATTCGAAGCGAATATTTTGAAGTTATGAAGCATACATAAACTATCTGTGCAGCAATAAAACAACGTAACTCAAAGCAAATGAACGGTGGCTCCGATGGACAAACCCAGGAGGGCTTCTGCAGCAATGTCCGGATCGGCTATGAGGATAGCCTCAAAATGACTTTGCAGAGCCTTCAGCGTGGAAACGTAATCTCCAGAGTTTGCCATGTTTTCTAACTTTCTGATAAAACAAACTATGCACTTGAGCCAACATGGCACGCGTTGGTGACCATTCAAGTTTGTTGCATGCAAACATCACAGGTATACATATATTATTATTGAGGCTGTGTGCCAAAACCCCCGCTTGTCGCGGACCGCGCGCGCACGCATCTGCTACAGACCTGTGTAACGCCCATCTTGATACAGACCTCTGTCGCGCATGCATACACGACTGGAGGAAGCCACAAGGAGGCTTGCAAAACACGACAACAAGCAGGTCTGTCGCAACACGTCGAGGCTTGATACATACCCTATGTAACGGGCATGTCGCGTGTGCGGGCCGCGGCCCTATTACAAGCAATTAATATTGGAGCGGCACGTATACATATGCTGGTGCTGCCAACAGTATTGGACGTCTGGGCTCACAAAACGCATAGTTGCTTTCAGAATAGTCTCCACAGCAGCTTCCCCTACTTCGGTCCAGCTCGCATCAGTACATGAGCTGCAGCACGCAATGCGGGAAACATGCTATCCTTTCACGGCTACATGTCAGATCATGGGCGAAAGGACGACAAGGCTTTCAATTGATTGCCCATATATGGCTGTTCTCAATAGGGGTATGTCGCGGTGTCCCGCCACCCGCCTGTGTTACATACGTATGTCGCGCCGACTTGTTTCATACGTATGTCGCGGGGTTTGTCGCGGCTGTTTCGCGCTGTCGTGAAAAAGAGATGCAAAACCCATGCAGTTCCAAGAAGGGGCTTGGCTTGTCGCGGAGGCTTGTCGCGGAGGTTTGTCGCGGACTGCTTGTCGCAAGCAGAACGGCTTTGTTACAAACCCTATGTCGCGGAAAGACGCCCGGGAGCCAGTTACATACCTAGAGTCTAGGTAACCTAGACTTTTGAGCCGCACCCATATACCCCGCTCCAGGTCCTCGCAGCCGGGTGCTTCCAGCAAAGCTGGCGGTAGCAAACCCACCTGCCACTGACAAAATCCTAAAGAATTCGAGGCTTCCCTGTAACCAGGCCACGAATGGCTCACAAACCAGGCCTCCGTGGTAGTCTGACTTCCAAGACGCACGAACACCGCCTTTGCTGAGGGCCCACGCTTTGCTGAGCGCCCTGATGCCGCAGCAAAACCCAAGGAAGCTTTGACAAAGGCACATGATGCACATGGTACACGAAGATGCGATGCGACAAAGATGCGATGCGACAAGGTGCAAGCCGCGAGTTGTTCGCTGTGAACTTCATGACCGACACTGCCGCAATGCTGTACCCATGACGGAAGCAGGCCTCGGAACTCCAGATGGGCTACCCCATTATGCTCCATTCTGCCGCATTATGCCGCATTAGCCTCTTCTTTCGGCATAGGTTTGCCCCGCTTGCCCTGTTTGCCCTGCTTGCCCTGCTTGCCCTGCTTGCCCTGCTTGCCCTGCTTGCCCTGCTTGCCGTGCTTGCCAACGAGCCACTTGTCTCAGGCCGGCCAGTGTCCAATCAACAGCACTACCCAGCCAGACTTCAGCTGTCGAGACATAAGCCACGGTGACCTTGGCCCAGAGCCGTTCGAGAAAGGCATCGGCATGAGAGAGATTCAGGAAAGGCATCGAGAGACATACATGGAGAGCAAGGGGTCAGTAGACTGAGTGGACTTTTCCAGTGGAGTCAATTCAGCCTGAGAGCTGCCAGCAGCGCATCTGGTGAAAGAAGCTGCAGGGCCAGCAGCTCGTTGAGGTGTGACCAGTCACTGCAGCTGTGAAGCCTAGATTCAAAGTTCACAGAGTGCGAGCTTTCGGCTTCGCAGCTTCTTGTTCCCGCTTTTGAACATCCTTAGACTGAGTCAGGCAGCTGTGTTGAGGTGCAGGCCCTGCCAGCATCATAGCCTTCAGCTGTCACGGATGCCAGGAAACTTCGCCACGGAAAGAGTGACCATGCTGTTGCACTCAGCTGGGAGCAGCAGCAACAAATATCTACAAACATTTCGTTGGCCAAGGCTCCAAGCCATGCAACCGCGAACATCTCCCGTGGAGTTCGGCTCGCCAGATGTTGGAGGTACTCCTTCGTGGACTCTGCTTGCATACTGCGAGCACAAGGAAAGCGGCAACTTCTGACTTCTGTTGAGTCCTCCATTACTGGAGCGCATCAAGAGCTGGAAACCAGCATCGTGAGTATCAGGTGTATAGCGCGCACGCGAGCAACACAAGAAAGCAAAAGAAAGTACTAGTACAATTGACAGCACATTGCAAGACAAAGGTGCGGGCTCCGCCCCTTGCAGCCCACACTACTGGGCACTGCGAGGCCTCAGCGTAAGGAGGCTCCATCGTAAACCCGTTCGGGTCTTCAGCCTTTTGTTGTCCGTTTTGAGTGGCGCCGATGCGCGTGATTGGCTCCAGAACACTAAGGGCACTAAAGAGTAGCACCCAAGGAGGTCAGTGAAGCCCAAAAAAAAGCGTGCGTGGGCAGAGCACAACATCTGAATCTAACTTGCTTCGATTCAAGGGGAAGAATGCGGCCATGTGAGCATACAAGGCTGAAGTGTCCAGCAGTGCAGCTCCAGAAAGTACACCGATCTCCCGTTCATGGATGGCGGCAGCGACCTCAGCCTGCACGGTCTTACAGCCCTGATGCAAGTCTTGAAAGAAATACTAGGCACTTGAATGGCACAAAACAGCCCCAGCACTGGCCTCTAGCTGGTCGGGCAGGGATGAGAGCACCGTGCAACCAAAGGCTTCCAGAGCTTGGGTGACGGGCAACAGCTTTACCTGAGAGGGTTTGCAGGACCCTACTCAGCAGGGCAGTTGTTGAGAGCCAATGTTGCCTGAGAGCCAAGCCGATTCCAGCGCAAGAGCGCGTGCTCCTCTCTCCGCCGAGGTGGCAAACGCCTTGGCGGCGAACCTGGCGGCACTACTGGCGATGACGCCAGAAAGGCTCTGAGATGCTCTGAGCCGAAAACTCCCCAAACATCTCCAAGTCACGCCTCAGGGCCCTTGCAAGTGGCAGCTCCAGGCCAGAAGCCAGGCCAAGGCCCACACGCCAATCGGCGCCAGGCACAAAGCTGGAAAGGGAAGCAGTGGAAAAGCAGAGCAGAGAATATGGAGAACGTGCCTACACATTGAGCCCTCGTGATTTCTTGCCAGAGCCATCACTCAGCCATCCCAACATGCAGGTGGCCTGAGTCCTTCTGCAACCGGTTTTCGGGCCAGAAGCCCCGAATCTGCATCATGGTCGACCACAAAGGCTGCCAGCACCATGGGAGTGGGAGCCTTGTACTCCATGGTGCCAAGTAAGGCCACCTCCAGAGGACGTGGTGGACACGGCGAGAAATTCAGAAGGACTTCCGGCTCAACTTTCCCCACGGCCTGGCGATGAGCTTCGCGTGCCGCGGCCCGCACACAGAGCACCAGGGCGTCCACCAGCTCACCCCTTTGGCAAGGCCGCAACTCCAAGGACCCCTCGGGATGAAGGGAAACCGCTGGGAAGCGCAAATGGAGCTGAGCCTGTAGAGCCTGGCAGCGCCGCGCTCCGAGAGGGTCACGGCCAGGATGCAGTGGGGGCGGAGAAGCGAGGCCGCAAAGAGCGTGCGGAGGTCCGCCTGCCTAGGGCGACCCTGTAGCCCGCAACACAAAATACCACAAGCAGCGCTCACAAGACCCACTTGCCCCACTTGACTATCCCAGCGCAGCCTTCGCCGACCAGGGGATGACCTCTGCGAGGTTGCACTCATCTGCACTCACATTGTTCACTGATCTTCACTCATGTTCACTCATGTTCACTGCTGTTCACTGTGTGCTGTCAGGAGGGCACGGGACAAGGCAGCAGAAACGCCCCACACACCGGGATGGCCGAGCATGGTCGAGTTACAACTCTAGAATCTAGAACAGGGCCCGAGCGCCAGTGTGCCACAGTAATCCAGCCACACAAAGTCGAAGCCCGGACATCGGGACCTGGCGTGCAATTGGGAAACACATACCGTGGCCTGGCATGACACAGGGCATGGCACGGTAACACAGCGACTGCCTGAAAGACTCCAACTGCGGAAAGGGTTCCGTGCTGGGCTTCAGCCATGCCTCGAATCGGCAGAGAAAACAATTGCGAATACTTTTCGGCAGAACTTCTTGCAGGTAACACTTAACCGTTTGCAGCCTGGGGTCTGCCAAAAGCTCGTGCGAGGTGCACGGGACGACGCAAAGTGCAGGGGCTGTTTGTGCAATTGCTTCACATTCTTCCAAGCCTCCGTACCAGCCACAAGAAGAACAGCAGAGCATGTCAACCGGGTCTCAAGTCTGGAAAAGCGCTACGCATCGTAACGTCAACAGCTCTGATCAACTCTGAACGAAGCCGAGAAACTAGGATTCGGCACAAGGGTCGTATCCTTACAAGGTTAAAACCTGTTCGTCCAAACATCGTGGATATGATGGTCATTTTCGTTGCAAGCCAAGTTGCATTCGGTGCCTGTAGGCCGGTTGCACGAAGGGCGGACAATGTTTGGAGTTCGCGCGTCTCCAGCAACAGGCTCCAGACAACCGTCTGCTCGCCAACTGCTCGAGTGCCTGGAGAGTTGGAGGGGCAGATAGGAGCAGGGCTGCTATCCCTGCAGTCTCAGGTCAATGAGATTAGAGATTCATAGCTTCACCATAGTCTCGACAGGGCCTGCAACCAGTTCGGCCAGCCAGGTGTTGATGGCCACTTTCGTCGCATTGGAATATGTTTGGCGCGAAAACCCTGGCAGCTGCGTGAGGCCAAATGAAGCCATCTTGAAGAACTCGACAAAATCGCAAACAAAAACAACATTTTCGTAAACTTGTACAGCGGGTGTTGATGCCCCGCCTGTCAAGCGTTGCTGGGTACGAAGGGACGTGATCCCGTCGGGTTTGCAGCGATCGGCCCACCAGCCATGTGCCGCTCAAGTGACAAGCTCACGCATGTATGTCCATATAGCAAGGACAAGAAAGCATGTCTCAAAAAGCGTTGTGAAAGACTGCCTCGCCGCGACATTTGTTCGATTTTGTTCGAGTCTTTGTTTGGTTCTTGGGAGGGGGCACGCATTTAATTTCGAGGGATGGGCTGTAGGCGATCCAGGAAACCCCATACAGCACACAGACCATGCTGGAAGAACCATTCCAACTTGGGAGCAGCACACTGAAACGACACCCAGCACTAGGCAAAATCGAAAACGTTTTTCATGCAATGTGGACCGCGAGCGAGAACTCTTCTCCGTCCCACGCCATCAGCCTGCACATGCGCAAGTGCATGAGATGCCGCACGAGCATTCCATTCGCGAAGGAGATGCAAAGGCCTCCAGCCCAAGCCTCGGCCATCCCGGTGAGTTGCACACTCTCGCATTGGCCATAGGAGCATGGTCTTCACTGGCATTACACTTGACTTTGAACATCTGCCGAAGCTGAGATTGAAACAGAAGGTGGGTTCGGCCTGAGACTTCAAGCAGGCCACAAGCTGGCAGTCTGCATGCAAAAGGCCCCACGGGTCATCATGAGTCATGCGCAGAGGTGGTCCAGGAGGTGCAAGGGGCATCGCAGCCGGAGGTGGCAATGGCGGTGGCAGAGCTGAGTCAGAGACACATGTTACTTTCCAGATCTCTTCAAGAAGGTTCGCGAATTTGCTCAACAAGATATTGCACTTGGGACAGGACCACCAATGCTGGAAGCAGACCTTGCTTGAAGGCCAGCTTCATGCAGCTTTTCTCTTTCATTTCTCGCTTCTGCTGCTGGAAGAGGGCCGAAGAGTGTCGGTCCGGACTCCCAAGTCGGCGTGTGACACTTCCACACACGCAAGTTGCCCGACCGGCAGGACACAATTTACACGTTCTCTGTCTGTCTGTCTCTCTCTCTCTCTGCACGCATGGCCCCCCCCCGAGAGAGGAGGCCGCCCCGAAGGGCGCGCATCGTCCATTGGTCTGTCTCTCTGTCTCTCTCTATTTTCATTCCTTCTTGTGCACGTCTTTCGTTCTTTATTTCTGTATTTCTGTGTCTTTATTTCTTTCTTTCCTTCTTAGCTGTTTTGGGGCACGGGGGCAAGCCCCCCGGGCGTCCGAGCCCGCCTCTGTATTCGAGGCCGCAGGTCTCCTCTCTTCTTCTTCTTCTTCTTCTTCTTCTTCTTCTTCTTCTTCTTCTTCTTCTTCTTCTTCTTCTTCTTCTGCTTCTTCTGCTTCTTCTGCTTCTTCTTCTTCTGTTTATTCTTCTTCTTCTGCTTCTTCTTCTGCAGGGCATGAGGGGTCCCCTAACGGGGCCCCGTGCGAGTGTGCGCCCGGATCCGGTCCCGTCGTGAGACCGAGAACTGAGACTTGGCGTTTAACGTTCACCCCCTTCTTCTTCTTATTTTTCTTCTTACTATTCTTCTTGTTCTTCTTATTATTCTTCTTATTCTTCTTATTATTCTTATTCTTCTTATTCTTCTTATTCTTCTTATTCTTCTTATTCTTCTTGTTCTTCTTATTCTTCTTATTCTTCTTATTCTTCTTATTCTTCTTATTCTTCTTATTCTTCTTATTCTTCTGATTCTTCTTCTTCTTCCTCTTATCCTTCTTCTTCTTCTTCTTCTTCTCCTCTCTCTCTCTCTCTCTCTTTCTCTCTATCTCTCTCTCTCTCTCTCGCTCTCTCTCTCGCTCCCTCTTCCTCTCTCTCTTTCTGTATCTTTCTTTCATGGCGCCTGGGGGGAGGACCCCTCTCTCTCTCTCTCTCTCTCTCTCTCCCTCTGTCTCTGACCGAAATCATCATGACCTTATGATTATCTTCCTTGCTCTGTTAATGTTCATGCCCATCTTCACCCGTATTACTAGTACTACTCGTGTGACCTTACACCCCTCAGATACCAGGCAGAAGGTCACCGCAAGCCGTTTTTCAAGCTCCAAAGAGCTAGCTTTCGTGACGTTGCTGCCTCGCGTCATTTGGTCCAAGGGCTTTGAGCCTGTGATGGCAGCAGGTTCGGCCAGGATCCTGAAGAACCCCCGGTTGAAAGGCAGCTGCTTCTGTCTCAGGGCGTTTGGGCGAAAAATGTGCTCGCCATTCTTGTTCGGGGGTCCCCCCCAGATATCCAAGGGAGTGCGTGCAGGCGACTGTCGTCGTGACTTTCTGTCACCCTACAAGCGAACCATTCGACAATGGCGACGTCGCCGCTGCTTTGTCTGGGTTAAAACGGTAAAAACACTACACCGCCGCTCCTTCTCTCTCTCTCTCTCTCTCTCTCTCTCTCTCTGTGCTTCTTACTACCACTACTCTGCTTCTTGTTTTTATTACTCTCATGTTAAGTCTTCCCCTTATCAGCACGCCTGATGGGCTCTCTCGTGGTTTTCATTTTTACATCTAATCAACACACTGATTGAGCTTGCGACGGAGGTGGCAGCGGGGGAACCTTGCCATCATGAGAGGACACCATACACAAGTATGGACATGTCGGTTGTGAGTACCCACTCAGTCATCCAAGGATGTTGCTGGAAATGTTCTGCCGGCAATGGTGCCGGGAGGCGTTGGAGGCGAGGGAGAGGACAAGGGGCGTGCCTCACATGGCTTCATCTGACCAATGCTGGCTGAAACCGACATTAAGCTGCTTGCTGGCACTGGAGTGGGAGCTAGTGGACGAGGTGGCGCAGGTGGGGATGGAGAAGATGCAGGTTGCGCCTTGGTGAACCGACGACAACAGTTTTCTGGTGTCATCGTCAACCTCAACGGTAGGCTTGGCCTTGCACTGGAACGGGAGCAAGGGGCTTGCATGCCCCCGGTGGGGAAGGCGCTGGTGGCGATGGTGAAGATGCCGGCCGTGCCTGCAGAAAAGCTCTGCATCCATTGACTAACCCAGAAGGCTTTCTCTTCTTTAAGGCTGCAGCAGGAACAGGAGGGACAGCCGCAGGTGACGGTACCGTTGCTGGTGCTGGTGCTGTTGGCTTTGCAACTGCCACGGGAAAGTTTGGCGGCGCAGGCGACACGGGCTTGACCTGGCAAGGGTGCTACCCCACACCCGCACACAGAAGAACGCACAAGAGTCTCGGAGCGCGGCTGGTGGGGCTGGTCCCGACCTTAGTGCTTCTTGTGAACTGTCCTGTGAAAGATTGACTGGCAAGGCCCAGCTCCTGATTAAGTGGACGACGTCTCGACTCCAGCCCATCTCAACATCGTGGGCCACAGCCTCACGAGGGAGGGCAGCCCACCGCACAGAGCTCCCTGGGCCGCTTCTTAGAGTCTTAGAATGCAACACAGACCCATCGGGCTTCTTGTCCAGCAAGGGCAGCCTGATGCTTCAAAAGGACTGAGGGACTTCACGACCAGCTTGTATGAGAACCACTGGGCAAAAGCTTCCTCGATGCGTAGACCCATTAGCCATGTACTCTCCAAGAGACACTAGAAGTGCCGACTGAGGCACAAGTTTGACCACTGTGCAGTGCTGAGAGGCTGAGGAGAGTATCTCGACCTGGGCGGAGACACTCATGACATCTAGAGTCCACCTCCAAGCCACTGCATTTGCTCGCCGGACCGTGGAGTTGTGCTCAATCCAAGGCCCTGACAGAACCGCTTGAACGTCGAGTGCTGCTACCTTGGCAGGGAAACGTGCCAAGGAGCTAAGCCCAACCTTCCCCAAGCTCTGAGGAAGCTGCCGATTCTGCTCCAAGCTGTTTGAAGAGATTCTCCAGCGGTGTTCCTGGAGCAGTTCACTAGTGTGGCCAGATTTCGGCCTGGCCGTAAGCATCGGAAGCTACCCAAGGGGCCCTCTGGTTTCCCACCTCACACAGTACGGCCCGATGTGTAAGGTCCCCCGGCCACCTCCACCCCCGCTTCTCATTCAACGTTGGACATTTGAGTGGAACCGAGATCTCACGTGCTGGGAAGTGGGTTCCTCGGGCTTTGCCTGTCGGGCCGAGGCCGTCGAGGCGAGGCGGTCGAGGCGCAGCACTTACAATTCTGGCAATGAAGCACATGGCACGCACAGGCATGCAGCATGCTCGCCTTGGGAACGGGTTATCTTGTCCACGGACTTGATCAGGTCCCTTCCCTTATGCAACGGCCACACAAGCATAGACAAGCTGCTTGCAACTCTGCCCGAGAGCCAGGCCCACTGCGCCTGAAACAAAACAGAAAAGTCTCCCAACCGGCCCGAACCGCAAAGTAGCAGCGCATGAGAAGCCCCCAAGCATCCCTCCGCTACAAGGGGCTGCGAGCCTGCGGGAGAGGATTCGGCAAGCTCATCATGCAAGCTTGGAAGTCCTGGTCTAGAGCATTCCAAGTGAAACCGAACAAGCCACAACAAAACACAAACATCCTCGAAGGACAGGCTCGGAGGCTGGTTCAGCTTCCGCCGGGCAAGCCGGTTAAAGAGCATGTCAGCCTCGGCGAGGCGGCAGCTAACAAGGCAGCTCAACAGGCGGAGCTACAATTTGGTCACACCTTTGATCACGTCTACCCGCGAGCCTCGGATCTCGACAGCGGGAAGCCGTGGTGCTCAACTGCCGACATAAAGCCTTGGCCATTCTGCACCACGGTTTGGCCACTTTTACCACCGACATGCAGTTGAGGAGCCTATTCCGCTGCACAGCACAGATCATAATAGACCATAGCTGTACCGAGTCCGGCACCTTCTTGCGAGACCGCCTGCACAGCTCACACGAGACTTTCATCGGCCTGCGCTCTCGGCCCCTGGACCCCCCCTGGCCTGCTCCATATGGGCATCGTACAAGACAAAAGCAGAGTTCACGGTGAGGCCTGGATGCGAGAGATGGATGCAAAGATATGCGAGGCGTGCAGCTCACAGAGTCATGAAGGCCCCATCGGACAACAAAACCCAACAAAAGGATGCAAAAAACGTGCGACAGCGCGTGGATGTGAGAAGCTGGCCCTTGGAAACCAGGTGATTTTGCAGGCGACTCAGGCCTTGCCCCCAGAGCACTTTTCTTCGCATGCCAAGGATGTGCTCTGACGAGGACAGAGCAACAGAAGGGATCCCTTCCCCGTCTCTTTCCTCAGCCCGGGGCATGCAATGGCAGGGAAGTCCTCCTGCGACAACCTCACTTGGGCTAACGCAACATCCCTTGGAGGTAACTAACGGTAAAGGGGCAACATGGCACCACCATGACAAACCGAGATAATCCGGGTGCCAGGCAGCGACAGGCGAGCTGAAAGCGGCGGCTGGGTGTGCGCAGCCTGTGGCCACACGGGCCACACGGGCCACACACTCGCGCTCCGACTCGGAAGTGGCTCTGAAAGAGTCCTGTGCAGTGATGTGACGTGTGCGGCTCTGGCTCCGTGGCCTCCAGGGCCGGCCACGTCGGCCACGCACTTCGGGGCCGATCCTGCGCTCCCACTTTCTTCTACAAGATGCTCCATACATGCTCTACAAGTAGCTCGAGAGTCAGATCGAAACAAATGGCAATTGCCACATATTGCCGCCTGCCGCCACTCTGCAGACAGCTGCTCTGGCGCCAACGTACTTGCAAGACGAGCCCCCCTGCAAGCCGACGACAGTTGGCATTCGTGCGATGTCATGTCCACTGCGTCTGATACTTCATGCGCACAACCTCAGGCAACTGCGGTGATAGGGGGAGCGCCCTTGGTCGAGGCTCAGTCAAAGCGGGCATGCTCGACTAGCAGATTAAGGCTCCATCTCGAGCTGCAGATTGGGCAGCGAAGCTGACATCGGAGACAGGACACCCCCACTGGGCGTTCTTGACCTGGCCGCAAGCAGGCATGCCGCAAGCGTGCCGCAGGCGCATCCGATGACCCAACGGCAACGTGTCTTGGACCGAGGCAACCCGCCGCTCTTGTCCAGCAACTGGGACCTCGGCTTCGGTGTAACTCGTCAAAAGGCAGATCTCGGGATCGTGCTTGGATTCGGACAGCATCTGCGTCTCACCCAGGTTTCCAGTCCCGATTGATGTAAGGCCCGGCTGGCGAAGCGCACTGCGATGTCATAAGCTATGGTCGCCAAGGTCCGGTATGTCACCGGATGTCACAAGCTATGATCACACCATGTTGCAGCTGCACTGTGGGGACGGAAAAAAGACATGCTCAGGAGTGCCAGAGCTCGCCCTCCGGGACAGAACCAAGTGCAGAAGTTGCTGAAGTCCAGGCCTGGGGCCTGTTCCGAGTGGATTTTTAGTTTGGAACACATTCTCTAACGGAAGCTGAGAAAGCGAGGGCCCAGCGCCCTCAGGAACCGTGAGGCGCCAGAGCCGAGCCACCACCTTCCCAAAAATAAGAAACGTGTCGGGCTCCGCTTCGCCGCTTCGGCGCTTCATCCCGCTGGTTGCCCTCCCAAAACGGCCTCCGGATCAATGTCCGGTTCGAAGGTCGAAAGAACCTCCGCAACTGGACTCCAGCTGCACCCCAAATAGATCGAACCATCAAGTTGGAAAACCTTCACCTGCTAAGCTACCCACATCACGAGACATCACGAGACCCACAAACCCGATAAGAAACCTTCAACTCCAAGACCAAACCCAATAATATACTCTTGAGACAACCGCTGGGGCGATGCAGGGCTCCGGGCTCGTGCCAGGTCGGCCCGGCTCATGGTCGTAGCCTGGGCTTTTGTCAGCAAGCTAAGGAAGCCCCCAGGTCAGCGTCCTGTCACTTTGGCCACAATGCAGTGTCTCATATGGGCTCAGAGGATGTCAATGGCATCAATCTAGAGACACGATTTGCCAAGTTAGGTGTCCGCCCTGAGCACCAGACTCCTCGACCTCCGGACTTGCAGAAGCCACGGAAAACCTGAGACAAGTCAAGTCAAGTCAACACACAGCGTTTCGCATTCCTTCGCTTCGTTTCGCTACCTTGAGGCCAGACAAAGACGTTCACGCTGACGTCTGCTTGGATTTCATTTAGTACGTTGAGGGTTGGGGGGTGGCTTGAGGCAACTCTCATCACAGGCCTCGCCTCGTCGAAGGGGCGATTGGACCGACCGACAGCACTTCGGACACGTCCCACAACTCTCTCAGCCTCCGTGCTTCATCCATGTGGCGTCTAGGACTCTATGAGATCTTCGGGCAACGCCAAAAGGCAAAGATATCTCACATATGATTCTGCACGCTTTCGTTTTGAAGTCAGGCATCCAGCGTTTCCAACGCCGTCCCCCCCCCAATGGCATGACGAATTTTTTGCCTGAACTCTGAGCTTATGCCGTACCCCCAACCCCGCACAGCGCGTGCCTGTTTTACGCTTGCGCGATTTAAATTCTGATTTTTTCCATGTCCTGGAGACATACAGCATCATACAGCACGGCGTAGAAAGGTCGTAAGTGGCCATCTTACTATGCCACTATGATGCCACAACGAAGGGTCACCATGGATCCTGTGTGGAGGTACGATGCGGGCCTCAGGGCTGAGCGGGGATGTGCTGTACCCATTGGCACAGGACCCATTGGCCAAAGGCCCATTGGCCAAAGGCCCATTGGCACAGCCTCATGGAAGCCAAGATTGCAATCCAAAGCCTAAACCCTAAACCCTAAGCCCTAAACCCTAAACCAGCCTCTTTTGCAGCCCTTCCCACGTTCTCTGTGACACCCAGGGGTGCGGACCAAGGTGTGAGCTTCCATTCATGGTAGGGGAAGTAGGCAACTCCAGCGCCTGAAGGTCAAAACTGTACGAACGTGTGCGGCGACTTGGGGAAGGCAAAGAAACAAGTACAGCGCCTGCGTGATTTCTTCCAGCACTGCCGTGTCCCTCTCGGTGCCTGGGTTGGAGCAACCCGAAGATGCCCCGTCCCTTAAAGATGAGCTGCCTTGTTCCTTTGTTGGTAAGCTGAGAGCTGCCTACAGCGAAGGCGAAGAGCTCCAAGACATCAGAATGGCCTTCAGAAGCAGACGTGAAGGCCTAGCTACAAAAGAAGGCGCGGAACTCCTGGGTTGCAGACTCACTGCAAGGTTGAGAGAAGCCTTGCATGCACCACGCCACCACCGCATGACCACAACCGTCTACGAAAGGCACCGGTCATCACAAGTCACTACACGGTTTAGGGGACCCGCAATGCAGGCCAAAAACTCGTCCCGGCTCAGAAGCCCTTGGCTTGCAGCCTCGCAAATCAGAGTGCCAGGATGCGCCGACATGGAAGCCGAAACTGAGGCTGCCACCACTGACCGCGCACGCAAGAAATTCGCAGGTGTCTCGCCCTGGAGTGCGGGGTGCAGCTGGAGTGTCAATCTAGCGTCCGCGAGTTCATTAAGGACCAACTTCCATGGCCTGCGAGTCGAGCTTTGCGCGAATTTGTCTCACGAGCGTTGCCTAACACTTGAATGTGCCCCACGTCCGGATGACAAGAAGACTTTTTCGAACTTGCGTGGCACACCGACGAAACAAGACTTGGTGCAAGACTCGCTTCGTGTCCTGCAAGAAGCATGTAAGCGCAGGCGCGATCCTAAACGCAACTAAACGTTCAGGAGTCTGTCAAGAACAAGAGGCACACAAGTTGAGCTTGAAAATTTGTGCATGGCTGTAAGCTACTCTCGGTGCGGGGTTGGTTGGTTGACTGAGCCCCTGTGCATTTCTGGGTCGCGAGCTTGCTGGGAGGACTAGTGTTAGGTTTACAGTATGCCCATTTCTGCCATGCAGCTTCCGTAACGGTCTGGGACTTGGGATGCAAGAAAACACTGATTTACCGCCGTGCCTGCGACGAGACAGCCAAGCTTGCCGACAGCCTGGCTGCAAACGACCGAGACATGCCAAGGAGTCCACTTCTGCCGAAAAGACTGACTTGAGATGGTTCTGCGCGAAGCAGTGAACGACTTCGATTCGGATTGTATTTTCGCGCACTAGCTCAGGAATTTCGCCTTCGCAGACAATCTGAACTTCCTCTACCATTACGACTATGACCAAGACCGGCTGAGCGTGTAGCGGGGGTCCAGCAAAGACTTGCTGCCGTCGCGCCTGACACTGCTGCAAATTCTTAGCGTCTTGCTCACCGCTGCAACGTGCCTCGTCTAAGCTGCGCGAAAGCGCCGTCTGCAACAATCGCATGCGTGCGGCCTTGGCTCCACTGCTTAAAAACGAAAACAACTTCGGCCTCTTTGCAAGCGATGCCGTGGCATGAGTATCATATATGCATATATCATACAGAATCATACATGTATATGCTTGTTGTTGGCAACCTCTGGGGAAGCGCACACAAACCTCTGCACAGGCCGCAGCTGCGTTGCGCATATGACTGGACCTCATCATGATCAAAGAGAATGTAGGAAGCTCGCCCCATAGAGCCGTAGAGACGTGGGCCACTTGGAGAGACAACGATGCGCTCAGCGCATCACATCGCTGCAAGCATCTCATCTTGAATTCCCTCAGTGATGTCAGCAACCTGGGCTCCAAAGTATCAAAAGAACATTCTAGAACGACGTTTCCAAGTGCTAGGTTACAGGGTGGCTATGGGCAGCTATGCGCCGAATGCTGCGGGGATCTGTGGGGTGGACTTGCGCCACATGCACCGTGCACCGCCCTGCCCCGTCTCACTCTGCTGTCGCATTTCACCACACCACACCACACCACACCACACCACACCACACCACACCACACCACACCACACCACACCACACCACACCACACCACACCCCACACCACACCAGACCGCGCCACACCACACCACACCACACCACACCAGACCAGACCAGACCAGACCAGACCACACCCGACCACACCACACCACGACCAACACACGCACACACACACACACACACAGACAGACAGACAGACAGACAGACAGACAGACAGACAGACAGACAGACAGACAGACAGACAGACAGACAGACAGACAGACAGACAGACAGACAGACAGACAGACACACAGTGTGCCACCTGAGGTGTGCGGTGCATCGGTTAGCCATACCCAACATTCACCAATTCTGGGCTTGCTACGCCTGCTTGCACGCGAAAGCACCCGTCAAACTTGCAGCACGAGAACTTTGAACCGGGCTACGCAATGAACACAACCTACCTTTTTTCCCCCTGAATGGCGCACGACTTTCGGTATCCTCGCATCCTGCCGTCACCATCAGCAAGAACATCTGCAAAAAAAGATCATAAACATGCCAGTTGTACGTAAGAAGCCTCCATGCTCAGCAGAGGATCCAACCCGCGCTGAGTTTTTTATGTACAGGGGAAGCCGCAATTCATAACGCATGCTGCCGTTTTGTTGTCGGAATCTATGCGTGCAAACATGTTCAAACTGAAGAAGCTGCTTGAATTGGAGGAATGGCAGTCATTGGACTGAATGTTCGTGAATCTATGCCCTCAAACTGAAGAAGATTCTTTCAATCAGAGGTTGCGCGCTGAATGCTCGCAAATGATCAATGGCGTCTTTGCATTATGTTCCGGACATACGCCTCTACTGTATCCAAGTAAACTACGACGATCGCAGCATCGCCACCTTTAAAATTACAGTCTTGAGCACAAGGGACGGGCAGCGGGCAGGATGCTTGAGCTGAGAAACCCAACGAAGAAATTGCGTCAAGAAGTGTCCAGCACGGTGACTGCAGCGGCCAGCACACACGCAGGAGGCCCGTACTTGTATCCATTTCTCGCAGCACGAGACACGCAGCAGTCTATGTACCCACAAGCGTGGCAGCGACGATTTCAGCAGTGCTGCGAGCATTAGTTCAGGTGGTTTTGGCTTAGGGTCGGGCCGAGCACTGGTCAAGACCGGTACCTTTTAAGTCTTAGATGTCTTAGCGTAAGAGTCTACACTTGCGAAGTCCATACCTGGTGATACAATCGAAGGTGCGAAACATCGTTGGCGCAGTAGCATACTGTAGTGTACTTCTTTTACGTCTCAGGTATTTGTAGCAGAGGTATGCTCGGAGTTCTGGCTTCACGGATCCTGCGACGCACACACCAGCAGGCCTGGCCAGGCCAGCTTGTGCCGGGAACGTAGAGACGTAGAGCATCGCACAGCGAACGGAATCATTTCAACATCTCACCACTCCTTGTCCAAACCGTCGAAACTCCACGTGGGCCCCCTGCCTCTCCTCACTTGAGGTTGAGCAAGCTCTTGCCCTTCTGGAGGAACTGGAACACTGCCGTGGCCATGTCCTGGAGAGAAAGAGAGAGAGAGAGAGAGAGAGAGAGAGAGGGGCAAGATCCAACTTGATTGCAAGACAGCAAGGCGGCCGTGCGATCCTTCTTCTCAGGATTCTTATCCGGATGCCAATCACGTAAGAGAAGTCGGAACTCCTGCGGGCACTTTGCAAAAAAAGGACAAAACTGGTGTAAAGGAGCAGTGGGCTCAGCCAGCCTTGGCTCTCTGCTCCTTTGGCTCAACTTTTTGAAGCTCGGTCAGTTTAGCCAACACCTTGGCAAAAAAAACAAAACTTCATGCTGTCTGTGTACAGTCCGGAAAGCGCTCGGTGCTTTCAAAAGCTGCTCTCCCGGACCCTCTTCTTGGCTTGCGCCGTCTCCGGATCCTCAACCGCCTGCGCCTCAGATGGTCTGTAGGCTTTACGGGCTTTCAAGCATCGCAAAAGGTCAGTGCAAAAAATGTGCTAAAAATGTGCAAAAAATAGGCAAGAACTTTCAACTTTCCCCAAGACCCTGCCTGCTGAGGCGCGGCGGCATTAGCCGCAGCCTTGCGGGCGCGAAAATCACAGCAAGCTTTGATAACACCCAAGCTCCAAGTGTCGGGCTGCAGCGCCAGCAGCTGCTCCATCAGTAGGCCTCAGCTGAGTTCCCAAGAAGAAGTGTGAAAAAACAAAGCACTCTGAGAGCTCTGAGACCTCGGCGCTTCAGATGTGAACTTGCCTTTTTTCTTTTTCCTCCAGTCAATGTGCGGCTTGCGGCTACAGGACTAGAACTAGCATGTCATGCCTGTAAGAAAGAGGAAGCAACTGGCCTGTGGCTTTTACTTGAAGAACTGCTGCTAGATGGAGACGATCTATCACATGAAAGGAAGCACTTCCACATCCGCGCCACCATGTGCTGACATGATTGCCAGGACTGCCAGGACTGCCAGGAGCCCCCCCAGTGAGCCTTCTGCTGGAGCTGCTGCGAGACTTCTTTCTCTTTTTTCGTCTCCTGTCAGTCTAGGATTTCGTCATCTGCCTCCTGCCTGTGCACCTGAGACCGTGGCCGGTTCTGAAATCAGGCCCATGCAAAGTTGACTCACAAAGGGAAGTCCCTGTTTGCAGTCCTCCTCCGCTTCTTCCGGCTCGAGGGGCTGCTGCTTCTCGAGCTCTTTTGAGATGACCTGACGCAGATGCACTCTGAAAACGGCTTTTCATGCGAGACCCGAAAGCTGTGCCTGCTCGTGGATCTACTGGACGACGTGGAGGGCGTCCTGGATGGACTGGACCTGGAGAGCGCCAAGAACGGCCAGGATGGGCCGGGTGTCTCTCTGGAGTAGCACCAACAAAGCTTTGCACAATGAAAGCCGACTTTACTCCTCCCCCAAAGCTTGGGCCCGCGGCTCGTCGGAGTCCCGGAGGCGCCTGGGCTTCCTTCGACCCAGACAGCGCCGATCCTGTGCTTTCGACACAACCCTACATACTACACATCCTCCCACATCTTTGCCCCGAGACAAAGGAGCAACAGCACAAAAGCGAAAAGTCAGCACAGCCAACCTTCCGCCCGAAGTGAGTGGAAGGTAAGCCAAGGATGTGGATGGAGACCGGTTCAAGCCTCAGTCCCATTCGTTGATTCGTTTCCTCTGATGTGAACCTTATGGGCCTTGTGACAACTCGGGAAACCGGAAAAATTGAACTCGGACGTGGTTCCCTGAATATCGTGGCTTCCTGAATCCTGCAAATTCCTGAATCACGGCGTTCCTAAATCCTGGCTTCCTGAATCGCCGTGTTTCCTGGGTCCTGGTTCCTGAACCCTGGTTTTCTGGATTGCTGCTGGCTTCTTAATCGCATATGCCCCGACCCCTGAAGACTCCAAAGAAGGCTCCTGTAAGGAAGCATCGCAAGGCCCGAGCTCTCCGTCCAGGTTGGCTCCCACGCCGCTGCCAGGATGCCAGCCCATGCCTTAATCGAGGATTCAAGTGATTCAAGTTGAGTCACGCTATGCCGCGCTTCGTATTCTCAAGGGGTCCCCCACCTCTGCGGATGTGGGCTGAGGGTGTGATAGGGTGTGAGGGTTTGAGTGGGAGGAGGTCTCCTGGGTCATCAACTGCCGCGAGCATCGGGACGGGAGAAGGGATCAAGGCTTGGCAGGCAATGTCAACAATCAACACGGTGTCGGCAAACTAGGAGAGAACTTGGCAAAATGTGGTCAAAGTTGCGGACTGGAGAAAGATGGAGAAGCCCTCCAAGCAGAACGAACAGAACAGACAAGACTGGCAAGTTGGTGACAAGAGCACAAATACTCGAAGAAGTTCGGCACACTGTGAAGACATTGGGCAAGGGACCAAAACAAAAGCCGCCTTTAAGAAAAGCAGATCCCGGCCCTCACAGCCCTCACACAGGGGAAGCATGAAAGAGAAGAGCAGATCCTATGACACGCAATGGCACTGGTGGATTGCCAGGCCGAGAACATGTTGCACTGCACCAATTGCAGTGGTCCAGTTATCCCTGAAACAGCGGGGTGAGGGAACAACTGGTTCTGTAGTTCGCTGTGCTGTGCGAGCTTGCACGAATTTATCACCGTGTCACAGATAGTAAACCAGCAACATGCTGGTTTTTCCCGCTTCATGGCGCTTTCTCAAACTGTTTTTGGCAGGCACTTCAAGACTGCGGCTCCGGAGCAGCTGCGCTCCGAGGCCTCAGCCACATGGCGAGAAACTCCAGAAAAGCTCCCCAAAGAGGAGACAAGAAGACGAGAAGGTCATACTTGGATAGATTTTGGCCAACAACCTGCCACTCGCTGTCCGAATTTGTGCTCTTGGCCCCCTGACCATACATCTGGCTAAGCTCCCCAGCACCATCCTGGGGTGGTCCCATATGGGTCCACTTAGGGTTTAGGGTTTAGGGTTTAGGGTTTAGGGTCTAGGGTTGAGGGTTCAGGGTTGAGGGTTTCTCTCGATGCAGAAGTCTGTCCTCATTGAGGAGGAAGGATGCCACAACAGGAGCAGGTGCCGCGGCAGGGGCACCCTTCCTGGCCAAGTTGCTGCCATCTGCAATGAAGAGGAAGGTCTACAAAGCTTTAGACTGAAAGTTCTTTGGATGCAAACAGATCACGATGCAAGGAAACCGCCAAAAAAAGAAGTTGAAAGGGCCAACTCTTTCTGAGGCTACTTCTCCGTCCACTCTGCAGCCCAACGCTCAAAGAATCGAGTCGGGCCCCGGCGGTGGCTCCTGCTCCGCAGCCTCTTCCAGAGCATGTCCCGAACATCTCTGCTACATCTTTCCAGCAATTCTGGTGCCTCTGCTTCTGCTTCAACGTCCACATCTATACCCTTCCAGGCTGAGCGAGTAATTAAGAAGCAAAAGACCAGATGCCGTCAAACAACAGCAGCAGAAGATTCCTTCGGTCAATCTGCCTCTGCTTCCTTGGGTTTGTCGCCATTTTCGGGCGCAGTGCTTTCCTCCGACTTGCACACAAATCAAACGCGAATTAACTATGAACAATCAATCAGGGTGTTTCTAGCTGGCGAAAGATGCGAAAGCTTGTTTCCCCCATGCTTGTGCCGATGCTTTGGCCAAACTGCGAGACTCTGATGCCGGCCTGCGCCTCACCTTCCTCGGCCTCAGCAACCTTCGGTGCAGACCTCACTGCCACAGCACGGCAGCGCTTCTCACCCACACAACGCAACGGAATCCCAGTAAGGAGCCCGTTCGCCAGATTCGGCTCGGGCAAATCGGTGGCCTGGCAAAGTTGAAGATGGTGGAATGTTTTCTGGCTGTTTTCTGGGAATCTCCTGAAACTCCAGGGTTCGCTCAAATCCCCACGTGTGGCTCGAAGTTTCCGGGATGCGCACAGGTTCCTGCTCGGTTGCTTGGCGGAGTGAGCAGTCTGGCCTTGGCATCACACGGCGACCATGTCTCCGAGTGAAACTTGACTTGCAGGGTACCTTGGATCTACCTTAAGCTGTGCCCGCAACCGCTCGACAGCACCCACTGCTTCGGACCTTGTTGATGGGGGCGATACAAAAGATTGCCTCTAAGGGCTCCACTTCTCTCCGTGCTTACCTGGACTTACCTGCAGCCCGGAAGACTTTTAAGGCCGCAACTTGGCAAAAACGACTTTTCTAAGTCGTCTTTGTGACCTGCGGCCCAAGAGCACGTGCTTCCCTCATCGTCCTTCAACAGTTCCAACAGCCTCGATCTAGACGAAGGTCGCATGTCTCGGGGCGGCCGGTGGACCTTCATGGCCACGTGAACCCAACACACTTCTGGCCAGATCCCTTAGTCAACGCACGAATCAAGTCCGGCGTAGCAAGGGAGAGCCGGCTGCTTGCGGCTAGCTGTCACCGCCAGGAGGAACATGACCCCCCAACCCCAGCAAAACCAAGAACATTGACTGAAACCTTCGTAGTTTACCTCCGGCCACTGTGGAAGGATTCTGCATTCACGACGCCTTGGGTGACACACTCCTTGGAGTTATGGTCTCCACAAATCTTGATCCTGTGGACTCATGACAGTTTCAAGAGTCAGCCTGTGGGCCAGATCTCACCTGAGTAAGCATCCACGACAGCAATTATTGCAACAAAATACATGCGCTATTGTGGAACAGGTGTGCAGCGTGCAAAAAAAAAAAAAAAAAAAAAACACCGCTGTGGGAACTATCGATGGTGCACACGCGGCACGACAATCTACAAAGTATCAGCAGCATGGGTTTTAAATCCAAACAAAAAAGTACTGAAGAAGCTGATTGTTGCTTGCATCTACGGTGGCACATTGCATGTACCATCCTTAAACAGAACCAGCGAACTGCACTCCAGGTTGAGGCAGGCACGTCGAATCTGTTGCCAACTGGATGCCGCACTTCCCGAGGAGGCGGCGGTGGTCTGCCTCATGAAAGCTTTCGAGGGGGGAGGTCCGAAAACGCGGAGGTTTAGAAGTTCCAAGAAACAAGACAAAATCCAAAATCGATCCTATTTGCTCGGAAGCTGCTGGGCACACCCCTCTCCACCAGCTCATGCTCGCCGTGCGCGTAATCTGACACACGCAATCAGCAGAATCTGACGGAAAACAAAGCAGATTCAGGCAAGAAAGGTGGGCAGCCGGCTGCAAGAAGTTCCACGCGTACATCGTCCTTCCTTGAAGTAGACCTGAAGCAGCATATTTAGCAAAAGGGCAAACTGTTGATTCACAAGACCTCAAAAAACCACTTCGAAGTACCGAGGCTTCGGCACAAAGCTGTGTCTTTCGATTGGCAGGCACCGGTGGTGGCGGCATGACGCCTCACTACAAACTCCCAGCGAAGCAATGGAATGCGATGGAAAAAACATTAGAATTCTCATGGGAATCTGCACATTCATGTTGACAAGGAATACTGCACATGCCACAGTTGCCTGCAGGCCCCGGTCCGAAGTTCCCTGGCCCCTTGCCCTTGCCCATCGGCATGGCACCTTTTGCAAGCAAGCATCATGCAAAGGCTGCACAACAGCTTTACAGCTCTCAAGCCTTTTACAAAAACAAAAACATGCCAGGCCGGCCCTTGCCAATGGGCGGCTGCCATTTTCCCTTGCCCATTGGCGGCCATCCTTTGCCAATTGGCGGCCGCTCATTGGCTTGCATGGCCCCGGCATAGAACAAGCCGGGCTAGAGATCGCGGGTGAGAGAAACAAGCATTTTTCTGAGCCAACAAATTGAGCCAGCAGTTCCAAGCGCCACGAACATCATGTTGACTCTCATCTGCGAAACTCTGCTCAAACAAACCACCGTTCGATGTGTCGAATCCCGCGGGCTGCAAATTTGCTTTTGAAATCCGGGTTGTTTCCTGGCCCCATAGACAGAACATGCCCAGGGAGCATTTGTCGAAATCTGGATGGCTTCCCGACCCCATACATTGAATATGGTTGGGGCTTGCAGCGGGGTGTACATGCCAGCCCTTTGAAGCGGGAAGCTTTAACACAATCCTATGTCCGTATTTCCAGGAGGCACGTTCACGCAGACAGAGGCTTTAAGGCTGGCGGGCGCCGCTCTGCTCCGCAACTCATGCTTCAATGCCCATGTAGGGCTTGGGATGGCTTAGGGTTGAAGTTTATAGAGTTTAGATTCCATCTCTGGGGTCGGTTCCGTTGCATGAAGCCCCAATTGATTTTACAATAAGGGCAGGCCTTTCCAGTACCTTCAAGCCACTGACTGCAGCCTCCTAAATGAAGGAGCCCCGTGAAGGCCAAAAAAGCCGGATCCACAACGCGACCTATTTTACTTGGGATGTTCCCGCTTATACTAACAGTCCTGAATAGGGATTATAGTACCCCCTACAATAATCCCTATGAAGGACTCTTAGTATAAGGGGGAACATCCCAGAATTTTACCATAAACACTCCTGCTGGAAACGTCTGCCAAGACCCCTGGATATTGTCTGAAACCCGAGGTGGAGCTGGATGGCAAAGTTCCATTCCAGAAGGAGGTGTCTTTTCTGTGTGTGGGCGTTTTGTTTGCAGAGTCCTGGTATGCCCCGGGCATGGCGGAACCCATGGATAAAAACATTGAAGACTTCATATTCTATCTATGGCTGGTTTCGGGTTGGTTTTTTTCGAACTACTCAAGGATACCAATGACTGAGAAACCACATTGTTGAGAGTGTCGCTCTACGCAAGTCAAAGAAGCTCACCACATCTGAGGAGGCCACGTCCGTTCAGACATTGCCCGGGCGGGTGGGCTGGGAACAAAAAGATTTAGGCCTTAGCACCTTCAGGCGTGGCCCTGGACAACAAGTTGATGTGAGCTTGGGCCCAACGGTTACACAGTTGATGCCTTGCTGCGCCCTGCTCACGGAAGTTTTGGCGATGGAACTTCCCTGATTTGGGACGCTCACGTTCAACAATACACCCTCATTGTTGAGAGTGTCGCTCTACGCAAGTCCTCTGAAGACCTGCAGCTCATGACAGGAAGTTTTGCCAGTTTGCTTGCCGCTGTCGTTTAGAGATCCTGCAGAAACAAAGAAGCTCACCACATCTGAGGAGGCCACGTCCGTTCAGACATTGCCCAAAACCCCGCACTGGCAGCGTACTCTGCTGCCGAAACAAGATACTCTGGCAGCCAGTCTGGCACAGGTTCACAAAATGAGCTACAGGCATCCTTGAAATAGAAAGAATGAATTCAAAACACGTACACGAGTGGAGCAGATCGTGTGACCCCTACCGCAAAACACAGCAAAAAGGCTTCTCCAGCAGCCTGTCAAAGACCACCACCCCGCAAGGAAGGGGCAGCAGCTTGCTTCATGCCCGGTGCTTTGCGGCGGAGAGTCAGCGGCAAGGAGCTGTACAAGGCGGAGGCTCACACCAGTTGCTGCAGGTTTGACAGAAGGCGGCGCTTGACGCTGGTCCTTTTACAGAACCGGTCGCTTCTTGGCTTGTTCCGTTTTCCGCGAGACGGTGCATCAGCAGGGTTAGACTCGCTAGGGATATACACTGCTCGCGGAAGAAGGTTTGCGGCCATGGAAACTGCCGCTACGGATCGCAAAGCATGCCGCAAGGCCTTTGCAGAGCTGCGTCCTTTGGTCACAGCCCCCACAACCACTTTGGCGTCTACCAGCAGCGGTACTTTGCTGCCGTGCTTGGCCGCGTGGCGTGCGACCCATCTCAGCGCGAGCAAGTAAGCATGGGCCTCCAAGACGCCAGAGTGCGCAGGCCACTTTGCTTTGGAACTGATGACGGTCTTGAAGTCCTTCTCAGTGGCTGAAAGCCTGCTTGGCACACCCAAACGAGGAACTTCAACGGGATCATCTGGACTAGTGGTGAGGCGCACGTAATCGCCACGCCTCTCGGCGAAGCCACAGATTTCCACTGCCTCCTGCCTGCTGCAAGAAGCCACGGACACTCCAAAGCCGAACTGCGGGGCAGCATCAGTCGCCACGAGTTGCTGCAGCGGCTGTCTGTCCAAGTCGACGGAGAGAAGCGGGGCAAGAAGCAGAGTAACAAGCATCTCGTTCAAAGCTGCTTCCGGCACCCTGGTCAACTCAGTAGCCGGCTCTTTGCGCGCAAAAGAGTACACCCCATCGTAGATGCTGAAGAAACCTCTCTGCAGAAGCGCAAACCATTCCCACACGCCCAGCAAGGAATGAAATGCTTTCGGACTGGCAAAGTTCGCACGCAAGAGCCCGAGCGTTCTGCACACGGCTTGGGCTATCTTGGCCGCACCAGGCTCGGCTCTTACCGTCCCAGGACAGCTAGGAGGGATGCGCGGAGTGCGTTCCCCAAGCGATCCGTCCACCTTGCTGCCCCGACCCAAGTCCGCAGTCAACCGGGGTTGCCGCGCTGAAGTAGAAGAGCTGGGCAAGGGCAGCAAAGGCGAAACGGAAGCCGGAGTACTTGCAGCTGCGCACCCCTCGACAGGCTTGGCGGCGGGAGTGCTCGACAAATCGCACCCAAGAGCGGTGATTTCATTTGCCAGGGAAACGTCCTTTGCCACGTTTCTCGGCACGCCATGCTCGGCGAAAGCGGCGTCAAGGTTAGCAAGCGTGCGTTGGCCCCTGGTTTTGCTGGTGTGCAGTAAAACGGTGTCGTCAGTCGCCACAAAGCAGAGCTCATCCTGCTTCACGGGCACGTCATGGTCGAGCGAGAGGATGCTTTCCTCTGCAATGCCCGCAGAAGCGCAGACCGCGAGCGTGGTGTCTTGCGCCACCGCGCTCGACCAAGCAAAACCCATGGGCCAAACTGCGTGCACCGGGTAAAGGTGGCCACTCACGTCAGCGCTCACAGAGTCGTCACAGGCTTTGGCGATGGCATCGCGTGTCATCCCATGATCCAGAAGCTCCTGGGCTGTCACTGCGGGCTGCCCAAAAAAGGGCTGCAGCACTTCAGGGGCCTGCAAGGCGTCAAAGAAGGTTGATGCATCACGCTTCGAGAAGAACACCTGTTGTCCGACGTCGAACTGCACATCCAGGAAAGAGGATGGGTTGGCGAGCCGTCTGGGCTTCGGCGGGGCAGCTGCCATCTGAGAAAGGCCAGCCCCGTCCCATATCTTGCGCTGTCTGCCGCCTCGCTTTCCGACAGCGAACACTCCGCCCATTCCGCACACTTGCCGACGCAGACGCAGCTTGCCACATTCCAACTCTCTGCAGGTAAGTTTGAGGTACTCGCTTCTCTTATTCTGCGGAACAGCTAAGTGAGCAGAAACCACACCTGCTGGGAAAATGCAAGAAGCATCTGCAATTTGACTTGAAAGGCACTTGGAAATGATTCCGCTGGGGTCGCAAGAAGCTGCCTGCGCAGGCAAGTCCACCCTGTCGCTGCAAATGTCCTCATAGCTTGGGGTCGCCGAGACTTCGCACTGCTGGAAGCTTCTTTGCCAGGGAAGAGCGTTTCCCAACTCCTGAACAAGCCGGCCCAAAAAACGAACCACCTTGCTGCAGATGTGTCGTTGCGAGGTCTGCTGAGCAGTTGAGGGGAACTTGTTCATTGCACCTCCAGAAAGAGCTGGCCTGAAGCCAGAATACAGAAAGTTCAATGCGCCTATGCACATATTGCTCACTTGCAGACACACGTCGGTCTCCATCTCCATCACCGAAACACACCGCGGCCAGACAGCCAAAGGAGGAATAGGGAACAGGTCCCTGAACCTGCCTCCGCACATGCGTTTGGGACTCATCCAATCTCGAAAAAAGCAGGCCACTGGGAGGCAAGAAATTGCAAGAAGGCTTTGCAGCTGGTCTCTGAGTAAGCTAGCGGCAGTTTCTCGTGGCCTGCTCACGTCTTCAAGCAGATCGGGCTGACGCCTGCGTTCCAGCAACTTGCGTAGATTCTGCTTCAGCTTGAGACTGGAGGCCCGCCACTGATTTCGTCGGGTTCTGGCAGGCGAACAATGCCGCATCCAATCCTTCTTGTCCATTCCTGAAAAGGCGGCCGAAGGAAAAGGGCGACCTGGTTCCACGTCCAAACCTCGAACAAAGGAATACCCAATCACAGCGGGGCCATGGAGAACAACAAACAAAATGATTTAGGCCTTAGCACCTTCAGGCGTGGCCCTGGACAACAAGTTGATGTGAGCTTGGGCCCAACGGTTACACAGTTGATGCCTTGCTGCGCCCTGCTCACGGAAGTTTTGGCGATGGAACTTCCCTGATTTGGGACGCTCACGTTCAACAATACACCCTCATTCGCATGTCGGGCTACCGTCCGCTGACAAAGCCGCATTTGTTGAACATGTCACATCAAAAAGATTGCCCCCGAAGTCTACCAATTGGCTTGGTCCGTCAAATGTTCCCAACCCACTTTGGCCCAGCCCAAGTGACCCTTTCGACGTTCTAGCCATTGGCTGCTTGGATTTGGTGTTTAGCCGCAGCCAAACCAAGCTCCGCAGCCCAAGGTATGGGCATCGGAGAACTGACACTGACCCTGGACAGGCGTGTGCGTTGGTAGGTTTTTGGTGTGTTCTCGAACTTGTACCCGACACGGAGGTCAACGTCCCGGAGAATGCAGGTCCGTAGATCGATTTTCGTAGAGTTCCATGTCCCCCTTGGAAGTCCTCCTATCCTCATCACTCGTGCCCTCCTCAACCCTCATCTCCCTTCTCCCTCTCCCTCTCCCTCTCCCTCTTCCTCTCCCTCTCCCCCCCTCTCCCCCCTCTCCCTCTCCCCCCTCTCCCTCTTCCCCCTCTCCCTCTTCCCTCTCCCTCTTCCCCCTCTCCCTCTCTCCCCCCTCCCTCTTCCCCCTCTCCCTCTTCCCTCTCCCTCCCTCTCCTCCCCCCCTCTCCTCCCTCCCTCTCCTCCCCCCTCTCCCTCCCTCCCTCTCCTCCCCCCTCTCTCCTCCCTCCCTCCCTCCTCCCTCTCCTCCCCCCCCCTCCCTCTCCTCCCCCCCCCCCCTCCCTCTCCTCCCCCACCCCCTCCCTCTCCTCTCCTCCTCCTTCTCCTCCCCTCTCCTTTCCTCTTTTCCTCTCCTCCGTCTCTCTTCCTCTCTCTGCCTCCCCTTTGCCCTCCTCTCTTCCCCAAGGTGTTGAAAAGCAAGCTTTGCACGTTGTGTGCCATCGAGGTGGTGTGTCCAAAAGCACAAAGTGATGCCAGAGAGGCTGAGCACACTTTAGGTGTGTTGGCGAGTTGAAGATGAAACTTTGACCTCATACCTGTCCGACCTTGCACGAAAAGGCGCAGTCCGCGTTGAGATATTGCATTTATAATTGAATCAAGCCTTCTCCCAAGCTGGAAACTGTGTGGCCTGGATTCGTTCAGCGCAGAAGACCGTTCCAGTTTCTGCAGGGCCGCTTCTGTGCCATACGACATTGGCAAACAAGCAAACGGGTAACCAGGTTTTTGGCTCTTGGCTTTTCTTAAAAACGGGCGCACTGTAGACTCAGGGAAGAGTTCTGTGGCAAGAAACTGTTCTTAGGACGCTGCGCACACCAAGCAACACAGCAAGACCTTCCACATGCTTCAAGTTGGGCATGATGGCAAACACGTTATTCAATGCACACTTATGCTTCCTCTTCAAGAAGTTAATCTCCGCTCAGGTCTGCAATGCGTGGGTTCCTCACCGGCCGAGTTCCAGATGCGTGCTTTGCCCTTATGGACTTGGATTTGCACGGCGACAGAGCGGCTGCAAGAGTTGTGGTGTATGCATCGTCAATGCGAACCGCTTGTAAAGCTCCAGCCCTGTTTCTTCATTCCTGGAAGTTCAGACAAGGGAAATGGAGAAGTTGGCGTTGCAGTGATCAAAGAGATGGGTACAAGAGTCTCACAGTGGCAAGCACACTATCTTTCTACTCTGCACTCTCTGTCATTCTCTCTGCTCTTGCGTGCTTAGAGCCGGCATTTCCACAACCTGTGCTCCTCACAGCACGAAGAAACTTTTGCCTGCTCACGAGGATGGGCCCCCCCCCCCCCGGGCAAAGGGGGGCCCCCCTTTAAGCCCCCCTTTAAGCCCCCCTTAAGCCCCCCTTCAAGGGGGTCCCTGCAAAGGGGGTCCCTTCGGAGGGGGGGGGGGGCAAAGGGTCAAAGCCCTCAAGCCCCCCCTAAGCCCCCCTTCAGCCCCCCCTTAAGCCCCCCCTTAAGCCCCCCCTTTAAGCCCCCCCTTTAAGCCCCCCGTAAGCCCCCCCTTAAGCCCCCCCTTAAAGCCCCCTTGAAGCCCCCCCCTTTAAGCCCCCCTTTAAACCCCCCTTGAAGCCCCCCTTTAAACCCCCTTTAAGCCCCCCTTTAAGCCCCCCTTTAAGCCCCCCTGCCAGCCCCTCTTTTTAAGCCCCCTTAAAGCCCCCCCTAAAGTTCCCCCCTGAAGCTGCAACCAACCCCCCCCCTCTGTGGAGGGTTTCGGCAGCAGTTTAAGAGGCCTAATACTTGCTGGGCCTTTGGGCAGCAATTTAAGCAGTTTAAGAAGCCTAATACTTGCTGGGCTTTTTTTGGAGGGTTTGGGCAGCAATAAAAAGCGTAATACTTGCTGGGCCTTCTGCGGAGGGTTTAGGCAGCAGTTTAAGAGGCCTGATACTTGCTGGGCCTTGGTTTGGGCAGCAGTTTAAAAGGCGCAATACTTGCTGGGCCTTCTGTGAGGATTTAGGCAGCAGTTTAAGAGGTCGAAGACTCGCTGGCCTTTTGTGGAGGGGTTCGAGCAGCAGTTTAAGACCTCTAAGAGGCTCAGTTCCTGCTGGGAGGATTTATGTCCAAAACAAAACAAAAACATGGGGTTCTCGGCTTAGCTCCGCGCCACGTCACTGCTATGCAAATGGGGGCGTTCCTTCCAACCCCGCCGCTTGTTTCTGCCGGGCAAGCTCGCGTGGAAGCACATAAATCATTTCTGAAACAAAACATGGGGTTTTTGGCTTAGCCCCACGCCACGTCACTGCTATAAACTCTTTGCTCCTTAAAATCGATTAATGAACACAAAAACAAAGAAGCGAGCGGGGTGAAATTGTCCTTAAGCTCCTTTAAAAAAGTCTCACTTCTCTGGTTTCAAAGAATAACCACAAAAAATCGGCCGCTGCGCGGGGCTCCGAGTTACAAGGCCCCTTGACTCTTACACTTGACGCGCGGTTGGCTGCAGACCGTTAAGCAGCCTTGGGGGCCTTGAACTGCACCAGGCTAAACATGCCACGCCGACAGGTTTGGAACTCTTGTGCCGTCTCAAAAAAATCGGCCGCTACGCGGGGCTGTAAGAATATGGCCTTGCAAGCAGCGCTTCAGACCCGCCCCATGGCCATGAGGTCGAGCCTCAAAACTTTCGGCGCAAACACAAGGAGCGTCCAAATAGAGTACTCTCCCTGATAGCTTTGTGAGAACGCCCGGACTCACACAGCGCCGACGGCAGCCTCGTGTAGCTATCTTCGAAACTGAGAAGTGAGACTCTAACTTTCTTGAAAAGAGAGAGAAAGGAATTTATTCTAAATTCCACCGCTCTTAAATCTTGTTATGTGTTTTGTGTTTTTTTTTGGACTTTTTTGTGATTAAACCAGGTAAGTAACTCTCAACACATTTTCCTCACCAAAGCAAAAGAAGGGAATATTCTAAACTCCATCCGCCTAAATCTTGTTATTCATTTTGGATTTGGTTTTGGATTTTTATTTTTTTCGAAAGAAGTAAAACATTTATTTCCTTTGACGAAAAGAAAGAAGGGAATGTATTCCAAATTCCAGCTTCCTCAATCTTGTTTTGTTTTTTTTGGGTTTTATTCTTTGAAACTAGAGATTTTTTTTGCACTGACGCCTTTTTACTTCATCAGTAGCAGTAGGTCGGTCTTGTTGGGCTCGACATAACAGGTAAAACGAAGTGAGCCAAACTGTACAGGCCAGCGAGCGAAAAAAAGAAGTCGTGACTACAAAGAAGCAACCGCCAGCGCAGAGCCCTTGTTGCAAGACAACTTATCGCAAGGCCAGCATGGTGATTGCTGCGCCACATCTGGTGCAGACATGAAGCGAAAGTATGGGTAGGCCGTAAGGCAAGGAACCTCAGTCTGCTCAACGCGTCCGTAGAGACAGTTCCACACAAGCGCCAGGGCCGTAGCAACAGCACTCAGGACTTTTTGGGGTTGGCAAGAAAGTTGCAAGCACACTGAAAACAGGCACAATGCAAATAGAGCGCCAGAAGAGGCGCCTTCTCCCCCTGGCGAGCGAAGGCTGGCAAGGGGCTGGTCAAGAGTGGAATTTAGAATAAACTCCCTTAACCCCCTTCAATCGAAGCCTTGTTCGAGTGCGGCATGGATGTGCTTGGTTTTCCCAAACTTAAATTTTTTAAAAGCCGTTCCATTGTCAAAACCAACGCGAAAATGAGCCAGTTTCAAAAAACGCTGCAGGAGGCAGAGACGAACGAAGTGAAGTGAGTAATGTTTAGAATGTGAAGTCTGAACTGGAGAAAGAGCCGTGATTTGTGCTTTTGAAGAAGTTGAGAAAAATTGATTTCGTGACTTCAAACCTTAGTCGACCTTTGATCGCTTGAAGCCTTCCAAGCCTTCGAGCAAAAGGTCGAAGGGAAGGCTTCAAAGCCCCTTTCGCGCTGAAGGTTTGAAGCCCCCCCCTTCGGCTCATAAGAACGAAGGAGCCTTCGAAAGGCTTCGAAGGAACGAAGCCCTTCGTCCTCACCTTCGAAGCCTTCGCCTTCGAAGCCCCGTTCGTCCTCACCTTCGAAGCCTCCCCCTTCGTCCTTCAAAGCCCCCTTCGTCTTTACCTTCGAAGCTTTTGCCTTTTGCCGACCTTTTAGCTTTAAGCTTTGGAAACCATCGCTTCTGCAATTTGGCGCAAAGCTCCTTTGCGGGCTTGTGGCGGGTTGACATTGCTGCCGAGACGATTGTCCTGTGCCTGGCCGCACCCCAGTCATAAGGTTTTTGAAGTCAAACAAATCTATTATTCTCTAAGCCGTTCTTCCTGCGTGTCACTTTTACCAAACATAATTTTCATTTTTCTGTATATTGCCATATTTTGGAATTTCTTTGCTTTCCGCGCCGCCGTCTGCGCTGCAGCCTTCTCGGATCCGTTCTTCGTACTGCCCTGCAATGCAAGAAAATCCTCCGCTCCGCACCGCGCGATGGAAGAGAGCAAGAGACCAAACATGCATTGGATGCAGTCGCTGGCTGGTACCACTGTCCTGAGCTTGTGTGCAAATTTTCTTGAATTGCAGTGGAGTAAACTCAAATCTCTAAGAGATTGGCAAATTCTGCATGTGGCCGGTAACCTCTCCTTTGCACATCACAGCCGTGTGATGTTGAAAGTTCTTGCAGCTTGCGGAGCTGGCAAGCAACCCACTTGGAGCCATGAGCTCACAAGGTGCCCAAAGGTCAAAGGTTAGGAGGTGCTTGTAGGCTTGTACAAAGCCCACCAAAATGGTGGCGGCCCTGGAGTGCGGTACGTCCGCCCTCGGCAGTAAAGGACAAACCAAGTGTTGCGTTGCACTTGCTGATGTGAGGCTTGTTGGCTGCTTCGCTCTGGGCATGTTTGGCAGAGGCTCCCACCGAATCGTTCTGAAAGCCTGCTTTGCGTAGCACGGCAAATCATCCTTTGGCGGGGTGATCGCGTGGGATAGTTTGTTTGCCCAGAAGCTTTACAGTCATGTCTCATGTCATGTGCCGACGCAGCTGTGCTCGTGAGTCTCAAAAGTTTACAGGAACGAGTGTCCAAACCGCAATTTGCGAGAAGTGCAGGCAAGCGAAGCCAGCGCAGAGAAACCCAACTCAACAGTGGATTCTATCACTCCTTCACAGAGTGCGAGCCAGCGCAGGATTAGGAGAGTGAGGAACATTGATTTCCATCGCATTGCGAGCGCACCACCAGACGGTACCGAGCACTACGAGCTCAGTGAGTTTTCAGAAGAACAAGGTGATTGGTTCACCCGAAGAATATAGGTGCAGGAACCTGAGCGCTACTACATTGGGGATGAGAGTGAGAACAGTCAAGAGTCAAGAGCACGAAGGGGATGAGCGGTGGTACGACGGCGCTTAGAAGGTGCTCAAGGAGGATTGGAACCTCCAGGAGAACCTCTGAGTGAGGGAGGATTGGACACACCCCAGGACACGCAGCGGTTGTCGATTGCAGACGAAGATGCGAGCGCCTCCCACGCGCCAGCATCCCGACGCCCCGCAAACATGCAGAGGGTTTTCGCGAACAAACGCCTCCCGCGCGCCAGCGTCACGGCAACGCCAGAGCACGTAGATGTTTGTCGTCCACGGACGAAAATGCGAACACCTCGCACGCGCCAGCGTCACGGAAACGCCCGCGGACACGCGTGGGGTTGGACGAAAATGCGAGCGTATCACACGCGCCAGCGCCGCCAGCGTCACGGCAAGGCCAGAATGCGCATCCGCGGACGAAATGCGGACGTCTCCCACGAGCAAGCGCGATTTTTGGCCAGGTGCGGCGCGCCCCGCCTACTCTACCCCGTGCTGTAAACACCGTAAAGCGCATTAAAAACCATCACGATAACAATCACGCCATCCATCCATCCATCATCCATCACGAAATCCATCCATGCATCATGCGTAACGAAAGCTCTTCCCGAAGACCACCTAAACTGAAAAGCCCTCACCATTGAAAAAGGACCTACAGAAACGGTCAAACAAGCAATTTACGATCGCGATTTGCACTCGACGACCGGTGTGGGAATTGAGGAATGCATCAGCGCCGGTCATGGGGCCACACTGCCAATTCCGCACTCCGCACTTACTTCACCAGCCACTTAACTACTACCCGGCTTTCTCTGACGCAAAACGGTGGCTGGCAGCTGCCGTGCCCTGGCCACACTCTGCACCCCTCTCCCAGAAATAATTTTTCCGGCGGCTGGGCCTCCGCGGTGTTTATACAGCCACTTTGGAGTTTTGAAGGTATCCTAGGTTTGAAGCGAATGTGGCCATATGCTTGGGGCTCAAATGTTTGTGGCTCCAGTTTCAGGATTTCGGAACAACCCAAGCTTCCCCGAAGAGACGGAAGCATTCCCTGAAACCTTGTACCCTGAACCCTACATACACCTTTTAACCCCCAAAAGCCCTGAACCATAGAAACCCCAAAAACCCTTCAACCCCAAAACCCCGAACTTGAAAGCCTTTGTTTATGGCTTTTGGGTCGTGCTATGTACCTGGCACGTGCTTGGGCACGCACCCATTTCTTGTAGTGCCAGCGTGAAAAGGTGTGGAGCGGCACTGTCTTCCACGATACTACTTTAGCTCTACAGGCATGCGGCTAAGCGATGACACGTGAGCCCGTGACCCGGACACCAACTTGCAATCCATTTTGAAGAGATGACAGACAGCCCCCTCGTCGTGAGTTCATCGCACCAGAGTACAAACGAGCGACGCCCTGCGGGCATCATTGACTATTGCCACATATTGCCACCTTTGTTTGGTCCACAGGGCTGATTTTCCTTGGTCCCTTCGACAATGTGGGCAGTCCGCGGGAACGAACGTGCTGAAACTGCTGATCACGGCTTCTCGTTTTGGCGCAGCTGATCTTCCCACATGTATTATGTGTCAATCAAGTTTCGGCGAGATTCACAAAAGGTTTTGACGGGAAAACTACTGATGACATCACCCGGCGCTCGGCCAATCCTATCATAAAAGGAGCTTGGCATACTCGGTGGGGCATCCGTTTGCCAAGGGCACCGTCGAGCTGCCCCCCGCGATCCAGATGAATAACCGGAATGTTTCGCGAAAACTGAACTCCAAGCATCACTTTTGTCGGGCCTGTTATTATGGTTGATGACTCATGAGGTTGTTTGGTCGACTCAAAGCCCCTCTGCGGGGTTGGTGTGGCGCCGCTCCTTGTGCAAATGCCAACATAGCCCTCTCAGTTGCACTCAAAGCAATTGCCCTCAATGCAACTGTCCTTGTCCAAGCCGAGCCGAAGAAGCTCAAGGTCATAGTAAGTACCCCAGTCGAAGTCCAATTATGCGATGTTGCCCGCCTGAACCCGGTCCACGCCGCCACCCTCACCGAAGCCCTCCTCACTGCCACCAACGCTGCAAGCGAACCGCCGCCCGAACGTCTCCTCCAGGAGGCAACCGTCCTCCGCCCGCTGTCCGTGCACATCGATTGGGTCGTGCGCAGACTGGCACAGCAGAATGACGGATACATCACCGCGCCATGCCAGGAGGCCTGCCTAAATGATCTTTTCCGTCGAGCCCCGCCTGAGCCCCATGCCTCGGCCGCGCCTCCCCCAAACCCCAGTCAAACCCCCACCAGCAGGGCACTCGAAAAGCCACAACTCCCACACCCACGCCGAGGAAACTGCGCAGCGAACACGCGCTGCTGGGGCCGGCCGTTTGGGGCTTGGATTCCCTTGACACCGTTGACCAGGCCACTTGCCGTCAGCGCGTTTTCACGTTATAGACTGCTCGCGTACGCGTCCGCGGGAGCTTGCGCGCTGCTCTCCGGGGCATCCGTCTTGCCATGATGAGGTGCGCGGATGGAAGCCTTTCTGCCTCGCACCCCGGATGCTGCTCCACTGCTCGCCTGGCGAATCCCGAGTTCCGATTGTAGAGTTGGACAGGCGTCGAGCGGGACGGTGGGTGCGCCACAAGCAGTGGTGACACCCTCCCCATCCCTCGCCGAGCTCCGCGACCCGCGGCCGCGTGCTCGCCGCAGAATAGCGCTCCCCACTTCCAACAGGCATGCGTGCCCCTGGTTTTGAGGCAGTCAGCCGTCTGCGTTGTGCTGCCGCGGAAGCATTCCGCCGTGCTTCGTTTTTTCCGTCGACGCTGTGGGCACCTTTAACAACCCTAGCAGCGACTCCCCAGGCACCTGCTTATTCTCCGCTCCTGGCGGCTGTTTCTCGTGCACGGAGGGTGGGCAGCGTGTCTGCCCAGGAGGCCTAAATGGCTGCTGCCTGGGGCGTCGAGATGAAGGAGGTTCTTCACTGGCCACGAGTTCGCGCAAGCTCACGAACTCCTCCGTCAGTGATGAAGGCCGCAACTTCGGGGCGCGGGGCGCATCAGCAACAGGAGCCACGCAGATTGGATGTCCGGCAGGCCTGGGATCTTGTCAAGGAGGCGCGCGTGGATATGCAGCCGTTCGCGCAGCAGCAGCAGTTCTAAACCGGGCGGTTGATGCACATCAATGTTGGCGTATCACCTGAAGACCGCGCACACCCGGTGCAGCTGACAGGACACGTACGTGTCGTCGAAAAAGGCCTGCAAATCCTCCCCGGGTCGCAGGTCATAAGCTGCCGCCAGCACCTGGTGGAAAGCGCAAACAGACCCGCATCAGTGGGTCTCCCTGCCTTCGACTTGGGCGGCCTCTCCCGGCGCAGGCCCTGGAACACACCGCTCGGGCGACGTGATCATCCCATCCACGCTGACAACCATCGTTTGCGGGCGCAGTTTGGCGCAAACCGCCAGCGCCTGCGTTTCCGCGCGGGTGGACGGAGAACGCCGCGCACACCGCCACGAACGTGTCAGAAGCGTGTTGCGCCAAAGTCTTCCTGTCAACCTGGCATGCAGCCCTCCGCCAGCTGCTGGGAGCCATTACGCAGCCATGCCGCGCACGACTCATGATCCTGCACGACTCGCAAGTGTTCAGTTGTGCATCCCGACGTAAGGTTGGTGACGAGTTTTCATCGCCAGCATTCTCGCTGTTGTGGCCATTCCTGGACTTTTAGGCCGGGCCCGCACTTCGGCGGCCTGATTGCGTTCTAGGACTCGCGTGGGCTATGATCTGCGACTGTGTTTGGCGGAGTGCGGAGGGTGCTCGGATGCTGCTCAGCCTGGCTCAGCGGGAGGCATATCGTCGCCAAATGGAGTCTTGCTAGGATTGCGGTGGGGATGGCCGAAGCTCTTGCTGCTACGATGCACGCGGCGGCTGCAACGCAAGCTGGTGGTGCCGCGGGACGCAAGCGCTGATGGTGCATGATGGTGCTGCGGCGCAAGCTAGTGGCGCTGAGGCTGGCGCGGCAGGCAGACCACGGTCAGCTGACGCGGTGTGGCACAAGACTGGAGCAAAAGCTAGGCAGGCTGCAAGTCGTCGAGGCTGGGGGGCTGGAGGAGCCGGTCGTGGGCCCCGCGTTTGTGCTCGAGGTGACTCGCGACAAAGGCGTCGCGCCCGAAGCAGGGGACCGAGAGCATGGTAAGCCCGTGGCGTTCCGACGGGAAAGACCAGTCCCTAACCCAGACGGGTTCCGCTCCGTCACTTCCGCTGAGGTCTGCGATGCCGGTGGGTTCCTCACCGGCCGAGTTCCAGATGCGTGCTTTGCCCTCATGGAATTGGATTCGCACGGGCCTACAGGGCGGCTGCAAGGACGTCGTGCAGCGTGCGGGCGCGCGCGCTCCGGTACCGCAACTATGTACGCATCGTCAAGGAATGCGAAGGTGGCCTCGCCGTCATGGGCATCAACAGAACGCTTGGCCGCCGTCAGCCTGACACACATTGTGCGCGCAGCCATCATCGTCGTACTATGTGTGGATGCTGGGGGCAGCAAATGCTGCACCTTCGGTCGGGAGAGAAGAGGTCCGAGGGCAGCACTCTGCATCGGCTGGGTGATCCTGGATCCAGCGTGCGCGGGCCTTTTTGAAGCAGTTGGCGAACGCCCCTCGCAGGTGTTCGGGACATCGCCTGTTTGCGACGAAATGCGGCCGCCAATGCAGTCCCGTCACGCGCGTCGGCAGCAAACGTTGCAGCAATGCGGCTTCGGGGCGCAGGTGCTCATCGGCCTGCGACAAAGCAGTCCAGGTGGCCGAGCGGGACAGGGTGGCAAGTTCCACTCGCGAACTTCCGGGACCTCAGGCGGCGGCTGCTCCTCCTGAGCATTGCAGATTTGTCTCTTGCCCAGGACGGGCTCAAAAAACAAAAAACCCTCACCGGCAACGACGCCGGCATAGGCTCGGTGCCCAGCTCGCTTCGGCGTGGTAATAACGTAAAGACGCTTGGGTCTGCACCCCGGCGTGCACAGAAGTGAAACCATAATGTACATCATTCATGCGATGTTCGCATGCAAGAGTGCACCGAACAAGCATATATCAACAGCAGCACCCACAAACAAAACACGCAAGCATCATCAAGCATCAGTATGACCACTCAGAGTTGTGCCATACATCATGGCAAAGTCACTCATATGTCACACGCCGTATCAGCAAGGCAGCGCCGCATGCGGACAGACCATCAGCGACCTTCTGGCCCGACACGGCCAAGGCCTCCGATCGCCAGCGGGATGGCTGACCGCGCATATCCTGGCGCAAAAAGGGCACGAACAAAAGCAAAAAAAACCAGCGCGGGCGGCCTGCGCGGGCGGCCTGCGCGGTCGCGGCAGTTTTATTTCCTATGCCGGAAAACGTGAGGGGGGGGAGGGAGAATTAGGAATAAAGCAGCCAACATCGCAGAAAAAAAACTAAAAAGAACTTTCGCTGCTGCTTGCTGCGAGCCTTCCTTCATGATGTGTACGTGACTTCACCACCACCTCGCGTCTCACATTTTGTCGGTGGGCTGCAGCACCACTTTTCGACCAAGCGCACATCCGCCTCAACCCGTCCAAGACTCGTGTTTTGAACGCGGCCCCGAGGGCCTTCTAGCGCCCGAAGGTGCGCAGATCTGGGTTGGTGATGCGCGCCTTCCTGCATCGGAACGTGGCCTCCGCGTGTTCGGAACCCCACTCGGCACGCCCGAGTACATAGCCGTGCAGCTTGACACCTTGTCCACACAGCACGGCCGCTTTTTTGCGAGGCTCCCTGATGTCCCCGACCTTCAGGTTGCGTGGCTGCTGCTGTTGTGTTGTGCCGTGCCCACGGCACAATACATGCTCAGGGTCTTGCCCCCCAGCAGGACACGCGATTTCGCCTCTGCGCATGACCGGTCTGCTTCGTGTTGAGTCCGCCGGGGAGTTCCTGGACAACGAGCTTGTCTGCGGGCGGGCCCACCTCAGCTTTCGGCATGGGGGACTCGGGCTGCGCAGTGCGGCGTGAAACGCTCCAGCGGCCTCCTTCGCATCCTGGGCTGATTGCATCCCGGCCATTTCTGCTCGTGACCCTCACAGCCACACGACAGTTGCAGGGGCTTGCTGAGGCGGCGCCGTCACTGTCAGCTTTGAGGGATGCGGCGCACACACTCACTGATGCAGGCTTCCAGGCCCCGCCGCGGGATGGCGCCCCTTCCCCGACAGCTGATCAGCCAGACGACCAGCCTGCTGACTTCACTCGAGTCTCACGTCCTTGACACGGCATTTGCGGGCTCCCTGGCACAGAGGCTGGACGTCCCCTCACAAGCGCTGCTTGAATCCCAGTCCGGCCCCTTGCCCACCTCCCCCGAGGTGCGGCTCGAACCGGCTCTCTTCCGAGTGCTGTTGCTACGCCGCCTGCGCCTGCAACTGCACCTGGTTCTGCCCTGTGCCCGTGTCGGCGCCGCTTGGATGCTTTTGGCGACCACCCTGCTTCTTGCCCACGCTCGGGTTTGTTGCGCTCACGAGCTGTCCCGCTCGAGCGAGCTGCCGCTCGTGTCTGCAGAGAGGCCGGGGCCACTGTCGCCACCAACGTGCTACTGCGCGACCTCAACCTCGTTATCCAACGGCAGGACGAGCGGCGCATAGAGGTCATCGCCAACGGCCTTCCCGTTTGGAGTGGCGCCCAGTTGGCAGTCGACACCACGCTCGTGTCAGCTTTGGACTCGGCAGGGCAGGCTCGCCGTCACCAACTCCTCACAGCCGGAGCTGCCCTGACCGTCGCTCGGCAGGCCAAAGAGCGCACATACCCCGAACTCCTCCGCTCCGCACGGTGCCGGCTGGTTGTGGTCGGGATTGAGCTCGGAGGGCGATGGAGCGAGGAGGCAGCCTTCATCCGACTCCTCGCTCGTAGCCGCTCCCGCGCAGCCCCCCCCATGCTGCGATCCAGCGCCAGGGCCGCCTACGTCGCGCAGGAAAGCTGCACTGCTTGCTCGTATGTTGTTTTCATATCTTTGAAGCACAGGCTGTTGCAATTGCAAACTATGATGCACCACAGGAAGGGGCAGGCAGTGACCTTTGATGCACCACAAAGCACGGGCAGCGTGTCCCCTACCAAAATTGATGATGCACATTCAGCGTTGGGAAGCTGGTGCAACTGTTGCAACCAATGTTCTTGTCCGCGACTTGAACCTTTCGGCAGCCAGGCATGATGAGCGACGCATTGAAGTTATTGCCAATGGCTTGCCCTTGTGGGGCGGCTCGCAGCTGGCCGTTGACACAACTTTGGTCTCGCCACTCACTTCCGCTGGTCTGCCCCGTCGCCGGCGTGGCAGCACAGCAGGCGTAGCCCTGGCTGAGGCGCGCCGGGCCAAAGAGCGCACTTACCCTGAGTTCGCTGCAGCCCATCGGTGCCGGCTGGTTGTTCTTGGCCTCGAGGTTGGTGGTCGCTGGAGTGCCGAAGCAGCCACCTTCATCCGTTTGCTCGCGCGAGCGCGGGCGCGCGGCGCAGCTCCGTCGCAACGTGCTGCGTGTATAGCGGCTTTCGTCGGACGATGGTCTGGGTTCTTGTCCATCGCAGCTGCCCGCTCATTCGCTGCCAGCCTGCTGTCCCTGCCCATCTCCAGCACCGCGAACCTTGACGGAGACGCGCCTCTCCTGAGCGACGTCCTCGCTGACTCGGCTGAATCGCCGCCGCTCGCCTCTCGCTTGGGGTGAGCCCGGGTCGGTGGTTAGGCGGGTTGTGGGTCCGGTAGGGCTCGGTGGGCTGCTGCACTGGGACCGCGATCGGATGCTGGAAAAAAGGGTGCGGAGAAAAAAAAAAAAACAACAAGCCCACATTCGACACAGGCGAGACGATTGTGAATCATTGCTTGTTTGATTGTTTATTGGCGGTTCGTGGTTTGAATTAGACGGAGATGGTGTACCATGAGTGTACGGCGATCCCGTCATTCGAGGTGTTCCCTGCATTCAATGGTTGGCATGGTGAGCCGTGGTGTGACGCCATGGGCCGTGTAACATAGTGTGTCAGTGTAGATACCGTGGAATATGCAAAGTGTAAGGTGTTGCAGGTTGCGAATGTTTTTGCAACCGGGTTGACCCCTGTGCATATTAGGACCATCGATTGACTCGAATACCCAACGACCAACGTGACAGTCCAAAGGCCGGCTTGGCTGTCCGTCATTCCGCCTTGCCATTTGGCGCATTGGATTTTTGTTCTGGGTTGCGCAAGTTTTGTTGTTTGTGTTTGTGTGTGTGTGTGTGTGTGTTTGTGTGTTTGTGTGTTTGTGTGTTTGTGTGTTTGTGTGTTTGTGTGTTTGTGTGTGTTTGTCTGCGTGTTCACGATGGCAGTTTCGGCTCAGCAAATGGTGATCTGTGTTTCGTGTGCAATAGGCACGCGGCTGCTTTTGCAGCAAGGCCTGCTGTACCGACGTTAAATGTAATTAATTTCGGCAAATTAATGCTTGCGTGTTGACAAATGGTTGACAAGGAGGTGTGCGAGTGAATGGTGCAGGTGATTGGTTTTGATGCGCGGTGACAGCAGATGACAGATGTGTGGTCAACGCCATCGATTGGAGGCTTCCGGCGTTTCATGGGATCATTTTGGCAACCGCTTGGCAATCACAATGTTGCATAATGTTGCATTGTTTTTTTGGCCTGTTGCTCGTAATGAAGGTGAAAGTATGTCTCCGTCGTGTCGCCCACACAGCTCCATCATCGCCACTACATCCATTTATGAGCTGCCGCCAACGTGTGTCGCAAAAGCCGCTGCACTGCTACGGGGTCAGCCAGATGCTTTGGAATCGTTTCTGGCCCAGCCACACTGTGCCAGAGCATTGTGGCTTCAAGGCCTTGAAAAGTCGGACGTTTTATCGACCGCGAGCAACGCGAGTGGTGTGAAGCCGGCAAGCCCGAGAAACGTGCCAGGGCAATCACCACGAACGCGATATGCAATGCAACTTCTGGGGCAAGTGATTTGGGAGGCTGAGCTGTGCACGGGCACGCCAATGAAACAGACTGAGGGTTGCGATCGGACATCACCACGTCATTTCAACAGAAGCCATGGCGAACATAGCTCATCACCTGAAGTCAGGACGTGTGTGGATGGGAGTTGTGGCCGGCCGAGGACGCGTCCCAGACCTCAGTCTGCCCACGTTCGGACGACCGAAGCGCCGGAAGACATTGGAGACCTCCGGCGTTGGGAAGCCAAACTGTCCTTTGCAGTGTACCTTAAAGCACAGCACCACAAAGAGGTGAAAGAAAGAGCCCGATCACGGAACTCACGTATTGAAGCAGTACGAGCCACTGGTGCCCAGATGAAGCAGGAGCACGCGGATCGACAGCAGTCCCAATGGCAGTGCCGTAGCAAGGGTCATGAGGAGCGCATCGCTAGAAGCAAAGGTGCCAAGCAAGAAATTTCAGAGCTCATGACGAACGCGGCTGCTGTAAGGCAAGCAGTTCTTGAGACGAATCGTCGCAAGATATTCCTGCAGCAGGAGGAGTTGAGGAGCCAACGCATCGAGCAGGAGTCAAGAAGGTGAGCCTGGATGACAGTCTAAGTGGCTACTAAGACTAGACGGGGTTTGCACTCATGATTCAATAATATTCAATATACGCCTTTCTTTTGTGGGTTTGAATGTGCTTGTGTGCTGAGTGTGGCCGCTTTTTCCTGAAGCACTTTGGATCTTGGTACCTTTGGCAAGGCAGTCGGAAGCTGAGCAGAAGCGCCGTGCGCTTCTGCAGGAGAAAGGTGTTGGAAGAGCAAAGCTGCGAGCGACGCGAGAGATTTCGCACAAGCAGGCTTTGCGTTTGGAACGACGCTTGGATCCGCAGCATGTTGTGCGTAATAAGACAAGCTTTTGGTGCAATGTTCACAAGGTCTGCATGTTTCGTGCTCAGGCATCAGATGTGTTGAGCGCGAAACGCTGCGGCAGAAACTGGAGAACAAATCTCCATCAGCCACTCCGTCCGTGTCACCCCGTGCCCGAAGTCGACCCAGCAGTGCCAGAATCTCACAGCCGCAACCGCTGCGCATCCCGCACCCGCCTTTCAGCAAAGCGCCGGCAGCACGAAGGCCTGTGGTCCATGGTTACAAGCCTGACAGTAGTGGATGCGATTGGGAGCCGCTTGTTGACAAAGTTCCAGAGCCATCCTTGATGCCTTGGCCACGATGTGCGGATACCGTGGTGCAGGCAGGTGTGTCGGCAGGTGTGTCAGCAGGCGTGTCAGCTTGAGTCTTTTTGGACGAAGGCACACCTGCCCGTGAGGACGAAAGCACGCAAAGGAGAAGGCCTAGTTCGGCACATGGGGTCGACTGGTGCGCAGGACGAACGAGACCAGCGCCGGAACCGTCAGGAACGGCGGCGGCTTCTGGTGATGTTTTGGGTGCAGAGGGCCTCTTCCCAATGTTGGGTTTCCGAATGGTCACGGCCATAGTTGAAAGTTGATGGACGTTCCACAGTTCTGAGCACAAGCTAGCACGTCGCACGGGGAAACTGAGTCTTAACGCGCCGAGTTCACAGGTACCTACAGATGATGTATTGGAGGAGCAGCTGGCAGCAGCCGCCAAATCTTTCCATGATGATCTTGGGCCATGGGCCGCTGATAGACCCAACATTGAGCCAGAGGATGCGGGACCAGCAGTTGCTGTGATGAAATTGGTGACTGCATGCGCCACAATTGCCATATGGTCATGAAAGTCGTTGCTGTCTACAAGTGTGTACAAGTGCACGAGCAGACAATATGCAGGTCCATACTGTCACTCAGATGGGTTTCTTCCCGAGAGAGAAAAATAGAGAGAGAGAGAGAGATCTCGCGTTTCAAGATACAAAGGGTAGGGGGCTGAAAGCCGAAATGACAGCACGAGATTTGATGACTTGGTGAATAAGAATGAGGGTAGTAATGACAGGGGAAGGGGGAACCGGTCACGCGCCCAGGGGCAGGCGCGGACGCTCGGGTTCTTGTCCCCATGCCCCAAGAAAGAAAGGAAGGAAGGAAGGAAGGAAAGAAGGCAAGAAAGAAAGAAAGAAAGACAGAAAGAAAGAAAGAATATAGAACAAGAACGAAAGCAAGGAAGGAAGGAAGGAAGGAAGGAAGGAAGGAAGGAAGGAAGGAAGAAAGAGAGAGAGAGAGAGAGAGAGTTGTGAGCAAACACTTGTTTGCAGAGGGGAATCGGCCCCAGGTACAAAGGTCTCACGCTTGGGGAAAGCAGTCGGAACACCGACACCTGAGTGGACATTTCACCACAGGACGGGATTCGGGCGCGCGTCCGCGGAGGGGTCCGGGGCTCCTTCAAGCCCAGCAGAAGAAGAAGAGCACACAACTGTCCCATGGCACCGCTCCGGAAACAGGGGCGGGCGATGTCGCGCGGGGGCCCCGGCCCCCATGCCCTCCGAAAGAAAAGAAGGAAAGAGAGCACACAAGTGCACTGGAGACTCGACAAGGAAGATCGCGCTTGTCACACGTTGGAGCAAAGCGAACAATCTTAGCCGTGTTTGCTTTGGCAAGAGGGAAGCTGTAACTTTGATGCATGGAGAAGCAAAGTCTAGAGGGGGAACTTTCCAGATCAGAAAGCCCTGTCTCCTGTTTCCAATGGTAAGTTTCATGAGGACACTGAACATTCCGGGCGGGCCAAGTGTGCGGAGGGTGCTTGCGCTCTTCAAGCACTGCAGAAGAAGAAGAAGAAGAGGAGGAGCAGCATCTGCATGGGGGTTTCCACCAAGCCCACATATAGAGAGACAGAGAGAGAGCGACACGAAGTGAGCAACGGGCTGGGGAGAAAGTACTTGTCCGAAGCTTTCGAAAGTGTCACGCTCACATTCTGCCCTGAACAGCTCACAGTAAGGCTTACTGGGAGTAACCTCTTGGACGGGGTTTGGTTGGCCACGTGTAAGTACAAGTAAGCCGTCATTGCTGCGGAGGGGCGACGGGAGCACCGCGTCTGATAAGGGAGAACACCGACCCATTAAGTGAGTTCCATAATGTTTGTCCTAACACCACCTCATTCTCCCGGGAACTCAGATGCATCGGTAATTCCGCTACGCACGCCTACTGGCGGACCTCTCCAATGGGGGAGGGATAAGTGCGCAGAAAGAAAGAAACAAAGACGAAGAAAGCGACAGAGAAAAGACCCGAAACCCTTCAGCCCACCAGCAGAAGCAGGAGGAGAAGCAGAAGAAGATAGAGAGAGATAGAGAGATGGAGGGAGCTGGAGAGACAGAGGCATGGGGAGAAGGAGCTCAGCATGAGCTTGCAAGAAGACGTAAAGAAAGAGAGTGAAGATAATTTCCCTCTTGATGAGTAAGAGAGAAATGATATGGGAGTGGCAATCCTTCACGCCAGCCAGGCTCCACATGTTGTCCCGATTGAGTTCATGGAAGACGGACAGCAACGCAATGAGGAGCTGAACCCAGACCAAGCTGTCACTTAGCTGGCTTGATTGTGAAGTGTGTGGCGTGAGTTCTTCAAGGAGTGAAAGCACGGTAAAAGGGGAAAATAACGAGAGAGAGAGAGAGAGAGGCTGGCCATCTTCACGTTTGGACCCCGTTTCGGGGCATGCACTTTGCACCGGATCCTCCAGCCTCTAGCCTGTACACGCTTAAAGCAAGGGGCCCCAGGAAAAGCGCAACAAAGAAACCGCGGCCCGGGCTGCACCGACGGAGTGATTGAGGGTGGAACGGGGAAGGAAGCAGAAACATTTTCTTTTTCTTTGCGGTGGGTCAATTGCTTGCGCAGGAGCAAACAGGGGCAGAGGGGAGAGCAGTTCTGAGCATGGATTTTGGCTGGTTGAAGTTTCAAGCCAGTATGCTGTTTCAGCGTTTCAGGATGGGCAAGATTTCCTTCCCGGCAGCCTGTCGTCGTTGATTTCCTGCCGTTTTCTTGTTTCGCATGATCTTCGATTGACCATGTCGCTCAGGTTACGATTGTGGCCGATGCAGATGCAGATGGATTGGCTGAGAACCCAGGAACTGGGCAGCGAACCTACATGGAATCGCTAGATCGAGATCCGCATGCCGTGACTCAGCTGGATTGGTTGTGCAAGTGTTGTACATTGCCTGACGCTCGCACTGTGAGGACATTGTATCATCCCTTCAGCAGTCATTGAAGGAGGTTTTTCCAGGAAAGCAGGGCCGGGCCAGTGTTGGGTGGGGATTCGCATTTGGCGGAATGGTTGTTTATACTCTGGGAAGGTATGTTGCTGACAGTTGAGGATGTTGAGATGATGTAGAAGACTTCTTCAGGTGTTTTCGAGACTGAGATTGAAAGGCGTGCATTGGGTCTCTGAAATCGCTCGCGTGCTTCCACCAGTAGTTTCGTTCAATCGCCGGCTAGTTGTTTTTGCAGCCGAAGGGTTTTCGCCAGCCGAAGATGAGTAGCTGTTTGCAAGAGAACAGGAAATAGATTTTAGCGTCAGTGTTTAGTATACATTTTTGTTCGGGTGACCTGTGCTGCCAGGCGGAGGGGGGGGGGCCCAGGTGATGCTACGCAACAAACTGAAAAGACTATGGTGGAAGCATGTTGGCAATTGGCCAAGCCTTCATTCAACAGGTCCTGGTAGGTGCAGTAGTACACGTGCAAAGGCTGGTGGCGACATGTTGCAGACATGCCTCTTAGGTCAGTGCAGCAGCAGCTGACCTCGCTGCTGACCAGCCGGGATTGGAAGCTGCGACAGACCAAGCCCGGATAAACCATGCTGTTGCCCGGCTTGGTTCAGGGTTCATCAAGCTCATCAAGGTTTTTTTTTAGCAAAGAACCTCTGGCAGAGCGAGGGGCCCGCTTGCGTATTGGGTGGTCGATCCCATCAGGCGACAAGCATGCGAGAGTAGGCGGGTATTTCTCGAGAAGAAATGTGCGGGCGAGGGTCCGGCGAGGGCGTTGACAGGTTGGACCAGGATCGTGACATGATGCTCTCGAAAAAAGCTGTCTCACAGAAGCGAGAGAGAGAGAGAGAGAGAGAGAGAGAGAGCGCACCTGAAAACACGGGGGGGGGGGCCTCAGACCAAACGAACTGGACAGCTTGGCCGTCGCGGCCGCGTTCCTGCTCAGGGTGCCATTAAGTGTGGAGAAGAAGACAGCCTGTGAGTTTCTTGAGTGCCCTACAGAAGGAAAGAGAGCAAGAGAGCACTAGTCACTGAAAGGATGTGCTTAACTTGAAGATTAGGATCATAGGTAGAGTCTGGCTGCGCCGTGTGCTAGGTGAGGCTGTTCGTGTACGAGAAGCTGGCGCATGAACCTTCACAGTGGCAGTGCTTGGATTCCTGGGATGCGCCAGCCCAAGGCACTGCCGAGGACACTTCCAAGCAGGCAGTGATAAGAGTTGACAGTTGTTAATGTCGGCTGTTGCAACAGCCTAGAGTTCTGCAGCAACCGAATGTTGCCTATGCTTCTCCACTTCATGGCCAATCTGAGCAGGTTCTGAGCACAGAGGCTGTCGAAATTACCTCTGGGCAAATTCCGCTTGCTGATGGCACTCCGGTTGCCTGGGGCGTGACCGAAAGCAAATCAGTGCAAGAGACTGAGGGCAAGTCGTCACCTAGCCACAACTCGCAGGCCGGCATTTTTGAAGCTTCTGCTCAGTCAGAATGACATACTCAAACCTCTTCTCGAACTTTCTGTCACTGTCACGAAGGTGAGATTTGATGAGGCATCTCACAAGTCCATGGACATTCCAGAAGTGGATGTCATGACAGCAGGGATGGCTGCAGAGACCCGGTACAACGTGGTCACAGTATGTTTTGACATATGTGTGCATGTGGGGCACATACACCAAGGTGAACTCGAAGAGGGTCCCCCCAGGAAGCGAAACAAGCAGCCAGAGCTCGTGCTCGAGGAGCTCTTAGGAGCTACCTGCAGTGCTTCGGCAAAAAAGGGGCCGGAACTATTTCATCTCAGCTTGTACTGGGGTATTGGGCGGGGGTCCGAGTTTACACACCACGCTCTCTTTTGCAAAAAACGCACGACGAACCTCCAAGCGGCTATACAGTACAAGTGCAATACTCCAATATCAACGAAGAGCCAGACGTTTTGTTGCGCGCGCGCGCGCGCGCGCGGGGGTGTGTGTGTGTGTGTGTGTGTGTGTGTGAGTCAGCAGTAGACCTACAAGGGGCTGTCGGTTTTTGCACCTGCCAAGACGCTGAGGCGTGAGCATGGAACTTGAGCGACGCTTACTTGCAAGCAGTGCCTTTCCTAGGGGGCCCTGAAAGAGTGGCTTCAGCACTTTGGGATCGATGGGTTGAAGTGGTTTTGGGACTTAAGGTTTGGGGTTTGTCCCCACCTCGGTGTGGGGTTGTTAGACTAAACTCAACTCTGCTCCTCGCCCCCCAGAACTCTTCTCCTCGCCCGGAACTCTTTTTGTCGCCCAGTCTAGAGTGTCTTTGGAGTGCCCAACCCCAGAGTGCCCAACCCCAGAGTGCCCAACCCCAGAGTCTCCCTTGAGTGCCCAACCCAGAGTCCCAAGCCCAGAGTCTGCCTAGAGTGCCCAACCCAGTCCCCGGAGTGCCCAGCCCCAGAGTCTCCCTGGAGTGCCCAACCCCAGAGTTTCCCTGGAATGCTAAACCCCAGAGTGTTGCCCAACCCCAGAGGGGATGTTCGAAGTAAAATAATGTTTAGAATTGCGGTTTTGGGGGCTTTTCAGCAGGGAAAACCACTATCTGCACCCGCATGCCCTTGTGACGAGGTGTTTCAAGACCCGGTATGATCCATCTCTTGATGCCGTGCCGATGAACACTAGGATGGAGTGCCTGTTTCACCAGAGTGTACGCAGCGGGAGACATGATGAAGACATATGAAGACGCACAGCATGCAGGTGCCTATGTGTAATGTCACTGGGAGTTCAAAAGTAAGAACGTCTAAGACGTCTCAACTCTGAATGGACTCTGCGTGAAGTCCGCGCGCGGTGGTTCTTTGATGAAAAAGAACGAACATTTTTCATGAACTCCAGCCGGCCGAACTGACAGCACATGTGCACGTGTTGCTTTCATGCTGTTGCGATGTTGTTGGTTCTTGCCTGTGTTGTGGATGCGATCCGCATCATTGAGAGCTCTTGGCTTAGACAGTTTGTGCCAGCGAAGGCGAAGTGCTGCACATCACTCCAACGAGAGAAACCTCGTCTTCCCAAATTCTCTTCTATCACACACGATCGAAAACACATGCGGCAACTCACCACCAGCCCACCAGCAACGCAGTCAGCTCCCTAGTGATACATCGGTCTCTGTGTTAGTTGCGCACTTTGACATTAACGTTGCCTGAGCGTTGCTCGTCCGAACGGGCGAGTCACCATTGCAACCCTGACTCAATTCTCAAGAGAAAGATTTGCCTTTGAGCAAGCCTTAGCGGCGAAATGCCTGCGAATAAGAAGAAGCAGGTGGCCACACCACCATCTTCCGATGAAGAGCCGGAGGAAAGCGACTCAGGCAGTGAGCCTGAGGCCGCGCCCAAGAAGAAGAACCTCTTTGCCATGATGATGGATTCGGACGAGGAGGACTCAGATGAGGAGGAGGAGGAGGAAGAAGAGGAGCCGCCGCCGAAGAAGCCGGAAAAGAAAGCCGAGAAGCCGGAGAAGGTCGAGAAGCCGGCCGAAAAAAAGGCGGAAAAGGCAGCAGAAAAGTCCGACAAAGTGGACAAGGACTCGTCGCCGGAAAAGAAGAAAAAGAAAGATGACCAGGTGGATGACGAGATTGCCATGTTTGGCGAGAAGAAGAAAAAGAAGAAAAGTGCAGACAAGGAGGAGAAGGATTCCAAGGACGAGAAGAAGGACAAAAAAGAGAAGAAGGAAAAGAAAGAGAAAAAGAAGCGCGGCCCCACCGTCTGTGAAGTCGTAGAGGCCTCCCCGATTCCCAAGAAGGACAAGCTGAAGCTTTGCAAGGTGCTAATAGCTCCAGGTATTGATCCTGTTGAGATCGTCACAAATGCCCCGAACGTCATTGCCAACAAGAAGTTCATCGCGGCCCCTCCTGGCTACACTACAGCGAACGGGGTGGAGGTCAAAGTTTCCAAAGTGGGTGGCGTTGAGAGTCAAGGCATGTTCTGTGGCCCAAAGGAAATGGGATGGGACTTAGACGTGCTGGAACCAGATCTGGCAGTCATGCTCGCAGATTCCGCAGAACCTGGACAACCAGCACCTTCGTATGAAGAAGCTGTGGAGGCCCTCAGAGAGCGGGAGCAAGAAGAAATCAAGAAACGTGAGGAAGCAGCAAAGGCAGCAGCCGCCGCGAAAGCAGCAGCCAGCAAGGATGACAAGAAAGGCGGCAATAAGAAGAAGAAGGGACACTTGCCTCTCAGTTGTGGTTTCTCTTGGGGATTGGGATATTCCCGGATATCGTAAGCCTTCTGAGACACTGGGCCAGGCAAGCCATCTTTCCGAAAGGGTTGTGCCATGTTGTGCCCATGCCTTTCCCAAGTTATTTTCCTGATGGTCCTATAGCGGCACTGACATCACGTGCCCAGGTTGTCGGATAAAAACGGCTCTCCAGATGCATACTCCCTTGTTCAGGAAAGGGCAAGGACGATGACGAAGACCTGGATGAAGTTTTGGCGGACTTCAAGGAGGAGGCTCCAGGCGACGACGCTAAGTCCGCAAATCAGAAGAAAAAGGACAAGAAAAAAGCACAGAAGGCAGCAGATGATGACGACTTTGATGCTGCCCTTGGCGAGTTCCAACCTGAAAAGCCCGAGCCAAAGGCCAAGGCAGGACCAAAGTCAGCAGCTGAGAAGAAGAAGGCCCAGAAGAAAGCTGCCGATGAGGACTTCGATGCGGCTTTGGACGAGTTTGAGGATGACAAACCCGAGCCAAAGGCCAAGGCGGGACCGAAGTCAGCAGCTGAGAAGAAGAAGGCCCAGAAGAAGGCTGCCGATGAGGACTTCGATGCGGCCCTAGACGAAGTCCAGGAGAAGAAGGAGACGCCTGTTGAAGAATCTGCTCCAGAGCCCAAGGCCAAGGCAGAAGCAAAGTCGGCAAGTGCAAAGAAAAAGGAGAAGAAGAAAGGCCAGAAGGGTGCTGCAGAAGATGACGACTTCGATGCAGCCTTAGAGGAGCTCGGTGGCGACAAGACAAAAGCCCAAGAGACCAGCCCAGCAGCAGCCGAGGAGGCACCCCAGGAGCCAAAGAAAGCTGCAGAGGCTGACAAGGAGGACAAGGAGGACAAGGAGGACAAGGAGGACAAGGAGGATGAGGAGATGGATGCCAAGACGCTCGCCAACCGTAAGAAGAAGGAGAAGAAGGCGAAGGCAAAGGCAAAGCAGAAGACAGGAGGAGAAGGGATGTGGGCCTCAGCAGAGCCAGCAGAGGCTGAGGAGAAAGCCGAGGAACCCAAGGAACCCAGCAGCCAGAAGCCCAAAGCCAAGGCCACCCAGCCGAAGAAGGAGAGCGCCATTGTTAGGGCTGCTCGGGAGCGCCTGGAGGCGGAGCAGAAACTGGCGGAAGAGAAGCGTGCCTTCGAAGAGGCGGAGCGGAAGCGAATTGAGGAGGAGCAGCGTGCCATCGAGGAAGAGGAGAGGAGATTGGAAGAAGAGCGCCAGAAGCGCCGAGACGCCAAGGCTGCCAAGATTGCGAAGCAGAAGGCGGAGGGCACCTATTTGACCAAGGCACAGAAGCTCAAAGCCCAGCGTGCAGCACAGCTGCGTGAGCAGTTCGGCTTTACCATGGACAAGGAAGAGGATGAGGACGCCGAGAAGGGGGAGAAGGATGACAAGGAGGAGAAGGAGAAACAGAAGCGTCCCATGGCCACCAAGCTGAAGAAGAAGAGGCAGGCCCAAGGTGAGGAGGGCTCACTTGAGAAGGAAAAGGAAGAAAAGGACGAACCTCCAGTGGAGAGACAGGAGAAGAAGGAGGAGAAGCATGAGAAGAAGCCAGAGAAGAAGGAGGAGAAGCCGGTTGAAAAGGAGGACGAGGAGAGTGATGGCTGGGAGAAGCTTGATGAGCAGGAGGAAGAGAAAGAGGAGGCCGGCAAGGAGGATGAAGAGGCCTCTGAAGATGAGAGCGGGGACGAGAGCAGCAGCTCCAGCAGCTCTTCTTCTTCATCCTTCATGGGGTACCGTTCCCCAGTCATCTGCATCATGGGGTGCCTTGCCTGCACGTGCGATGAAGTATCGGTGCGTCATGCCATGTCATGCCCTCTCATTTGCAGAACTGTGCTTTTTCACGCTCCTCGTCGCTTCACATGCTGGCATTGGAGTCCACAGTCGGGAAATCAAAGCAATCCCGCAACCCGCAACTCTCCACGCAAAAGGAACGCCTAGGACGATGTGACTCCCCAAAAGGTGCGACGAGACGGTGCAACCTCACAGGTTGTGTGAAGAGCTAGGAGAAATCAAACCTCAAGCATATGCCAAACTGCAAGAGAGGGAAAGTGACAACAAGAAGGCCCAAATGCTCTGAGAAGCCTTATTATTTCCATTAGCAACGCATATTCCCGAGGCTGCGAGAGAGAGAGAGAGAGAGAGAGCATCGTATATGGCAAAAGATGGCGAGGGAAGGGAGCACAGTGTTTTGGCCTCGTGCCCGCATGCAAAAAAAACATATTTCGCAAGGTGAGCCTGCAACTACAAATCTGACATGACCTAAGTTCCACAACCACAATCTCTTGTTCATCTCTCTCTCTCTCTCTCTCTGTGGCTCTGCCTCTCTCATCTCTCTCATCTCTCTCATCTCTCTCATCTCTCTCATCTCTCTCATCTCTCTCATCTCTCTCATCTCTCTCATCTCTCTCATCTCTCTCATCTCTCTCATCTCTCTCATCTCTCTCATCTCTCTCATCTCTCTCATCTCTCTCATCTCTCTCCTCTCTCTCATCTCTCTCATCTCTCTCATCTCTCTCATCTCTCTCATCTCTCTCATCTCTCTCATCTCTCTCATCTCTCTCATCTCTCTCATCTCTCTCATCTCTCTCATCTCTCTCATCTCTCTCATCTCTCTCATCTCTCTCATCTCTCTCATCTCGCTCATCTCTCGCATCTCTCTGCATCTCTCTCTCTCTCTTTCTCATCTCTCTCATCTCTCTTTCATCTCTCTTTCATCTCTCTCTCATCTCTCTCTCATCTCTCTCTCATCTCTCTCATTTCTCTCTCATCTCTATCTCGTCTCTCTCTCATCTCCTTTCTCATCTCTCTTTCATCTATCTTTCTTTTCCTTTTTAGGGGGAATGCCTGGAAGGTCCCCCCCCCAGCCCCAGTTTTACAGGTTGCTAAAGGTGCGTAGAGCACTTTGCGAGACCTCTAACCTCTGATTGAAGTCTTGAAGGCAGTGGGAGTAGGCCTCAGCAGTTCGTGGTTCAGCGCTTTGGGCTAGTGGCTCAAAGCTTGGGGCTTTGATTCTTTGGAATTCAGGTCGAGGCTTGGACCATCTCCGTGACAAACCTTTTCAACTTATGTCTGTTGTTCTGATACTTGTTGCTTTGTTGCAGGGTCTGATGTCGCTTTCCGCCCACCGTTTTGCAGCCTCTTCACGCGTTGGCCCTGAGGCATGTCGACACAGGCAAGACGAAGCTTTTAGACAAGATCCGCCGAACCAATGTGCAAGAAGGCTGAGCTGGATGGGTTCAGAATGGAACTCTTGCTTTTTAAATTGGTCTTAAAACGGAAGGGAGCCGGCTGAAGTGGCTCATGCAAAGATCTTTTCGCTCCATGTGGGGTCTATTGCAGCAGGGTAGAAGATCACTGCTGTCTTGACGCGCGAGTTTTGCGCAGGTGAGGCTGGTGGCATCACACAGCAGATTGGAGCGACGTTCTTCCCGGACATTGCGCTGCAAGAGCAGACCAGGAAGGTGGACGAGGAGTTTGAGTTGGAGGCTGCCCAGTGGCAAGGAGCATCAGCATGTCTTTGGAAGAGTCAGAGCCAAGGGAAGCAGCGAGGGAACTCTGGAGCACATTTAGAATATCTGGGTTCTCCTCATGTCAGCGCATATAGATTGGACCGAGTTGGCGCACAGAATGCACTCAACGATTGTTTCATGTTTCTGTGTGCGATTCTGAGGTGCCCGGTCTGCTGATCATTGACACGCCAGGTCATGATGCTTGGCGTGTTTAGTGAGTATAATTTCAAGCTGCGCGTACTGGGTTCGCCGCTTCTTGTGCCATGTCGAAAAAGAGACACAGAGTTTAAGCAGCGAAAGCAATACTTGGGCAAAGCCTTGTGCCAGTGCCGGTATGTCAGTACTTGGACGCTTCCTGTGGCTCTTGCAGAACTTCTATGACTTCTATGACTCTGGAAAACACGGCACCTCTTAGCAAAACGCTCAAGCCAGCGGGTTGCTTAGGCCCATGATGCGTCTGCGAGTTCCAAAGTCCACCATAGGATTGTTGAATGGATGCCTAGGCAGTGGGCTCGTTGTGATTCTTCGTTCGAAAGACTGAGTGTAAAACAGCCCCCCTCCCTTCCCTCCCTTCCCTCCCTTCCCTCCCTCTCATCTGTGCAAGAACAGTTTTTGGGAATCTGAAGCTGGAAGCGCTTGGGGCTGTTGGGGTTGAAGGGCCTTAACACGGCCGGACGTGGTTTGAAGTTTCAGTTGCCTTAGTGGCCTCCCCTAGCCCAGGAATCCTTCAACAACCTTCGGATGCGTGGATCCTCTTTGGCCGACCTTGCCATCCTTGTCATTGACATTATGCGCCTTGGGATGATGGACTTAGCCACAGGGTTTCAGGAGGCATCGCTGCATTCTTGCGTGCTCTCCGCATGGGTTGCGCGAGTGCAGTTGCTGAGGCACGGGCTGGAGCCGCAAACGGCCTCCTGTTTCATTTTGAGGTTGTGAGTTCTAAGATCGATGATTCTGGGGGAGTCACGTTATGCAGCCATGCAGTGTTTTCGCGAGTCGGCCTGACGACAAGGTTGAGTCACTGGAGCTGCTGAAGAAGCGCCGCTGCCCTTTTATCATAGCGCTGAACAAGATCGACATCCTCTACCAGTGGAATGCAAAGTCCTACACTAGTGTCCAGGAGGCACTGGACCGACAAGAGCAGTCCGTACGGATGGAATTTCAGACACGCTATAACAACGTGATGCTCCAGCTGAATGAGCGCGGGCTGAATTGCAGCCTGCTGCTGGGCAGCAAAGAAAGCAAAGAAAGTTTGGCAAGTATCAAGTGACTCTTGTGCTCAGAGGCCTTAAAAGGAAGGCATTCCTGTGCTGTTTGTATCAGGTATTGGGAGAACGATGACCCTCGGACGTCTGTGTCCATCGTGCCAACCAGTGCTCTCACTGGTGAGGGTGTGCCGGACTTGTTGTACATGATCCTCAAACTCACCCAAGACCTGATGGGGGGCAAGCTGGAGAGCAAGGAAGAGCTTGAGTGCACAGTGATTGAGGTCAAAAACATCGAGGGTTTGGGTACTACCATCGATGTGGTGCTGCTCAACGGCACCCTTCGCGAGGGTGACACGATTGTGCTGGCTGGCTTAGGTGGGCCGATTGTCACGACCATCCGAGCACTGCTGACGCCTCAACCGATGAAGGAGATGCGGGTCAAGCTTCTTGGCTTCAGTTTCTCGCAGCTCTGCGTGCGTCTTTGTCACCTCTTACTACAGTAGCATCAAGTTGACATGCGCAAAGGCTTCGACAACATTCGCTTTCGATGGTTCTAAAAGCACCAACCAAACACAAGCCCACTGTAGGCGAAGGCATGAGCAGCAAGAGAATGGGATCGCGAATGCGTGATCCAGCCAAGGAACGAATACGTCAAGCACGCACAGATCAGCACGTCCATGGGTGTGCCCTGGAGTGGAAATCTGCTTTCACTTGTCGGCTCCTGCAAGCTGCAGATTTTCAAAACAATGCCAGGTGTCCGAGAGCAGCTGGCATTTGCGCGTATTGCATGGATCTCAGGTGAAGATCTCAGCGCCAGGGCTCGAGGAGGCTGTGGCCGGTACCCAGCTACTCGTGGCTGGGCATGGAGTAAGGTCGAACATCCAGACCGCAGAGAATTCAAGGTCAAGACGGAAATTTCTTTAGAGAAAGAGCCCGCAAGCCTGAGGACGGCACGCCTTACCGGTTTGGCTGAGGTTTGTGGGCCAGACGACGATCTCGAGGAGCTGAAGGACGAAGCAAGCGAAGGTTTTGCCGCTCGGCTGTCTGGATCTTTTACCGTTACTCTTATTCTTATTCTTATTCTTATTCTTATTCTTATTCTTATTCCCATTCTTATTCCTATTCCTATTCCTATTCCCATTCCCATTCCTATTCCTATTCCTATTCCTATTCTTCTTCTTCTTATTCTTCTTCTTGCTATTACTGTATTCATTTGTTTTTATTCATTTTCTATTTTCTGATTTCTCTGTGCCCCTGCCAAGGAGAGCATCCTCAACGACTTCGCCAAGGAACCAGCAGGGGTCTACGTCAAGGTTGGAAACCGGGGACGTTGGGATGCTGCCGCACGTCAAGTATACGCTACGCGGCCCCCCCTGGCCTCTCTCCGGGTTCGGCAGACCACCCTGATCATCTTGGGAAGCCTTGAAAGTCAAAGCAGTTTAGAGGTTGAGCTTTATTTCCTGGCAATGGAAGATTCAGGGATTCCAGGGCCCCCCAGGTCCAAGGCGGCAAGGGAGGTGCCTGGCCCTGGGAGGAGGGTTTTCGGAGGTTGCACGTCCGCCCAGGAGCCGCACTGGTCCTAACTGATCTGCACCCCTTGAAGCATCTGAAAACCCTCATGCAGGGCCACGACGACGCTGTTGCCCCAACCTTTGTAAACCTCTCATGTCTGTGTTTTTTTACCTGAGTCTGAAGAGTTCCTCGACTGTTCAACGCGCCGCGGAGTCGACGCTTCGGACCGCGGGTGGTAAAAAGTATACAACCCTCATCTGCCAACATGTTGCCCTGGAGAGCCTGTGTTTGTCCAGCTACCGGGCTACTGGCGTTTACTTGCGGCTACTCACTCGCCTCTGCTTCGCAGGCCAGCACGCTCGGCTCACTGGAAGCGCTGCTGTCCTTCCTTCAGGACAGAGTCAGGGCTAAAGGGGCCTCAGCAGCGCCACGTGAATTGTGATGTCGAGTTCTTTGGCCTGTGAGCATGCTCAGCCTGCTCATGGGAGCTCCGTACGACGGTACTTGGTTAGGCGTCTCTGCGAGACGGAGCTTGGAGCTGCCTTGCCTGTGAGAGAGGGAGAGAGTGTTTGCAAGTGCCCTTGACATATTCGATGTCTGAGGACGATGAAAGGGGTACAGTGGGGGTTGCACGGGAATCCACCGCAACTCGTAGCCTGCCGTGCGTCTAGGACATGAAGATTCCCGTGTTTGACGTGGGAATCGGAGAAGTGCACAAGAAGGCGTCGGAACCTTCTGCCGTAGGTTTTCGACCTTTGTGATTGGAACCATCTGCTTGATCATACCTCTCTCAGCCCTGGGAAGGACGTCAAAAGAGCAACAATCATGAAGGAGAAGAAGCATCCAGAGTATGCGCTGATTCTGGCCTTTGATGTGAAGGTCAACCCAGACGCCCAAAAGCAAGCAGACACAGACGGTGTCACCATCTTTACTGCAGACATCATCTACCACCTGCAAGACAAGTTCACCAAATACATGGAGAAGTTCCGTGAGACCCAGAAGACGGAAACAAGGAAAGATGCTGTCTTCCCAGTGATTTTGCAGGTCGACAAGCAGCATATTTTCCGCAAGCAAGATCCGATCATCCTGGGGTGCCAGGTGTTAGCTGGCCAGTTGAGATCGGGCACCCCACTGTGTATACCTGACAAGGACGACTTGGCCATTGGGCATGTGGCCAGCATTGAGATCAACAAGAAAGGGGTGCCAAAGGCCCGCCGAGGTGACACCGTTTGTGTGAAGATTGAGCAGACGACGGCGCAGAACCACATCATGTATGGACGCCACTTTGACTTCAGCAACAAGATTTACTCGAAGATTACCCGCGAAAGCATTGACACGCTGAAAGAGCACTTCAAAGATGAGATGATCAAGGAGGACTGGGAGGCGGTCATTGGCATGAAAAAGATCTTCAACATCCAGTGAACCTTAGTGAACCTTAGCGAACCTGGTGCGAGAAAGAAGTGCGCCGCGTACAGACAACACTGGACCAGCTCTGGCACAGAGTGGGTCTAGATACTGGTGCACACTCAAAGCCAGTTGATTTCTGGATCTGGCCTCGTGGCGCTTGAAGAAGTCAGGGGGCTGGACCTTCGATTCTTGGATGTGTCAACTCCGTGTCAAGCTTCTCAATCCTTTCTGACAGCTGTGCCAGTAGCCCTGGTTGCAAGCGGGCCTGCAATGCGCGCCTCAGAGCTGTAACTCTTGCAATGTACAGAAAGAGCTGCAGAAAGTACGAAAACATGCAAAGACAGTTGTGACAGCCATTCTGCCTCTGGCCAGAGTGTGGCCCTATTCACAATCTGCTTTGCCACAGGTGCGGGTCTGCGAAAGAGGCGTTTATCCGTCCAGGCATCAAGCCAGCATTAGGCAAAGCAATCAGGGGAGCATAAGAAGGGGTTTGCAAGTGTGGGTCGCAGCTGAAGAGGGCCAATCTGATAGAGTCATTAGCGCGCCAGCGTGTGGGGGAGACTGGAATATAGGTGACTGTGAGATGGCACGTGACCTGCAGAAGCCTTAGCAGCATGCGGCTGGAGATGTCGCTGCAATGCTTCCGGCGGCAGATGCAATGCTTGCGACAAGAAGGCCACAACCAAACAACTTTGTCTGTGTGTCTGCGTGTGTTGCTTCGGGGGTGTGTGTGTGTGTGTGTGCGCGCGCGCGCGTGTTGCTTTCCCGGTTCAAGCTGCGTCTGTGCTGTCGTAGCGCAGGCATCCGATTATGGTGCCACAGATGGGTGGCATCTTGGCTTTGAAGCCCTGCAGATCAACCTGGGAATTCCTTTAAACTAGCTTGCCACTGATCTGCGGCACACCTCCAAACAATGGGATCCTCCTGCCGAGGACATGAACCTGATCCAACCTGCTCGAGAGATGACGCGCCAGCAAATGATTGTTTCTGCTACTTCTGCCTGCAGCTGGGGGGGAAAGCTCTTCTTGCATCCTCCGCGCCGAGATTGATAGCTCAACGCGGTGGGATGCGAGTAGCTGTTCCAGCTCGTTCCTTCAACGTACTGTGGCATTCTTTGCCCTCAAAGCCTCTACTTTCATTCGCATATCCATCAACCCGGCTTCTCGTCACAGACTTGTCGTCGCACCGAGTGAGGCTGGTGTGGGCTTTTGGGGAGGACTTTTCCCTGCTTCTAGGATGCAAGCTTTAATTGCGTGGCCTAGACAGTTGTATGTCAGAATGACCACGATAGGTCCCGGAATACGGGCCTCAGGTGCCACCCTGCACGATGCCGGCTACACTCTTCTGCATCACCATGTTGCTGAGCTGGAAATGTGGGGAATGTACGGCGCAGAGCGCAGAGCAAATCGCCCAAGTCTTGCCTTGATAAGGTATTCCGCCGGGGTGCCGCAGGTCCAGCGCTTCAGCTTGCCGCCGCCCAGCAGCGCACTATCATACAGCAGGTTAAATTCTGCAGATTTCCCAACGGCACATCTACACTGAGGCAAACCGAATGAATTGCAAAGATCATGACAGTGTCGGCCGGCCATAGGTGCCCCTCCAACCTCTCACATATTCACGCAAGCTCGCTTGGGAGGGACAAGTCGTGACAAATTTGGGCTGTGCTTTAGGGGGGATCCGCCGAGTTGCTTTTCCTGGGCCGAGTCCTGGGGTGGGGACTACTTATTAAGTGCACTCCAATGAAGGTGTCTTTGCGGGCCCAGGATGGCTAGCGTGGCAGTCATAATCAACGAGCTTTCCCTTCCTGCGGACCTTGCGATGATGCCTTGCTTTATCAAGCTGGGGCAAAGCGCTCCCTGGCTCTGATTGGACTCCACGAGTTCCAGGAGTGGCTGTTAAATAAACGTTTTTACGTGCGACTTATTTCGGCGGTCGGTTTTCGAATGTCAACGTCCCCTCTAATACATCTGCACATGCATCTGCACATTGGGGCTGGAATTGGCCCAGGCCTACCGAAGCCTCACTGGCCAAGATCTTGCCCCGCTGCTTGCCTTCCATTTCAGCGAATCTCAGACAGGGGAGACCGCAGCGCCATGGTAAGATGCAGCTTGTAAGCAAGACACGGTCTATACATACGTGTATTCTTATTCTTCTTACTATTTACTGTTGTTTTTTTGTTATTTGTCCCTCACTCTCTCTCTCTCCCTCTGTGGATACAATAAAATATATAACTACATGCTTCTCAAAGGCCTATACATTTTGGTGGTTTTTCACACTTGCATGAAAGGAAAGGAAGGACATGAGGGGCATGTGGTTCCGAGATCTTGTGTCCTGTGTCGGATTCCACCCTACATCCTCTGCAGTGCGACTCAGTCGGCTTTTCAAACCCTAAACAACTCACAAAGGGGTTCACCGTAAACCCTTCACCCCCGAAACCCCTCAACGTGGGTAGGCTAGGTGGGGGGGGGAAAGAGGCCGGAAACCCGGAACCCTAAAACTTTAAACGCCCGTAAGACTCTAAACAGCCCGGCAACCCCTAAGATCTTAAACCCGAGAGCCGAGAACCCTAAACCCCAAGCCCCACAAACCTAAACAGCCCAGAGAGGTGGAAAACAAAGGAACTTTAAACAACCCACAGGAGGGCCGGCGAACCCAAATCTCCGGACTCTGAACCTAAGCCGCCTCTCTAAGTCCTGAAAATCTTCAACAGGGCTGGTAGATCGCCCAAAAAACCCTGAAGCTCTGCCTGTGTGCAAGTGATTGCAAGTGTGAGCGTCTATGCCCAAAAAGCTCCTATCGTGATGTTAAGAGTAGTGCTGCCGGGCCACACTTGTGTGTACGGTGACAAAGATCAACATATCTCAACCTTGCGCGAACGCGCGGCGAGGCGCGGTGTGGTTATTTGATGGGAAGAGACCATGCCACATGTCTTATCACGTAGAAGATCATCATGGCATTGGCATTGTCCCCCCTCCTTCCCTGTGATGTGGTCGTGGTATGGCTGCGCACTCCCCTCCACCCTGCATTGTGTAGCCCTCTTCGTAGTATTTTAGACCGTGTGGTTGTGACGTGTGGGTGGTTGCGGTCGCGGGTTGGGTGTGGGGTTGTGGCTGAACTGCACACACATATCAACACAATGACACACATACGTGTATATACATATGTAGATGTACATGTTTTGTTCGCATACTTTTGAAGGACTTTCAACCTTGACTTGGCGAGGTGCAGCGAGGTGCTCAGAGACCTTCAGGCCACCGCACTTTGCATAGTTGCCAAGATGTTGCTGAAAGGATGAATATTGGTAGTCCCAAGTCCCGAGGTGCAGTGCCGAGTCGTGGCAGTAGTCGTGAATCCAGGTCCTGTTTTCTGCTTTGTTTGATGTGTGCGCGAACGTTTTGGAGGAGAGGCCCGTGGAGACACTTCGACACTTCAGCACGTCCTTCGGGCTTCTTGGCCAGACTCTGGAGCATGCAACATTAACGCCTGCCGCCCATATCACCAAAGAAAACAAACGCCAAATATTCTGCTGTCCAGTGGCTGAGAAGCTTGAGAGCGCCCTGCTCCAGCAGAGTGTTGTAGTTGCGTGATTTAGCATCCAGCTCAGTTAGTTACACCCAGCAACTTCGCAAATATGCCAGGCGACAGGGTCGACACTGATTCGTGTGCCTTATCACATTCACTCCAAGGCTTGGCATTGCTGTTTGGACGGCGATGACACCTCTGGTGCTAGGACGGCTGAAAGGGCTAGAAGCTGCAACAATTGTGCTGTTCATGCCATACCCTGGACTCTTGACATGCGGTCACTTTCCTAGCAGGGAAGATTCGCGTGTTTGGCGTCCTCTCCCGGCTTTGCTGAGTGCCACTCTGCACGTCGAGTCTTTGAAGCACACGCCCGATCAGCATGCAGTGGTTTGCCATTGTCCGGCTGGGTGCGAGAAAATCCCAACACAAGCCCCAGTTTAAGCAGTGCTAGTTGGCAGTTTTTGGATGGAAAGGGTTCGTTACTTTTCTTGGCATGGCCGTGGTAAGAGCCGCTGTTGGAGTGAAAAAGATACTCAGTCAGCAACCTGCTGGAAGGAGGCACCACTCAGATTTAAGACTTTAAGACGCCCAGCCGCCAGAGAAGCTTGTGACCAGAATTAAAAGAAACTGCCAGCAAGATCCAGCAAGGATTTCCAGCTTGTCTGTGCCGGACGTGTGCGTAGTAGTGTAGTATCCGTCTGCAACACGCCTGCAGCAACACCGTGGGGGAGTTCCGGCAGAGGGCGAGAGGCGAGCTCGGCAGTGCAGCCGCATGCTTGGCCACTCCTTTTTCCCACCAAACCCAGTCGTCCTTCAGTGTAGTTTGCACGCTGTGCGTCTAACCCGAACGGGTTCGACCATGATGGACAAGAAAGACTCCATTTATCAAGTCTTTGGATAGATATGGGAAAGGAGCTGGAAGTTGAGTAGCCCCCCACCTTTGCCTCATGTTGATCCTCCCGTGATTACCCATGCCACCCAAATCTGACAGGCTCCAGTTTCCATGTCTGGCTCAGGCTGCTGTCTCGATGCGGCGTCAAAAAGCTTTGAGACTGCATGCCTGCCTTCATGCTTGAAGGAGTGAGGCAATGTATCGAGAGGTTTTTCGGCTAGTGTGGCATCTCCTGTTTGTGACTGTTTGTGCACCATGCGATCGGCAACGTGGATGATGCGACGAGACTTGACATGAATGGACATACCAGTAGCGCTCCTCTGCACACATGCCATGCCTTAGTGCTTAGCTCTGCTTGCCGCCTTGTGTTGTTGGAAGCTGGGTGGTTGGTTTTTAGTAGGTGCAGAGTGCAGAGTTAGAAGTCTTACACCTACAGCTTAAATCGAGATGCAGGGGCAGCCATGGCAGCTCTGCCTGGATCCCTGTGCAACGACACTGCTTGACGTGGATGAGCTTTGAGCATGCAACGTGTTTGAGCTTATGCAAGGGATCCAATCTTTCCATGTTGCGTACGCTGTTACGCTGTTGTGTGTTCAGCAATCCCTTCACGACTGCGTTGCCTCGTGCATACAGGCACACTACGGCAGCGGACAGCTTGGACGATCACGCCCGAGAGCGAGCCTGACACGGTCGAGACGAGCCACGCAGCGCACGCGGCTTCGTGCACCAGTGGATGCTGTGGAGGCTGGGGGGAGCAAAGAAAACCATGGAAAAGTATCGAACACCTGTCAGCAAGCCACCAGGATCCACAGGGCTTCTTTGTAGCGTCCTTTTGAAGCCTGATCTGTCCTTTCGGACAGACAGCCAAAGGCCGATGATGGCTTCTTCAATACGGGCCTTCGTTTGCAGGCGGCAAGTCTCTGGACGGTGCGCGCTTGGCTGGCGTTGCAGCTGCTCTCGCTCGTCCTGCAATGGCACTTTTGGCAAGAGGTGAAGTCGAATTTGGATTTGTTTGATGAGACTCTGGCTGTGCACTGTGCGCCTGATTCCTCCCAGCATGGTGTTTGTTTTGGTCCAATCTGGAATATTTCCGCCTGGCATGAGTTCGTTCTGCACGGGAAGTTGGCCAGAGCTTGGCATGTGGATTTACCCCTTTCAGCTCACTTGCGAACACGTTTCGCAAGTGGCCACAGTGCCAGCATCGACTCGATCTCTGCCATTGACGCAGAGATTGCCCAGCTGCAACAGGAGACGGCCGAGCGCGTGAAGCAGCTGCGTGAGAGGCGTGCTGAGCTGGAGGTCCTTCAAGGGCTTGTGCCTTCAGGGCTCAACCACACAGTCACAGGTCGTGCCTTCAATTCGACCTATATCTTTGAGTTCGAAACTCGCTCCTCACCTCCCGTTTTCCTTCTCTCGTTGAACCCCATCGCGCGGTCACATCGTGTGGGGGAGCTTCCGCCCACTCTGGCTCCATCACACGATGAAGAAGGCAACGACCAGTGGCCATGGTCTCTGCACGTTCGAAGACTTGAGGCTTGGCGAGGAAATCAAACGCACCCCTTGTCTGGTCAGGACTAGCCCTTTACAATCCTGCACCACCCTGTACTTGCCGAGGAGCCAGCGCAAGCAACGTCCGACTTTCAGCGGTTCGGTTCAGGCGAGAAGGTGATCACAATCGAGGACCAATCAGTCGAGGCAGTTGCTGCCGTGCGCCAACACGGGCACGTCCGCTGGCAGGCGCGACAACGGAAGAGGTTGCAGAGTGTAGAACTCTGAGCTTTTCAAAGCCTCTGTGGATGTAGACCATCTGGCAGGTGATGGTGCAGAGCTCGGACTTATCGGGCAAGCAGACCCGCTTCGTGGTATTCGTCGAAGACTTCCAAGCGTCACATCTTGATGCTATCTATGCCAATTCCCAGTGCTCATTAACGAAAGCGTGGAAGGCCTTCAACAAGCAGCACCAAGGGCATCATCACTATGCTCTGGTGTGGTGCAGGACTCTGCTTGGAAACCTTCTCCCGCTAGGCATGCTGGCCACCTTTGCATCTTGAATGCACTTAGGGGCGTAATGCACTTAGGGGCATATGGTTTGATGCAATGCTGCAATGTCCTGCCAAGAGTTGGCTGCAGGCTGTGTATTCGCGTGCTTGGAATGATCAGCAAGATCCGCTCGAGCTTGATACGGATGTCAGCAAAGCAGTCTCGCACTTAGCCCCATCGCTAGTGGAAATATATCAGCATGTGCGCAATGCAAACCGCAGTAGCAGTTTGCTTCGAGGCACCAGCTGGCGACACCGGCAACTGCTGCCGCGGCTATGAGTTTCAGACTGTAATCCTCGTCAAGCTGGTCATCATGGATGTTCCGCAACAGGTGCTTGACTTGAGTGGCAACCATTGATTTTGAAGTGGCTGTGTACTGCACAAGGCAGACGGTGACCACACCTGACCCGTACAGTACACATACCCTTCGCAAGACAGAGCTAATGACATTGTCGTTGTCGACAACACATGTGTGTGGCGCAGCCTTGGTGCTGGTCTTGAAGTACCAGCTTGTTTAGGTGTGCATTGTGCTGTACCTCCTGGGATGGTATGCAACTTGGCCCGGAGGCTCATGCTCCACATAGTTCCACATGTCCTGGTTGTTTTGGAGAGGTTTGCAGGGCGTTGCCGTGCTCAGGAGCTGGAAGGGCTTCGTTGCCAGCTATGCCTCTTCCATCCACAGCACTGCGAGCCAGAGCATCCTTTCCGACTGGCCAACTCGGAGACTTTGCACAAGAGTACCCAACTCTTTGTTTCAGGGTGCTGGTTCTCAGCCGGTTTCTTCCTTTGAAGTCTGCTGGTGTGTGTGAACCTTGCAGTTAGGCGAGGGGCCCTGATCGAGGAAGACCCCCCTCACCTTTTTTCACCTCAATCAATGTTCATCTTCAACCTCACCCTCGTCATCGTCACAATCATCTCCTCCATCTTCTCCATCTCCTGACACCAATGCAGAGCTACACAGTTGCCGGCATCATATCTCCCGTCTCTGCCCTAGAGATTTCGATATGTCGTGCTTTCTGCTTTAGTCAGAATGTGCAGATTGCTATTCCGGTTCGGCCGAGGCTGCCTTCTTGTGCACACTTATGTCGTCGGCTGCTGGACTGAACCTGTGATGCCTGAGCATGCCTGAGCGAGATGAGAGAACGCATCCTTCCCCAGTAGGCTTTTGCCCTTGATCTTATTCCCTATGATAAGAGCTTCGTGGTGAGCTCTGAGCCGAGTGCGCGGGATGAATCGTAACCTGTCCTTGTCAACAAGGCAGGTGTGTGTGTGTGTGTATGTGTGTAATGTGTAATGTGTAATGTGTAATGTGTAATGTGTAATGTGTAATGTGTAATGTGTATGGGTATGGGTATGGGTATGTGTGTGTGTGTGTGTGTGTATGTGTGTCTGGCAGTCAGCATGTCCAGCTTGAAAAACACTAGTCAAGACACTGTACTACTTGACGTCTCCGTTCTTGTGGCAGAAGGTTGAATACCGTGCAGTCCCGCTGCGTGGCCCGTGAATTTTTTCCGAGGTGGCCAATCAGATTATCATTGGCCCCAGCCAAAAAGGCAAAACATCTGGCGAGCCGGGCTCTGAATGCTTTGTGCGGCTGCTCGTCAGGATGACTAGTCGAACTTCCGGTGCCACAATCTTCTGAAAGATCTTTTTGATGGATTGCAAGCATGCGGTCATGCACCATGTGCTTTTCAGCCTACACCCTTCGCCCATAGCAACCTACGTAGGAAGGGGTCTCTCCTTCTTGTTGGGTTCAGCGTACGGGTGTATACACGACATGGCTGCTGCTGCTGCTGCCTGTCAGGGCACGACTTATTTAACCCATTTGTGTGGCAGACTTCTTGCTGCTGCTGCTGCTGCCGCCAGTGCTGGTGAGTTTGAAAGAACCTTTTTTTTGGCCATATATATTTATAAACGATTGCAAGCTTTAAAGATTTAGGATTAAGGTTTAAGGGTTAAGGGCGAAGGGTTTGGAGTTTAGGAGTGCCTGAATCATGGATTCGCAAGGCTCTCGGACGTAGCCACGAGTGCTAGGATCTGAGAGTGTTGCTGAGACTTTCCGGCCAGGACATCATAACCCGATGCGAAGAAGGGTTCAGGCAAAAAGGGTTGAAGGTGTAGGGTTTATAGTGACTGCTTTAGTGATTTAGCCGATGCTTGTCTGAGGATTGGTCTGCTCTGCGCCGCTTGTCTTGGGCGTACACGGGAGGGAGGGAGTGAGAGGCTTCCCACACGCGACACGGGAAGCTTTAGAGATCCTTGGAGGGGGCTGTGGAGAGTTGGGATGGTTTACGCACGTTGTAAGTGTGTGGAGGGCTCCTTGCATTTGCAAGTCGACTGAGTTGTCTGGCTGGTCATGCAATCAGGGGATGCCCTCACCTGCCAGGTCGCCTGAAAAACATACATGTCGATCATCGACCGTCGATCGCAATTTCGTTTCATCTGAGGTCTCAGTGCTGCCGTTCACCACGGGCGTTTTTTGGGCCACCTCCGCCCTTCTTTGGACACCCATCCTCGCTCGGATACTCTTCTTCCTGCCGTGCGTCCTAGGCGCCTGGGAGAGATCCGGGTTGCGGATTCATAGTTTGAGACGGTGTGAGTGCTTTGCAGACCTGCTCAACAGGGTTTTCTAATCAGCCCTTCCTTTCGTGCTTTCATTTTGTGCAGGCTGGTTCTGTGTCCTTGCACCTCGGATGCAATTTTCGTCGGGGCAATATCAGGGGATGATGTGCGACATCCCAGGCGACTGTCCTGTCTTGCCTCGTGGCCTGCTGTGCGGAAGCGCCGCGAGCCAAGTTGACATGCACTTTGTGGCAAGGGCATCGTTCGGGTAGGTGGCTTCCGACCCTACACAACAAGTGCTTAAGGTGATGCTGCTGACAGAGACCTTTGAAAGGGACAAAGTTGCCCTCCATCTCCGAAAGCAGAGTCCCTTTGCGTGGCAAGAGCAGCATCGCGAGGTATCTTGCTCTGGGCTGTCGGCTATTCAGTCAGTCGTGTGTCCTTGGCCAAAGAAAGCATGACCTGCCGCCTGCCGTTGCAGTTTTTTGGCCCAACGCTGCAAAGCAGCAGAGCTGAAAATCTTGATTCCCTAACTTGGCCACCAAAGCTTGCTTTTGGGCAGACTTCACATGAGCGGGGCACTCAGCAACTACAAAATTGGTATAGGCCCACCTGTACGGGGGTGTTTGGTGTTCTGTCTGCCCTAGTGATGCTTGCGCTTGTTGCTGTCTAGTCCGCGGCATCTATAACGTTCCTCCCTTACATGGTGTTCCCTGACATCTGGGAAGTGCAAGGAGTGCAGACTATCGGCTGCCATTTTTATTCTGAGGTGAATCATTCGCCCCTGACCCCACCTTCCAGGGCGAGTCTGCCTTGGGGAGCGTGCAGGTGCAGGAGCGACTCTAGCTGGAACGGCTATTGGTGGCAAGGCAGATGTGTGAAGTCTAGTGCTTGAAATTGCTTGAAGTACGGCTTCTCTGGGGACTTTTGCGAAACTCCTGATTTGATTGTGTCGATCTGGTTGCCGTAGGATTGGCGGAAGCCGTTCAAGTGGCTTCGGGCGAAGGAGCTGCACAAGACACTTGTGCCGCACAGAGGAAGCAGCCGTTGCGTGTGACAGTAAAAGCTCTCGCTTCCAAGATTCCAAGGGATGCCAAGCTCTTCTCCGTCATCCAGGCCCCTGGTACCGTGGCACCGTGGCACCCGTGGCACGTGCAAGTCGCAAGCTCCGCGCAAGTACCAGGACTGCAAGATACTGCACAGCTGACACCTTGTGCATCCGCTTGCCAGGCGGACAACATTGTACAGGGCGAGCTGGGTGATTGCTGGCTTCTGGCGGCGATGGCTGCAGGATCCTAAAAATGCAGCTTGTACACTTCAAAACCGCATGTTTTTGCAGTTGCTCTGGCGGTGGCTTGGAACTCTTGCAGCAGTTGAGGTCTTTGCAGACTTTCCGGGTCACATCATGAACCTTTTTGCAGCTCGAAAGATCTTGGAAGTCAAAGGTTGCGCAGTGCGGCTTGTTGACTCAGATTCGGTCGAGCTTTCGGTTTTCCAGAGGGCACAACACGTAGCACGGGTTTGTGATGAGCAGCGCGTCTCTCACACGAGATGCAAGAGCTGGCGAGTGGCCGTACCCTGACATCTGAGGATGACATCAATTTAAAAGAGTCTGGTCGAAGCTTGGTCGCTACAATCCCTCCCTCCATTCTCGCCCATTGACATATGATCACGATATGAGCAGGATGAGCTTGGATGGGAATCAGAAGAACCGGCCGAGGATATGTCATCAGGCTTTGGGATATCAAAGGCGGAGGCGAGTGGCAGGACCAAAGTCTTCTCAGGGAACTGGAAATGAACGCAGAATGTTAACCCATGCATCCTCAGGCGTTCATATTTGGTCGTCACTTCTCGCAGGACGTCGAGATCGATGACTTGATCCCGTGTGACAAGTACGGCAAGCCTTTGTTCGCCCAGTTAGAGGGCGAGAGCGGCTCGCCGACATTTGTACATGCCAAGCACATTCTCTAAGCACATTCTCCAAGCACATTCTCCGATCCGGCTGAGGTGGCAGCATGTGGGTGTTGTTCTCGGATTTGTCAGCTGAAATCCGATTGTTCACGCCCACGAATGCTGTCTCTGTTGCATTGCAGCCCCCGCCCAGGCGCTGCTGCTTGAAAAGGCTTTCGCCAAGCCACAAATCCGCATTAGCAAGCTCTGTTTCAGGTGTCGTTGGTCACGCCTCGTGCCGTGAGAAGGTTGCGCACACTTGGGGAAATCAAGCATGGTCGGACAGCACGTTTGTGAGTGGAGGGCTTTGCAGCACCAGCAAGCTACTCTCCGCCATATTCTTCTTATCCCACATCCCAGACACGTACCCGCAACAGTCTTGCAAGGTTCGTGGGTAACTATGAGAAGCTCGTCGGGGGGAGCACCGGCTGGGCTTGGCAGGCCCAGGGATTCAGGGATTGGGCCTTTCGAGGCTGGTTTTGGCAAGGGTGCTTCAGGGATTGGCGGGCACACATGGGCCCACATGGGCACAAGTGGGGACAGGGGCTTCTTCACTGGAGATGCCAGCAAGTTAGGTGCTCACGGGGCAACCCTGGATGGCCCGCTGGACACGCGACGAGGGCAAGAAGTGGACACGCTGCATAGCTTGAAGACAGTCTGGAAGGATGTGCCAATTGCCAAGCATTCTAGGCCAGTGCTGGTGTTGGCAAGTTGGCTTCTTCTCTTCGCATCCGTCTGTTTTGGCACTTCGACACGTACTTGTAAGAATGGTGGAGAGAATGCACTGCAATCGAAGGCTGGGAGATGTGCGACATCCAGGAGCTCTGGAATGCGGGATTCGGGGCGAGGTTGAATTCAGGGAACTTCAATGTCAATAGCCAGTACTGCACACGAGAAGTCAACAGCATCTAGGAGATACTTGTAGCAATCACTCAAACCCCTTGCCCCTGCACAGAAGTGTTTTGGGAAAGACGCGGAGAACCTGGCCGCTGCTGCCAGATGGCGTGGTAGCCTCGGGAACAAGTTGATGAGAAGTTGTGTGCTGGCATCCAATTGTTTTGGGCCCCTGATGTTCCTGCACGCGTGACAACTCCTGGTTATCGTTTTTGTGCCGCCCTCATAAGTAGCGGTTGGCTTAGTGCTTCTTGGTTTCATTCCGTTACCTAATCTTCTTGTCGCTCCTGTTGCTAGGAGCTTCTCAGGAACGTGCATGAGGCCCCTGGTTGTTTTGTATGTTGTCTTTTTCTTTTTTGGTCTAGGGTGTCCTATTTACATACAGACGAAACAGCGGCTTCCTCTTAAGCTACAAGGAAATAGATCGGTTTGAAAATAGAGGTTTTCTAACAAAAGCACAGAGGACATGGAGGTGTTCCTAATACAGCACCGCTAAATAGCGGTTTGGAACGACGGAAAGACAGAACTGAAAGAAAGAAATAAAGAAAAAAGGAAAGAAAGAAAGAAAGCAAGAAAGAAGGACAGAGAAGGAAACAAGAAGAGAATATTAATACGTAGAAAGAACGATAGAAAGCAGGAAAAAAGAACGACTAAAATGCACCTTATGCAAAGAAAACCACAAATGTCAAGCCCGGCAAGCAAGCTTAAGAAGAATATCATGTCAAGAGGACATGTGTTAAGGAAGCATGCACAAACTCTTCCAAACCCGTCATGCGAGGATTGGGGAGGCCCGCAGTTTTTCCCTCACTTACCTAGAGGCTAGAAGCTAGAGGAGCCAGCGCTGTTGCAAAATGGACATTCTGCAATGACCTGGCGATACGGTGTCCCAGAGTCTGCTCAGGCTCCGACGGCATGCGCGGCGGACGATGGAAGGGGCCCGTCGAGACATCAGATGATGATGGCATGTTTCAGGCAGCCAGTGCTTTGTGTGGTAGTTCGTGTCGACAGGCCTCACGTGCATGACAAATTTGAGATGTTGACGGGCATGGTACATTTCGGTACATTAAATGGTCAACCCACTGTGATGATTCAGGCCAGTCATGGACCATGTACTTGCAAAACGGTCTAGACATGCTCAAAGGTTCCTCTGTGTTGTCCAGCTCCAGGCGCTTGCTTCCTACACCCAGGCTTGCTTCGTCCGGACGCTTGGGAAGTAGCAAAGCGCAGAAGGAATTCACGAAGTGCAGAATTTATATCCGAGTATTGGGCTGAAGAAGCCTTCAGAAACACCGAACCTCATGCAATCATCTGCGCTGCAAGCGTTTCACTGTGCCACAGCCCGTTTGCTGAGCTTCCTGCGGGGGCCAAGGCTATCAGCTGCTCCATTGGCCAAGGGGATCGTGCCGAGGTGCCCCAAATTCTGTATGGGTGTTCGACCTGTCTGACGTTCCATGGTCTTCATCATGTCTTCCCCCCTCTGTATTCCATTTGTATCCGCCAGTAGCTAGATGTGGAGCCGTGCTTCGATCCTGTCCGGGTATTTCGGAGGAGCGACGTCCTGACGGCCTGCTTGCCAAGCACGCGTACTCGGTGCTTCAGGCCTGGAGCATTTTTACGAAGCTGCTGCCCTTGAACTCTTGAACTCACCAGCGCAATTTAAGCTGCATTCGGGCCTTCTGGCTTGCATGGCTTGCGTGCAATTTGCGGAGCAAACGAATGAATCCCGGCCTCAGGTGCTTTGTGCTCACGGCCAGCGGCTCGTCCAGGCCTTGTTTCACTTTCAAAAGCTATCTGGTAGGATGTGCGGGCGACGTAGGCCATGTACAGACAAGGATTTCGTACCTGCAAGCCCGGGTCCGAAGATCCGTGTGCCACGATGCCCAGAGGTGCGCAACCCGTGGGGCAGTGGCGGCGAATGGAACAGGGCCTGGTCGGACAAGAGTGCGGAGTGGGAGAGGCATCCCCAGCGCCCCGGCTGATAAGAATGCAGTGTGTTTGCCGAGCCATCTGCTCTTTCTTGTGCGCCCTGAGGATCAGCGAGGACTTGAAGGTGGTCGATGCGGACGTTCGCTGCTCAGGTTTTTTGCTTCAATTCTCGAGAGCCCTCGCTTCTAGGATTTGTTCAGGATGGACGATTCTGGATGCCATGGGAAGCTTGACCGCAAGATATGGCAAGAATAGCGTTGTGCCCTTGGCAAAGATGCTTTGTTGATGCGTCTTGCCCGTGCTCTGCATGTTGAAGTGTTCATATTTGCGAAGCCTCCCCTGCCAAGGATGCTTTTGCCGAGATCTTCGGGGGGCACATTATGGCGGCTGCGCAGAATTTACAAATTGAGCTCAAAGTTCAGTGGAGCACCGCCCTTCGCATCGTTCGCTGTCTGCCGCACTGGGCTTTCTGCTCCAGGTTTGTCCTGTCACACTGCCGTGCCCCATGAACTCGCAGATTGTCGCCGACAAAGCCAGCGGCAGCAGGAGGGGCTTGCTGAATGCAGCCGCCTTCGCTTCTAGTTTGCACGCAAGTTGTAAAGACGCCACACGCAGACGCAGGATGCGATGCCCTCAGTGCAGACAGAGCCGCGCTCAGTGCATGGAGGGAGCTATTCAGCAAGCTGCCGTTTAGCCGCGTTCGCGCCTTGAGAAGAAGTGCCACAGGCTTTTACAAGTTCGGAGACGCCCGAGGCCCTACACCCGGAGCTGGGTGTTGCTGGCCAGCGAAGAGTCCAAAGGTGACGGCCAGTGGGCACGCCTGGCAGACGGCAAGAACCTTTGCACCATGTCCGCGATTCAGAGCTGTGAAATTGCCGCCGCAGCCTGTCCTCAACCTCCCGCCAGGGTAGCGCAGTAGTCAACCTCTGCCAAGTCTGCAGAGAATCCCGGCCAGGCTTCCTCTGTCTCCGGGCGACCTGCCGAGCCAGCGAGCGATTTCTGAAGGGCACCCTGGCCTCGGTGGCAAATCGTGTCCTCGACAACATGTTAACCTTGTTGCAGTATACGACTCTTGGTCTGTGTGCTCGCAGTGGAACCTTGGCCCTCCCAAGACAATGGCCCTCGACTCTAGAATCGAGACTACTACCCTCTTATGCATCACGATCTGGACAAACCGGAAGTTTCTGAGCCTCACGTTCAGAGCCGAAAGCTGCGGCCCAACGTGACAATATTCAAGGAAGCACCGATGTCAGGCTTAAAAGTAGCTGGACTTCACGAGCAGCCGAAGCTCACGCTGGCCCCACCGAAAGGCGGGCCACTTGATGCACAAAGCTTTTGCATTCGGGTTCAGCACAGAGGCGTCAGGGAGAATGGCGATAAAATGTGTCCATTGGTATACTTGTGTTCTCTGCCCAGGGAGTTGCCAGTTTTCATGATTATGTAGCTTGCCAATCCTCAGTATCTGGATTTCTCACCAGATAATCTGTCAACACGAAGGGATTCCAATGTACCCGCCCGCCGGCGCACACGACCCGTCCTCGCCGTCCTCGAGCCCGCCGTCCCTTTTTTAAATCTCGGTTCGCGGCATGCGACACAGTCGTTGCCTTTGGGCGTCTAGGTTCGCGAAATGCAAATCTGTCATCGCTTTTGGACGTTTGAGTTCGCGAAATGCGAAAATCTGCTTTTGGTTTGGACGTTTGAGCTCTTTCTTGTCACCACGATCTCTCAACTTTTCTGTTCCCAGCAGTAGATTTGCGTTTTCCTATGCTGTGAGACACCGCCGCTGCAAATTCTGTCGTTTGGAACAATATTTGGAATGCTGTGGGTTTCGATCCGCTGCTGGGACAACTGGTCGGGCACATCGTTTTATTTGTGAAGGTCTCGTGTCTGGGGGTGGTGGTTGGGATGTTCCCCCTTATACTATCAGTCCTTAATAGGGATTATAGTACCCCATACTATAGTCCCTATTGAGGACTGTTAGTGTAAGGGGGAACATCCCAAGGTGGTGGGGCACCTTCCTGCAGCATGCCCGTCCCAAAAATGCTATCATCGTGTGCCAAGATCAAGACGCTGGATCCCGGCTGTGTCTCGCGTGGAAAGCTTGTTAGGACAGCTCCTGTACTTGTTGCTTGGGCGCGTGGCGTGAGCTTGCTGACAAAAGAAGCTGTGTGGACCAATGCCTTGGCACGGTGCGACAAGCCACAGAGTTTTCTGCAGGCCCACGAAGAATGAAGGCCACTTGCCTGAGATGCGAAGCAGTCCTGCTAGCTGCATAACAGGGCAAGCACTTTTTGCTTCTTCGCTAGATCAAGTTATGCTGGTGAGCAGGCCCGAGCGGTTTCAGAAGTCTTCTGGATTATTGCGGATAGGATTTGGCAGCCAGGGGCTGGGGGTCCCCAACCTGGTCTCAGGAATGCGAGCATGGAGCAGAATGCTACCGCCAGAGCCCCAATTGCGAGGAGTCTAGGATACAAAGAAAGGGACGAAAGGGCGCCATTGGCGCCATGCCGAATTCAGGCTCGGTGCATACATTCTTCAGAGCCTTTTCAGCTTCCCGAAGCTCCGTCTTTCAGATGGTTTTGGCTCGGTCCAAGGAAGCTTTGGCTCTTGGGCTTGCCTTTGACCTTGCTGTGCAAGGTAGGTGCTGACACGCACCCTCTCCTCGCAAGTAGTTGAATCGCACAGGAAGTCGCCTGATGGTTCTGTGTTCCTCCCGCATATTTTTGAGCGAAGCAAGCAGTGGTGTCCAAGCATGCCTCGCAAATTGGGCTTCCCGACCACCTCGGGAGTCTGCTTGGTGTGGCCAAGAACTCGATCTCGGCTGAAACCATGCCAACAGTTTTGCCCAAAACAGAACCCTTGGAAACTGCAATTCCAATCAGCCACTTCAGCCACTTCCCATGGGGCGCTCTATACCAAAGGCTTGGTTCCATTTGGTCTTGCAGACAAGCAAGGAAAAGTGTGCATGTGTGTGTGTGCGCGCGCACCAGTTCCGAGACACCTGCCTCCTGCCTGTTACGCTCAGGCCGCAACCCGCAGCACTTCCACGAGCGCTTCCATCCCAGCCTGCACCTGCGTGGCAATGGCTGATTTTCTGAAGTTTTCGGAACTTTCTCGAAACAGACGCTCCACCAAGTCACCAGCAGTAGCTGTGCATGCGTAAATGGTCAGCGAGGTAGGTCTCGCGTGTGGCATTCCTAAGGCTGCCACCTGCGCCTGCCTGCGCCAGTGGTTGTGGGCGTTCGGCAGCCTCTGGCTACAAGACCTCGTGCGAGCATGTGCGATGACACTTTGAGGCCTCGTGCACCGCTGCCTGCCAGCAGGACTTGTTGTCCGAAGTGCACGAGCTCTCCTCCAGATCTCAAGGTGCACATTCCATCCAGGCGCTAGGGGTGAAACATGCACCTGAATCAGGTACCAGTACTGGGTCAGAATATGTGAGGAGACCCCGTGTGTTGGACATTGCTTTCATTCTAAGAGCTGAGATGCTGGCAACAAAGCAACACCCTACTAGGCACAAAGGCCTGGGAGGAATCTACAAAGCCGTGGACAGGCTATGTGCGGGACCAGTCTTCTCGAGTTCCTTTCTCCAGGATGTGCTTAATTTGCTGTGAGCAGTTTTGGGATGGAGGGTTTTTTTCGTTTTTTGTCAGCTGTTCTTCTGCAGTTCTTGTTGCTCGGGGCTTCTGTCCGGCCGATTCGTCCTGGTAACTGAAGGCCAAAAGGCAAAGGGCCGCCAGTCTGGCGCCAGTGTGATGGGTCAAGACCTGAGCTGTCTGGCAAGATGCTGCATGCCAGCACGAGTGCAGCATCAATCAGGAAAGGTTGGCTGTGGAAGGCTGGACGGCAGCTCCCATCATTAATTAGCAACCATCAGCTCCCTCTGTTCTCTCATGATAATGGACATGGCTCGGAGTGCTCGATAGTCATGGGTTGGGGTGACTGTGTGCGAAGCGTGGGCAAGCACGTGCAAGCACATGCGACTCTTCATGGCCGACCTGTGAAAGGGGCACGTCTGGATGATGGGTGATCAAGAAGAGAAAGTCGGCGGAGCATCCGGCCTCATCGCTGAGGACGCATGTACAAGTGTGCTTGTTATCAGAGGTTGATATGCGAAAAACACCCAAGAAACCTGTTCCCTCCAGCAATTTCAAGAAAAAGAAACTCAAAGCTTCAAGGATGTCGGCGATGGGATGTCAGCTCGGTCACCTCATCTAGCACGCGGCTGGCAGGCAGTATCCAAGCTTGATTCTGAGCGTTGCAGGTTCCTGTCCCTCTTGGTGGGAACGTTTGATGAGTATAGACTGTCGGAGGTTGCAGGCGAAAGTGGCTGGACAGCAGCTCCTGAGCTCAAGGCATCCGCGGGACTTCATGCTTTCAAGATCGCAGCCTTGAATTCCTGTTCCGTTTATGGCTCGTGCAACCTGTGTTTTAGCTCTTGTTGCAGACACCTCGAGGGAATGAGGCACATCGAACAGTTCATTACAGCGACATTCGAGAAAGTACTGTTCCTTTCGTTGTTCCAGCACGGTTGTGGTTGCGACCCTGGCCTTCCGCAGTGGCTGCAGAATGCTGCCGGGGGTGATGTCGGATGGCATGCTTGGACTCATATGGGGCCATGTGGGGCCAGTGTGACAGGTGGAAGTGGACGCAAAGCACGTCTCCTCTGATCACGTGCTTTGCTCAGATGATGAAGTGTAATGTTGACGGAGACCCCCTGTGGCGGAGATTTGTGCGACTTACTCGTGCGAGGCATGTGTTAGCGCGTGTATCTTCAGGATACTCCATGCGACGAGCGCGATGCTCGGGAACAGGCAGGGCAAGAGAAAACGATAAGCCAGGGTAACTAACCTGTGTCAGCATTCAAACTCCCACCTGTCAGTTGTTACGAGAGCGAGCAGACAAAGTGCTTGCAAGATGGGCACGTCGGGCACTTGGCTGAACCAGTATGAAGCATTCATTGCGGCGCAGCCCAGCTGCTGAGGATGACCTGTTTGCCTACTGCCCGCGGCTTTGGGCCTTGGCCGACGTCCTCCCGAAACACGCGTGCTGAGTGCCGGGAGCATTCTTTGGGTGGCTCGAATGCCAAAGGTAGCCCGTCTTTGTTCAAATCAGAGAAGCGGCTCTGGCAACCGTAGCTGTGGTTTTAAAAGTTCGCCCTATCGGTCGATGGAGAGATGCTGTCGTCCTTGTTGCTTCGAGTAGAGATGTGTTGAAACTCTGACGTGGTGTCATGTGTGTGCGTGTGTGGCTCCAGGTGACGTCTTCGTGTGCATCGCTTTCTGTGTACTCGTAGCAGTTTTAGCTTGTAGCCATGGCGCCTGTGATGCTTCACATCTACCATGTGTCCACGAACAGCACTGTGGGCGCCGTGAATGAGTACTTGGAGGCCATCGGAACAGGTGCCTTCCATGCGGGAGTGGAGGTCAGAACAGAGGCCAACGGCGCCATGGAGTACAGCTATGGCTATGCTCCCGACCGTACAGGGGTTTTCACGAACAAGCCCAAAGAGTGCAAGGCCCACATATACAAGGAGTCCTTGGAAATGGGTGACACGACCAAGACAGACTCCGAGATCGACGAAATCATTGAGCAGTTGAAGGAGTCGCACCCCTGTTTTGTTTTTCTTAAAGTATCCTGTGCTGCTAGCTATCGGTAATCACGTGAGGCATTTCTTGTGTTCACATGTAGGTGCTCGTCTTTCTGGCCAAGAAGCTAACTCAGCAATGTTGTGTGACCCGATCGTGGGTTACTGTGTCAGCGTTCTTACTGCTTCCATCAACAAACAAAACATGCTCAGATAGTGGACTAAACGGACACGTGCACATGTATATATACATATATATATATAGAGACATGTATACATATATATATATACACATACTTATATATGTAAACTCAGAGGCACACACTGAGAGACAAAGAGACACAGAGGCACGGAGACACAGAGACACAGAGAGACAGAGACACAGAGACACAGAGTCACAGAGTCACAGAGACACAGGGGCACAGAGACACAGAGACACAGAGACACAGCGACACAGAGACACAGAGACACAGAGACGCAGAGACGCAGAGACACAGAGACACAGAGACGCAGAGACGCAGAGACGCAGAGACGCAGAGACACAGAGACACAGAGACACAGAGACGCAGAGACGCAGAGACGCAGAGACGCAGAGACGCAGAGACGCAGAGACGCAGAGACGCAGAGACGCAGAGACGCAGAGACGCAGAGACGCAGAGACGCAGAGACGCAGAGACGCAGAGACGCAGAGACGCAGAGACGCAGAGACGCAGAGACGCAGAGACGCAGAGACGCAGAGACGCAGAGACGCAGAGACGCAGAGACGCAGAGACGCAGAGACGCAGAGACGCAGAGACGCAGAGACGCAGAGACGCAGAGACGCAGAGACGCAGAGACGCAGAGACGCAGAGACGCAGAGACGCAGAGACGCAGAGACGCAGAGACGCAGAGACGCAGAGACGCAGAGACGCAGAGACGCAGAGACGCAGAGACGCAGAGACGCAGAGACGCAGAGACGCAGAGACGCAGAGACGCAGAGACGCAGAGACGCAGAGACGCAGAGACGCAGAGACGCAGAGACGCAGAGACGCAGAGACGCAGAGACGCAGAGCACGCAGAGACGCAGAGACGCAGAGACGCAGAGACGCAGAGACGCAGAGACGCAGAGACGCAGAGACGCAGAGACGCAGAGACGCAGAGACGCAGAGACGCAGAGACGCAGAGACGCAGAGACGCAGAGACGCAGAGACGCAGAGATGCAGAGACGTAGAGACGCAGAGACACAGAGACGCAGAGACGCAGAGACGCAGAGACGCAGAGACGCAGAGACGCAGAGACGCAGAGACGCAGAGATGTACAGACGCAGAGACGCAGAGACGCAGAGACGCAGAGATGCAGAGACGCAGAGACGCAGAGACGCAGCCATCTCAAGCCTCAGCTATCGGTTGTCGGTTGTACATTTTTGATGTTATCTCCTCTTGCACCTTTGTTGTTCCTCACATTACAGAAAACGCCCATGTGCGAAGCATTGGCAGTCATAGAGATTAGGCAAGGGACCTGCAAATCGAGTATTCTCACAACAACCTTCTCACTGCTGGGTGGTTCTGGGAAAAGATTGGGGGCTCAATGACTTCCCTTGCGAAGCAAGACCCTCGGGGATGGCGCGGCAGAGAGAGAGAAGCGACTTCCAAAGCCACCTTTGCACGTATTCAATTGACGTGTTGGCTGTGCGAATCCTCATAAGCACCGGGGCACCACATCCTGAACACCAAAAGGGGTGGTAGGTTGGAGGGCGTAACATGTGAAACGCATGTGCTATGTATATTACCAAACGTGACGGGCCTGACTGTGTTCTTGGATTCGTGAATCCGATCAGCACGCCCCGCCCATGTCGGGGATCCCCTCCCATTCACGCCCACAGACAAAGGGGAGACTACAAACCGCTTCCAGGAAGACTGGCCTGGCTTTGAATACGACCTGCTGCGCCGCAACTGCTGCCTCTTCAGCAAGGAGCTCGTGGAGAAGCTCGGTGTTGGCCCAGTGCCCACCTGGGCTGCTCGGACAACAGCTGGTTCCTAAATGACTGATGTTCTTATTTTATACCAGCATAGCAACGAGCGTGATCGATAAGATCTGCCCGAGCTCTGGGCATCTCTCTGTGACGGTCCAAAGCAGGTGACGAACCTGGCTGCAGCCGGGGCTACGCTGCATGATGGCATCCTGAAAGGCAGCGCTGTCCCTGCTCTGCCAAGCACATGCTTCAGACACGAGAAGCCTCGCTCTGCCCAGCCTTGAGGCAAGGAGATCGCCGACAAAGCCGCTGTGATGGCAAGGGCCAAGGCAACTCTAGCAACTCTAGTACTTTGAACCCCCTGTGTGTATTGCTCCAAGTGCAAGCCCCATCCTTGCAAACGCCGGCTTAGGAGTAGCTTGTGCAGGCCGGAGAAATCGATGCGAAGTACAACATCAGTGGCAAGGTGTCGGCGGGCGCCAAGGACCGACACCACTGGCATGTGCTGTCGCTGATCCAAAGGCCAGCAATGGCCAGCACATGTGTGTGCCACAAGCCACCAGCTTTGGGGTTGCGCTGCTCAGCTTGATTGACTGTGAAGGAAGTGATGCTGGCAGCCGGACGTTTCGACGAGGAGTACAAGGTTCGAGAGAAGGCTTTTGCGGCAGCTGCTGCTCGGATTCAATTGGCCGACCCAGTGCCTTGAGCTTGCACTCTTTCAAACGTAACCGGTGACGTGTGTGATGGTTCGTCCAACTTCTGCCACAAAGTTCCGGGACGAAGCCATGAACTTCATTACTGTATGGTGCGCTGGTGACACAATGGAATGATCTCGGTCTCAGGTTGCTGTGAAGGCGAAAGCTGGAGAGCTCCACCAGGCTGCACTTGGAACACTTCGGGGCTTTGGGTTGAGATGTGTTTGACCAGTTCCGGAGCCACCCCTGCCACCTGTTTCCCTTCTTTTGTTTCCCGTCATGCCTGGAGACGGATTGACGGGCATCATGATGTTCTTCAAATTCCTAAATCTCGATGAGCCGTGGCGAGGCAGCGAAGGACAAGGCTGCCGAGATTCACAAGGCCAATGGGCGTCTATTGCCAGAATGAGCCTTCAAGCCCTCAGGGGCAGAGAGCAACTCCCTGCGTTTGACAGTGCTTGTAATCCCCTGTTAAACCCCCTGCCCCCTAATATTAGATATCCCCCCATTATGGTGTTCTTGGGGGGGTTTAATAATAGGGGGGGGGGGATTTCTTGGCTGGCGTGAGGATGCGGACGCGGATGGCGATGGCAAAGTCAGCGCCGAGGAGATGACACCTGGCGGGAGTGGACTTAGACCTGACTTTCTTCTATAAATATACAAATACAAATATTTCATATGTATATATATAGATACATATATACATATATACATATATGCATTTATGCATATATGCATGTATACGTACATATATACATATATACATATATACATATATACATATATACATATATACATATATACATATATACATATATACATATATACATAGATACATGTATACATGTATACATATATACATATATACATATATACATATATACATATATACATATATACATATATACATATATACATATATACATATATACATATATTCATATATACATATATACATATATACATATATACATATATACATATATACATATATACATATATACATATATACATATATACATATATACATATATACATACACACATATATACATATATACATACACACATATATACATACACACATGTATACATACACATATACATACACACATATATATATATATATCTATGTATATATATATATATATATATATATATATATACCCACAGAGTGCAAAGCAGCTGCATGCGGTCATAAGGAAGCTTTACTTGAAAGAGCAACTCCGCACCTCCCACGAGAAGGCCATGCAGGTGGGACGTTTTTTTTTGTTTTTTTTTCAGAAGTTGACATCATCCCCAAGCGGTGGTTTAGATGTTACAAGGACAGTAAATGACCCCATACATACATGAGTGGACGTACAGTTCAGCTAAGCGGGCGGCAAAGAATAATGTGCATATATATATATATATATTATGCTAAATATGTACATGTAGTATCATCGAAGTCTAAAGTACATAGACATATGCACTTATGATTTGGAATGCTGCCTTGTCTGCTCAAGGCAGCAAGGGACCTGCACGCGAGTGTGGACAAGGATGGAGATGGGAAGATCACCTTCGAAGAAGCGACGCTTGATCGGCGCCAATAAGAGCAGGGGTTTGCATGTGTTTGAGCGTACTGGAGGTTGGTGAAGACTTGCATGCTCAAAAGGACAGAGAGTGGCAATAGGGATGTGTGCAGCGCGCAGCGCTGCAGTGCTATGCAGCATCCCGGACACTCAGGAAGACATTTGCGACAGAGAGGGCTGGAGCCTGCGGCTGCGAGGCATGCACAGTGCAGTGAGACGCCTTCAGATTGCGAGGGCTTCTGGCTAGGATGGTTGCAGTCTTCATTTCGAAGACAGATGGAGCAATGCGACCGTCCGTTGTAGAAGCTCAGACCCGCTCTTGAGCAACGGATTGCAGGAGGGGTGCGAAGGACCCCAGTGGGCAGTAAGCTCCCGGGGCGGCAATTCCTAAACTAGAGCCCTGACAAAGGATAATTGCTCTAGAATACAAAGGCCACTCCTGGGAATCTGTTTCGAGTGCACGAGACCGGGGCACAAACGCCCTGCATGCCCAGTAGTTTGAAACCTCAACTTGCTTTTCCTGCCGTAGTCATGCGACGTTTGCCGAGGCATACGGATGTTCCCCTGCATCTCGATAAGAGCTAACATGATAACTAGTGAAGAAGTGTAATGTTGGGTAGAGGGCGATTGAAGCAGAATCTGCCGGTGGATTTCTGAGTATTGATGGGGACATATGTGTTTGCGGCCGCACCACTTCATGTCTACGCACTGGACATCATTGGTCATCATGACATCATGAGCCGAGTTTTAAAAAAGACGTGAGCGGATGACATTAAGCCCCAGGCATCTGTAAGCGTGGAAGCCGCGGAGGCGAGAGGTCTCGCCCATTGGCCATGTCGTACGGGATCTAGGCATTGCTGCACGATGACATTCTGCAAGCCATTTGGAGATCAACTGTATTACCCCGCCCTTTGTGCGGCCTTGCTTCGTCAATGTACGGACGCTGATCTGCAGACAGAGGGGTGGTTGTTGCGAGGTCCTACTGGAAGGCCCCAGAACCCCGGCGAAGCAGGTTGAGTTTGATCTCGAGATTCAGCTCTTGTGCGTTCACAGCCGTCAAACAATCCTAATCTTGTGCAGGGCACGCGGAGAACGACGTTGAATCGGACGATTGGCAGCAGGCGGCATAAGACAGCTCCCCGCATCTCGACGCTTTAAGATTGTTTGCGTGCTGCGCCGGGGCTTCCATGAAGGTGGGCGCCAGAAGAGGCAAGAGGATTTCGAAGACACCGAACGACGAAGACAGCCAATCGTTCTTCACCAGTGCTTTCGGCTTTGGCCACGTGGCAGAATTTCCTCAAGCCTTTTGATTACTTACTGTCGTCTTGTGATGCATATTCCTCGGGACAGCGACGCCAGCTCGTCTTTGTCAAATCGTGCAAGGAGTAGGGTGAAGGAACGCAATCGTGAAGTATCTGCATCTTCCAGAGGCTCGCACATTGGTGTGGCAGAGCCTTGGCAGCGAATGGACCCGTGGAGCCACATCACCGACGCTCCCTCCGCTCGAGCCACAGAACTGCATGTTGGCAATTCGGCTTGAGCTCAGTAGCTCGCTCAGAAAGCTTCATGCACACTAGAGCTGTTTGTTCACATCGCGTTCTGGAAGCACGCGATGTCCGAAATGTGTTGTCGACAACCGCAGCTCCATGACGGCGCCGCAAAGGTCGACAAAGCGGCCATGTGGGTGCAGCTGCACGGCATGCCACAGAACACCAGCATACAAACATGTCTCTGCAACAAGCGCCCGCAGTACGTACACACACACACAACCCGTGCGCTTGCTTACACGCACTTTTTGGTGCGCAGGTGGCATGCAGAAAGGTAAAGTTTCCAAGCTACCATCTCATTCCAAGCATGGAAAGATCAGTTGACACATTGGCTTTCTTTCAACGCTTCCTATGGGCGCAATAATCGGAAGGGCGAAGAAGCACCAACAGAAAGTTCAAGCGCCATCATGCCGGCGAAGTCACATACAAGTGAATGATCATATTTGACTGCTAGGTCTTGGACTCACGTCGGAGGGTGTCAATGGAGATGCAGCCGGTCTAGACAAGCTGTTTCACAAGGTGCCGGCTCAACGAAACCCACGCCTCGAAGCAGCAAGGCGTGGCCAGCTCCAACAGATTCAGGGTAATTTCAGGGTACTGGGACCACTCCAATAGCGAACAGTGGCAATGTGTGGGGTTGGCATTGTGGAAGGGCTTGCAACAGCGCGATGTTGCAGAGCCTGCAGAGCGGACATCGGTGGTTGCTACAAACGTACTACGGTGGCGATAAGTCCAGGTCAGGGTGCCCTGGATTTTCTTTGGAAGTTGAGGCCCCATGTTCCAGAAACAGAGCCCCCAGCGGGCACCGTGGATGCATGTCACAGTCTTACTTATGAACATCTTTATTGCAGGGCCGATTCGAGCCAAAGCTAAATCAAGACACACAGGGGACTGGATTTCTTAACTTAGTAAACGGTGAAGTTATGATTGACGTGGCAGGTCTGGAAGGGGTCTCGGAAACCCCCCACCAGGCCGAAGAGGAAATTAAACAAACAAGGGGCTCCTTTTCTTGCATTTCGATAATGAAGGACTCGGCTTCTTAAGTTTAAGAAAATGCGAGGTTGAGGGCGTCGGAGGGTTGAGGGACAAGTTTTTTTGAAAGGGTTCAGGGTTTAAGGTTCAGAGGAAGCTGCAGCCCCATGCGATAAGGCTCGATTCCTCGTTGGCCCCGTGTTTTTATTTCTAAGACCCTTCCCTTTCCAGAAATTGAAGGAACCCTGGGTTTTTTGGTTTAGTGAAGGATGCCAGGATTCAAGCTCAAGTGGAGGGTACCTTGAACTCCTTAGGGTCCTGCGACCCGCGGTTCCCAAAGTAAGAAAGTTTGGCCCAAGCTGGGGGGGGTCACCCCGGATCTCTGAATTTAGTACCGTGGCTGTTCTTCCGGCGCTTTTGGGTAACAGCTCTCGGCCGGCCGAGCCCCGAGTTTTCTAAAACCACTGTGTTCTTAAGCCGCGCGCTGTCCCCGTATTCCTTCGTGACCCTGCCTTGTTGCTGCAAAATGTCCGTGCAGTGCCCACGCTGCGCAGGCAGCGCCCAGAGGTGCCGCAGTGGCCTACGAGGCCATGGCAACTTGTACGCTAAGAGCTCTTCGTTTTTGTAGGTGCTGGTGCTTGTAGCGTATTCAGCTGCAAATCGACGGTCTGAAGTTGTTGATTTTCAGGTCGATAAAAATGGGGGTTGCTGACAGTCTTGCAGCCAGAGTCGGGTGGCAAGGAACGGTGTTGTCACGAAAGCTAGCTCTGTGGAGCTTGCGGGCGTTATCGTTTACCATGCTCTGGGGGAAAAACCTGTCCGGGACCTTGTCACCAGGGCCTAAACCCAAGAGTCAAGGTCGGGCGGGGGAAGGGATACCCCCCTCCCCTTCCACCTTGATTTGATTGTAAACGCTGAACGCTTGCGCCGCCTCGGCAGTTGGGCTGCCTCAACGCGGGGTGTAGCGTGCGCATCGCAGACGAAAGACAGCCAAGTCTTATGTCACTTGGTGCAGCACCACGCACGTCATGAGTTCAGACCTCGAAGCCTGGACGGAGACTCGTGATGGTGCTACATCTCAGATGCTTGGGCTGCTCATTCCTGTGTATGAGAGTGGCGCGTTTGTAGACCAGGCATGACTGTTCCCGCGTGTCGCACGTCTCTTCGGTTCCAAAGCATCCAGTGGGCAATATCGCAATATCGGAGGGAAATCCACTTTGGCAATATTTTAACCGACTTGGAGGTTTGGGAGGCTTGGGAGGCCTTTCTTTCGCACCTGACGAACAGAACCCCTGCCATCTTTGAGGCAAGAGAGTTTCAGGGCGAACGCCGGCAATGCTGGGCACTTGAGTGAGTTGGGCATTCTGTGTCTAAGCAGGCAGAAGGCCACAATAAGGCTTACATGGAGATCTGCATGTGCCAAGCTGCTTTGCCGTGCTTCAAAGGGTTGCAAAGCCTGGGCCGTCGATCTGCTGATTTTTCAAAGGACAATCCGCGGCAGCGGTGCCGGGAAGGTCAAGACCATTGGCAGCACTCGGGCGCAGGCGGCTGACGTTGAACGGGTTTAGGCTAGACCGGGCTGGAGTGGCGTTCATAGCGGCTGGGGTTGGACATGTTTAACATGTTTTTTGTATTTCGAAGTCATGTGGGAGTTGTGGAACCACCAGCAGAGACCGACATGTTCAAGGGAAAGAAGTCGGATGGGTTGCCGTTGGAAGCCCGGGTGCCGTGCCCATGCCACGTACTTTTTCCCCACCTGTGCAGGACAGGATGCTGACCGGAAAGCTCCGAGTAGTTGCCCGAGGCAGGGTTGAGTAGGGATGAGACTGAAAGTTGTAATCTCCCAGCCGTGGAAAGACATAGAACTGCTTGTTGCAGGCGTCCACCGCGCCGGCCTGCTCCAAACTTACTGTAGTCTGCAGACTTCGAGGATTCACCTTGCTTGCAGCGTGGCTGGGTCTTGACGACACTGAAGCCGTCGGGTCACAACTCATAGCCTCCAGGGATGTGTCAACCATCAAAAGGCCGTGGAATCCATCCCGCCCATCAGTCTTGGCGCCAGGTTCATGGATCGATTCATGAGTTCTCCTAGACCCGGAAAATGGTCCAATCTTATAGCTGCTTCCTTCTCTACACTACCAACTACGCAAGGACACATTCCCTCTCATCACGGTCTTCCTTCATGCCTTCAGATCCAATAGCTGATCGAACTCTACGCCGGCGCATGGCGTTTCGAGGATGCCGGTGCAGAGTCGGCACTGCTCAACTGTTGGAGTAACAGCTACTTCGCATTTCACTGGTCAAGTGCACATACTCGTGTGTTGAATGCTTTCGGCCCGGCTAGAGCACCTTCTTGAAGATGCTCAACCCTGAAGCTCTGAACCGTATCTAAAATCCAGGTCCCCGACGACCGTTGTGAGGGGCCCGTGGACGACCGGAAAGTGCGCGCCGGCCTCCCAAGTGTCAGGGGTTCGAAGCAGGGTGTTGCTCACATGTTCCCACTGAACCCTGGGGAAATGGGGCGCGAACAGCTTTTCCGCACCAAGCACGCCCCACCACTCCGAAGTTGTAGCAAGACCAACGGCCATATAGACTCACAATGCCCTACACACAGATCAGCAACAACCGGACACGCCCGCATAGCCCGAAACACGGCAAGCCATCCCTCCCTTCGCTCCCTTCCCTTACCTCCCTTCCCTTCCCTTCCCTTCCCTCCCTTCCCTTCCTTCTTTCCTTCCTGCCGCTTAGACGATATCTCCCCTCCTGCCCCAAAGAACGCACTTTCAAAAAAATGAGACATCTATAAGTAATTAAACACCGGCGCTGTATCGGGTACCACGTGTGGGCGAAGCCCACACTCTACATTGTTACACTTTGTAACAGCAAGTAGTTTTTTTGTGATGGCCTGAAAACTTGGGGCTGTGTGTTTCAGACCGGAGGGTCAAGTGTGCAGGAAGGCAGGAAGGAAGGTAGGAAGGTAGGGAGGAAGGCCCCAGGCCTGTAGAGGAGAAGAAGAAGAAGAAGAAGAAGAAGAAGAAGAAGAAGAAGAAGAAGAAGAAGAAGAAGAAGAAGAAGAAGAAGAAGAAGAAGAAGAAGAAGAAGAAGAAGAAGAAGAAGAAGAAGAAGAAGAAGAAGAAGAAGAAGAAGAATAAGAAGAAGAAGAAGAAGAAGCAGAAGAAGAAGAAGAAGAAGAAGAAGAATAAGAAGAAGAAAAAGAAGAAGGAGAAAACGAGGAAGCCATTCATTTTGGCTCAAGTCTGGAGGAGGAACCTGGAGGCAAACCCAGGCTTGAGCCAACCCGCACGGTCCGAGAAAGCCGAACACAGTGCCCGTTCCCTTAGGACCTTTGGGGCTGGACTTCTTCGGTGTGTTCACGACATCGCTTGTGATTCGGGGGCCTGGTTAGTTTGCGGACCCAAGGAGTGGACACAGAATGTAGATCGCTTTCGTCGCGTCCTTTTGCAAGCAATGTAGCCACTGATGTTTTTCTGCTTTGACTTGGGCATCTATGTCACTGACTGACTCTTTTCGAACCCTTGAGGGCTCGTGGCTTCTGATTATTCAGGCTCCGAGCAGAAACAGACCCGAAATCTCAGCATCCGCAGCTCCATGACCTCACACGGGTGCTACCGACAATTTGGTCTTGGCGCTTTTGGGACTCCTTCTTGTGAGCATGGCATGTTTCGGGGAGGACGTGTGTTGAAGAGGGGTCACGGGGCTGGGTCGCATCTCGAGTTTGGCTCTTGCTAGTTCATCGCAGAGCTCAGGTGAAAAATCTCACGCTGTGTGAGACTTAGCAACGCAGGGGTGCAGAAACGAACGTGCTGAAGCCACATCCCTTTCCAAGGTGCACGCTTGGTGAAAGGTGTTGTGCTCGCTACTGCACGACTGACTGGGTGTAAGAACTTGAGGCGAACAACTGAGTCGCAAGTCAGGGAGGCCAAGGGGTTCCTTGCTGACTGGATATATGTGTGTGTGTGTGTGTGTGTGTGTGTGTGTGTGTGTGTGTGTGTGTGTGTGTGTGTGTGTGTGTGTGTGTGTGTGTTTGTTTGTTTGTTTGTTTGTTTGTTTGTTTGTTTGTTTGTTTTTGGCAGAGTGGTGCAAGTTGGCATGTCCAAGTTTGAATCAGCAGGCCTTCAACGACGCCATCCCTCAGCAGTTTACAGTCCAAGAAACAAAGCTGGCCACGGATGCCAGGTCCTCAGCTGGAATCCTCTGACTGTTTCATGCGCGCTGCTGCGTTGTTTCTGAGGCCAGTGGAAACTCCAAAGGCTTCGCTTTCGTGACCTTTAACTGTCCCGATGCGGCTGCAGGGATCTTACCTTATCGAGTCCACAACTGCATTCTGGGCGAAGCACGCTTTTCCAGGCCTTGCGACCCAGCCCCTTCTGACTGCTGACAGAACAGTCAGCTTAGTTTGTGCTGCTGGCAGCACTCCAGGTCTACGTGCGCCAGCTTACCATCGTTCTAGACAGCAAGCCATGCCTCGTCGTCCCATACAGGCGATCCTTTTCCGGCAGACTTGTGTAAGGGACACTGGTCTCTCCCAGAAAAGAAACTGCGTTGCAATTCTATGGACTAGCACAGCACCCGAGTCAATGTGGGAATGCGCAAGCTTGATCACCGCGATGCAGTCGTCCAACTGCAGGTCTAGAGAGGACGTTGGAAAGCAGGCGTCGAGCTGATCACAGTGACGAGCCGCCCCAAGCTGTTAGACATTCTTTCTGCCCCTCACTACGAACATAGCCTTGAGAGCATAAGTGGGTTGAAGGCTGGATTCGGAAGCATTTGCCAGAAGCGGTCCTGAGCATCCTCACTAGCTGCCTCCTGCGCTTGTGTCGCAGGCGCTCTCAGCAGGCTGCGGGCCTTCGCCTCATCTGGATGGCTACGGTCGCAGTGGGGGTTTTCAAGGAGGGTAACATACCAAGGCCGGACGCTGGGAGGGTGGACCTCCGGACGCGGGTCAATGAGTTTGTGAATCGTAGGTGGCTCAGACAGCTGCAGCCTCTAGGCACCACTGAGCCTGGAAAAGCAAGGCTTGGGCTCAGCAGGTCGGGGTTTGAACATTTAGAGGTGTCGACCACGAAATGTAGGCGTACTTTGACATGTTGGCGCCTTAGGCTACGAGCTCCCCAAAGATCTACGGGAGCTCTTCGCGAAATGCAAGGCCGAGCCAGCAGCACGGGCGGCGTCGGCCTGAGAACCTCAGCCGACCTCAATTGGTGGACTTGACGATTGGGTCTTCAGATGTCTTCAGCACTAAGAATGGGGGATTCTTGGTACGCTTGCTGGTCGTGCTGTGCTTCCCGCGAGACTTGAGTCAGCCTGCGATGGGGTTATGACAAGCAACACGCCTACCGCAAATGACCACACTCGCTTCTCTTTAAAGTATTTTTGAGGTAGCTTGTAGCCCCAGAAGTAAGCCAAGTTGGGTAGGGCTCCGATGCCACAGGTAGAGAAGCTGGAGGGCTCCCGTGCTTTGTCGAGTTCGGGACTCGGAGAACCCAGCATCTTTAAGGTTCATTTATGAATGGTTCGCAGCAGACCCCAGTTGACATTACACGAGCAAGTGCTGCAGGCCAGACCCCTCAGAAGATAGCAGAAATCGTCAAGAGTGAGCTCATCGACGCAAAGCGCTCCCCTCAGCCCAGGGAGTTTGGCATCTGTGGCTTGACTCGGGTAATCTGAGCCCCTCAACATGCTCAGAAATGGACATCTTGACACCCTTCAGGAGACGTGAACTCCCACGGTGCGTGCAGTTGAATGCAGACCGATGGGTGCACGCCCCGGCTATTTGTGCTGGGTTGGACATATGTACTCGTGCCATCGTTTACTTGTGCCAAGAAAGTCGTTGTTGTGACCGAATCAGCGGAAGCATTGCGCGACTGGTGAATGGTAGTCAGGTGCAGAACCTGAAAGTCGAGAGCTCCCTGAAGTGCCAGGCTCCACGTCACACGCAAAGCAGCTGCATGAGATGGGCCCCTTGCACTATTGCATGCAATTCCCCCTGGAGGGCATTGTAGCGCGCCAGCTGTTGGCCCAAGAACAGCTGAAGTTTTTGTTCCTGTAGCACAAGCAGCGCCATGTCGGCCTCGTCACCTAGCCACGCGCAGCACGGTGCGGGCGCCTCACCTCGCCGCCCGCGGAAGCCCTGGCGCTGTTTTGTACACAGTCCTCGTTCGGGTACTTTAGGGTCCTTCTTGAAGAGGAGGATGTGCCCAGTGGCCCGGGCAGGGTCGTGCTCTGCGGAAACCTGGGCCTGTGGCACTGCAGCAGTTCTCAGGGCAGGAAGTGCCTCCTGCCCTCTGAGAACTGCTGCAGTGCCACAGAGTTCTCAGGGCAGGAAGTGCCTCCTGCCCTCTGAGAACTGCTGCAGTGCCACAGAGCCCAGGTTCCGGTCTCGCCTGCCTCTGGGTGTCTCGCCGGCTGTGCGCTGCGCTCTTTGTGCCGAAAGGCCATAGGATGTGCGGGGAGACGTGATCTTGGCGCTGACCTCTCCAGGGCTTTTGTATTACTTGTTTATTCTTTCTTCTTCTTCGCCGCCTTCAACCCGCCCTAAACCCTTTAACTCCTTTCCCCCTACACCCAGATTGTGCAGAGGAGAAGTGGCTGGCGACGACCCCTCCAGCTTCTTCCGCCGCAGCAGAGGTCGCAACTACAGGCCGGTGATCGGCAAGCAGGCCCCGGGAGTCTCCTTCTTCACCCAGTAAATGGTCAAGTTCTCCGACCTGGCTGCCAAGAGGCCTCGCTGAGGCCACCTGGTTAATTTCAGCCAGAAGCAAACCACGCAGGTTCGTCCGATGCGCGCAAAGCTCGCAAGGAGGTGACAATGACTTGCCATTTGACAGTTTTTCTCAGAGCGACATAAAGCTTGGACCGGGATATAAAAAGACAGGCGAGGCCTTACGTTCAAGACAGTGCCTCAACTTGTTAAGCTGACTAGAACCCTGAGCTGTCAGAGTTGGATGTGTCCATGTCAGATGGACAGCGTTGGACGGTCTCTCCTGCTTGCAATGTGGTCATGACACTGCAATCGCAGCTATGATCTGGAGGTCATGGATTACTTCCATGATAGAAGCGCCGAGGCGACCCCCCATCCCACAATGCTCAAAGTGCCGGAAGCCATAAACGTGAGGGATGCCAATATTCCGCTTTGGCTTGGATCGGTGTGTCGCAGGAGGTGGAGTACGTGATTCATGAGGAAGGCCAGGAATTTGCAAAAGCAATGGGAAAGCAGTCCTCTGGTACAAGCTGCCAGGTAAAGCTGTTGCTGCGCAGGCGATTGGTTTGAGAGAAGCCTACCCCGTCAACGAGATCCAGTGCAGTGGCTGACAGGCGCAAGCAGTCAGACAATCTGGGGTACAGGTGCAGACTACTTGCCCCTGGTATCGTATGGCGTTGTAACAATGTAGTTGCCCAGCTGCCTGGATAAGGTGTGCTACGCATATCTATCTATCTATATATATATATATATATATGTATAGAGCTTTGTCTCTAAGTTTTCTAGTAGCGAGTGGGAAGTGCAGATGTTGCAGGTGAGGTCAAGAAACACATGCAGCTTGGGCCTGAGCTTCTGAAGACAGCGCTCAAACTGAGGCTCGTGTAGAATGTAGAAGCAGCTGGTTCTCGGTAGGTCTGAAGTTTGGGAACAAGGGCCCAAGGGGAGATGAAGCTAAGCTTGGAAACAGATGGCAGAACATGGTAGAGACCATGTTAGACCAACGGGAAGATGAGTTGTTCGTTCAGGCATATACTTGGGGGGTTTCCGAAAATAGGGGGTGCCCTTTCGGGTGTTCATATAAGAAGGATTGTACTATTTTGGGGGAAATTAGATCACGGGCATCCCCTATTTGGGGAAATACCCATTGGGTTGATGAGTGAGAACACTGACACATTCTGTAGTAGGCAGCCGCAAAGACACCTTGCATGCCACGTAGGTACGGCAGATGATGGCACGATTTCTATGTTGGGTTCTTCAGCTGGCCCGTCTCGGTGTTGACTTTTTTTATGTTCTGCATACTGTCGCTTCTTTCTCTAGACCTTGTTGAGATCTTGTTTTTTTGTGCTGGGGCAATCCTCACAAACTTGATTGAGGGGTTCTAGACGCGGTTAACGAAAGATCAAAGCGACCGCTCTCAGGAAGAAGCTGCAGAAACTGACCGACGACTTCTGCAGGAAGTTCAGGCTCGACGAGGCACAGGGCCCTTGGATCGTTCGGTGGGATTTGTGTTCCAGATGTGCACCCGTCCTGGGCTATTTGAGTGCAACGCTGAACGGCCACTCTTTGCCGTTTTTGCCTTTGAGGGCGCTGGGATATACCTGAGAGTACTTTAGACTGCAGTCTCATGCATCCAAGTATGGTGGTTGATTGAAGGGGTTTTTACGCTTCCTTGATGGCGTGCAAGTGAGGACATGGTACAGCGCCTCAACAAGCTCAACGAAATTGGACAAAGGCCCTTTTCTCAGCGGGCAAGAAGTAAGAAGGGGGAGAGCACGGGATCTTGCGTGGCTGCAGCTTTCACTTTCATTTGCGACGAAGCAATTTCTAGGCCCTGCTAGGCTGGATTTTGTGGGGTATTGGGTCGTTTGTCTGAAGCCCTAAAGCCCTGAACCCATTCTGAGTGTAGATTTAGCACCCTAAGCATAACCTAGACATGTGTGCCAGTGGTGTTCGCCCTGCAGCGAAAGGAACGTCATGAAGAAGTGGGAATGCGCCGGAAGCTGGCACGGACCTCAAGCTTGTCAGGCTAGCAGGCTAGCCTGAGGCCTAAGACCCTAAACCCTAAACCCTAAACCCTAAACCCTAAACCCTAAACCCTAAACCCTAAACCCTAAACCCTAAACCCTAAACCCTAAACCCTAAACCATGTATTCCAGGTAGCCTTTTGAATGCCTGGGAATACCTGTTCTCCTTTCAAGTTCCGACCTTGCACCCCGCATTGCCGTGGCTAGTCGGGTGGCAAAAAAAACCCTAAACCCTAAACCCTAAACCCTAAACCCTAAACCCTAAACCCTAAACCCTAAACCCTAAACCCTAAGCTTGAAGGCTCTTGGGTATTTGCCAGGCATTCCCGTGCGAGCCAAGGTGGGACGTAGAGGGTCGGCTGAAAGCACTGCCGGGGCCTCTGGAAGCTGAGACCAAAGTCACCCACTGACATCAGCATCATTATTCTTCTTGTGATTGTTATTATTATTATTAATGATTGTTATCATTCTTATTGTTATTGGTATTTTTATTGGTAGTAGTATTTTTAGTCTTACTCTTATTTTGACCCCACCCAAGGCTGGACGATGAAGAGAGATACAGGCAGAGCAAGCAGCAGAAGTCTTGGAGCAGCAAGGCATCCTGCACCTCGAAGCTGGCCCCGGGCATCTTTTTTGGAAGGGAGGGGGTTTAGGGTTTAGGGTTTAGGGTTTAGGGTTTAGGGTTTAGGGTTTAGGGTTTAGGGTTTAGGGTTTAGGGTTTAGAAACGTGAAGAATGCCACCGCTTGCGCGCGCAGTCGCATCAGGAGTTACACATACACGGTGGAGACGAAGACAAAAGTCAAAGCATGATGTGATGGGTTCTGATTCGCTCTAGGATGTCGTTGAGATTTGTGTACCTGCTAAAGTTTCCAGACAGGGGTGCAATTGTCATGCCTGTTTCCCAGCTGATAGTGCAGAGCCTGGGTTCAAAAAAGGGTTTAGGGTTTAGGGTTAGGGCTCCCCAAAGCCCGGATGCAAAAGGGTTGAGGAAAAAAAGGGTTTAGGGACGGCTCCAGGCCCCGACGGTCCCTGACAAGAAGAAGATGATCGAGGTAGACAGCTCCTCCGCAGCCGGGGGTCTCAGAACAATGCTCCGCATGAGCCCCACCTGTTCGGTTATTTGTGGCGCCAAAATCAGAGCCAACTTACGCATGAGCTTCCGGGCTTGGAAGACTTTGGCGACTTGCGGTTGTGGTGTCCTGGCAGCAGATGCCTCATGCTTCTATGTCATCAGGTTGATTGTTCTTACCGGCACGCGCACCAAAGTGATCTGTTGATCTTTGAATCATTGACTTGCTAGATTGTTCGACCTTCTTTATGCCCTTGCAATGCCCTATTGCTGCGCAAGATGCGCATCCTGGCTTATTCCCACCCACAAGCCGCTGAGGCACACGAGCATTGGTTAACTCATCATGGCGCAGGTGGCTTCAAGCAAGAAGGTAAAACATGGTCTTCGTTTTCCGGTTACATCTGCAAAAGCCTTGACCAGTAGGGCGAAGCTGGCCTTTTTTCGCAACCGTTTGTGTGAAGCGTTGGATGGCCCAAGGTCAATGCGTTGCTCACTGCGGATTCTGCAGCACAGCAGTTCTGGCTACATGTGCTAACATGTGCTAACTTTCCCCGCGACAAGCGTGCAGAAAACTCCTGCACACCAATGGCGTAAGCAGCGCCACGTAGGGCCCGATAGCAAGCGTGGATGGTGGTGTCAAGTGTTGCACACGTGGTGGTTGCGGCCCAGCATGACCGGCTTTGGTGAGAGAAGGGCAGGTTGAGGCCACAGAATACCTTGGTTGGTGGTCAACGGGCTTTGCGGCAAGATGATGGCCATGTCTTCCCATCCTCAGCGTTTGCTTGCTTGTGCCTTAGCCTCGCGACTAAGTCGGAAGACGAGAAAGAAGCCAAGAACGGAATGACGGACAAGCTTGTCTTGGAGGTGACTCGGCGCTTAGACCCTTGTTGGCCGATGCTTCTTCTTGCTTCGTTTTGCTTCTAGCATCTTGCCGAGTCGCCATGCTCGGGTCTCGGGTAGCTGTACTTGTCCATAGTGAAGTCGGCGAAGTTCCCCTTGAAGTGCAACATCACAGAGAGCCTGCGCTGCCAATTTATGCAAGTTTGGCATCTCTGAGTCGCTACAAAAGACAGCAAAGCAGAGCTCGAAGATGTTGGACTCACCCGCGAAGGCACAGACTGGGTGGGTTCAGGAGTTTCGGGGCCTAGATCAGGATGTAAAATGGAGGGGCCTGGATAGAGTCCCCCTTGCTCCATGTGGCCAAGTGGACCCATGACAGTGGTTTCGGAGGGCCATGCTATGCCATGCTTCATTGGCTCTCATCACATCTAGAAGGATTGCTCGGCGCACCCAGATTGTTGCTAGCACCATCGAATGCCATGCCTTGTTTCCCCTCTAGGTGCCTCGGTCCAGCAACGAGATCAATTTCGTCCGCAGCGCGCAGGACTGGCTGCGCAAGTCGAAGCAGGCAGGGCGTGGGCTCCAACGCTTTCAGTATACGTTCTCTAGCCGTATTTGCAACTGGGTGCGGCGCAGGAAAAGAGGATCGAGGGCTGCGAGGCCGCCAGCTGACGCTCATTCACGTAGGATTTTCTCGTGTCATGAGGATTTTCTCGTGTCATGAGCCATCCGTGGCATGCAAAGGAAACCAAACTAACGTTAGAGTCTGTCACTGTCTGTCACTGTCTGTCACTGTCTGTCACTGTCTGTCACTGTCTGACACTGTCTGTCACTGTCTGTCACTGGTGAAAGTGTGGTTGAAAGTGTGAAAGTGTTTTCTTGGCGTTCGGCATTTGCTCTTCTTCGAGCGTTGGCCAGGAGTCGGTCGGCGACGAGGCAATGGACGGGGACTCTGACTGCACAACAGCTGGCTTGTGCCGGACATTGCTGGCCGCGGCTGAATGCTCCCAGTTTCCCTGCCTCAGGGAAGATCTAAACGAAGAAAGAAGCCGAGACCAACCCACTACATCATATGTGTCGATGCGTCAAGTGCTGAGGGGTGCTTACGATGCGTTTGCTTGAATAACAAGCACCAGGAGTTGTTTGCAACCCCAGCGCTACATGCGACCCTGCAGTTTTCAGCAGTGGTGGTGGTGGTGGTGGTGGTGGTTAGGCAATAGATACTGCAAAGTTGAGTGTTTCTCATGCGAGGTTGTGGTTTCCAACTGTCATACGATGGGAGCACAAGCGTCGGCAGTTCTTGTGAAGACAATATGCCAAATCCAAGCGCGACATGGAAACGCCTGAGAGTGCGAAGCAGCGCCAAGCCCTGTCTGTTGTGGTGCTGACTTTTTTTTGAGGTCTGGGTCCATGATGCTCGATGACTGCTGCTCAACATCTGGTCCCGGCCTGATTTTCCGCCAGCAGAGTTGATAGTTCTGACCTGGAACGAAACAATGGAAGTGTAGTGCCTCGCCCCGGAAGTCTTTTTGCTCCACTATGCATACAGCCCTGACAATCTGGACCTTCGATCGCCTCCCGAAACGGCGCATTCAGCAAACCTCTCTTAGTTCAGCTGGCCGGGAGGCCCACCACATAGGTGGAGCTGTAGTGTGCAGGACAGACCGTGACGCGCCTAGACGCCGTTATGGAACAGCTGCTTGGCTGCCTTGGGGTACACGGGGCTGAGGGGCAGATTAGTAGCAGTTAGTCAGCTTTTCTTGATTTCACAGCCAGCCTGAGCTCAGGTGCCGGAGCTTTATGAGGGAATCGAGCCTGAACAGCGACCTGGCACAACCTAGTCCAGAAGTTTGGCATGACAAAAGTTTGTGGAGTTTGTGGGGAGCTGGTGGGCTCAGGCGAAGACATCTACTCCTTCCTCACGTTCAATGAGGACTACGTCATCCACTTCGCAGGAGAGATGCAGCTGGCTTCAGTCCTTGTGGCGATTCTGGGTTGGTTTGGGGCAAGAGACGTGCTGGTGGAATTCGATTGCCAGGCCTCTCTATGCAGGAGGCCCAGATGCACTTGGGAAGCAGCAAGCCCAAGGCAGGCGCAAGGGCTCACATGCAATACTCATGCAATGAATGCTGCAGGGCTTAGCATTTCAAGCTCTGGGCGGATGTACGTTCCTGTGCATGTCAAGCAGCTAACAAGCTGGCATGTGCCGATACTACTGCACAGGCGGAGAAGCAGACGCTGTACTCACAAGGTGCTTGTGAGAGTCCACCAGATGTCCCTGATTCCGAATCCCGGTTCTGATGAAGGGGTGTTGGCTGATCCAAACTACCCTTTTTTGAACATCGCATTGCCAGACTCGTCGGATCTCGTCGGGGATCGGGGTTGTGATGGGTCGTGAGTGCAGGCCTCGAGGGCGTGAAGCGTGCCATCCGGCAAGAGGGCGAGCAGAAGCCTGCGCTGGCCACCTGACGGCCTTAGTCACTAGTCAGTCACTAATGTAATAATGAGACAGGGCTCGTTCGATGGGGCGGAGTGCGTAGTTGCAAAAAGAAGCCACCAGTGTCTCGGTGAGGTAAGAGTTAAGGTAATGCCCCCTTGGCACAACCTGGACCTAAGCTGCACGAGGTCGTTTTCTTTTCGGACGGTGAGCCTACAGATGATGGCGACTTCATGCAGGCCGCGTACATTCCACAGACTGTGCCGCCCGTTGCTACCTGTGTCGTGCTGTCAGGTCCTGAACAAGCTTCGTTCCAAGTACGAGACAAGTGGGGCTCTTTCTCGGCCTGTCTCGCGACTGCTGTGATGGTTTACACAGGGGACAGGCACACGTGACACACGAGGGGCACCTCTCAACACGTTTGTGCAATTTTGTCTGGTCAGTGCTGGCGTGTTGAGAGTGTGAAGCGTGGCACCTATGCAACAGAAAGCAAGCCCCGGCCGCATCCTGCATCCGGGTTGACAGACGAGGCCCAAATGCCCAAATCGACAATGCTCTCCGGCAAGGGATGATTTCTTGCAGGAGTGCAACCCACTGCCAACTATTTGAGCTCACTGATTCTGGGTTCGTGCCGGGACATCCCCAAGTACCAGGGCCATAGCTTGTTTGTAGCGGCCGCGTCCTGCGACTTTTCTTCTTGGATGCTGGGACATTTTGGAATGCTCGACTGGGAGGACTTCCCAAACCCAGACAGGGTTGCCCAATTTGCTCGGGCAAGCACTTTTCGTATGTCCGCTTGTTCCGCTTGTGATTCTTCTGTGAAGAGTTCGCGTCGCAAAGCAGCTCGCCCGACTTCTGCTGAGGTCCGGGCCTGAAGTTTTATACTGCAGGATGCGGGCAGGCCCCCGGAATGAGAGTTCATGGAGGGTTTTCAGTACCCCCAGATTTTGCCCCAGAAACCTGCAGATGAATGGTGTTTGACTCTGTCGTGGCAGGGCGAGAAGTTCGAGCACTTGCAGCAAATGGCAAGTATCAGCATCTGGCTCAGTGCTGTGCTGCCGATAAGCCCTTCTGATGTCTGTCGTTTGTCAGCACAGCATGGCCGCACAGCCTGTCAAAATTGAATCTTGCGCAAGTGGCCGCTGACTGCAGTTCCTTTCCCGACAGCTTGAAGTCGAGAGTTCCTGAGCAGGTGGTGGTGCCTTCAATAACTGCGGTGTATCGCCCACCCCTCAGTTTCTGCAATCATGTGCTGAGCCGCAAGATGTTGCATCTACAGTGCCCAGCTGAGGACCACGTCCATCAGGAATGCTTTCTCAGTAGCGCCCTTGGCACGCCGCGCGTGCAGCCTGCTGCAGAGCCCGCTATACAGCCTGATGCCTGCTGCCTGAGGCCATCTCGTCGAGTATCAGTCGAAGCCTTAGAATCCTTACAGGGGCCTCCATGCACAGCTGCAGCTGCGATTTCTTCATTTGCCGGCACGGTGCCTGTAGCGCTCGAAGCGGCTGCTGTACTAGCCCCGGAGTCATGCAGCGCTAAGCGGACTTTTCTGATGCCCCCAACGGCCCCAACGGAGCTTAGGCAGGAGCCGTGAGAACGAAAGCAAAGACATGGAGTCCGGTGCTCACAAGATCAACACTTCACTTTTAGGATGATATAGCGCGTGCCTTGGGGGTATCGCCTTTTTTCTGTTGCGTTGTTTGTGGCGTCTTGGCACCAGGGTAGCTGCTGAGCAGGTCATGACAATGACATGTTCTCTTTCAAAAAAGCAAGCAGGTCCAGCTTTCCAAGCGCAGAATTTAGGCCATCATGCAGCAGAGCACAGGCACCATGAAGCCTAGCTGATAACTCAAGCTTAATTGGGGCATTCCGGCATTCCCCCGCTGATAAGAAGTGCCATTTGGCTGCCGCAGAATTGCTGACGGCGTCATGGGGGGCTGCCAATCTCATCAGAGCAGCAGCTGGGATGTTAAAGAGCCTTGCGCACAGGGCCCTCGAAGCCAGAAGACCTTTTCGCAGAGGTTGAATTACGACCGAGTGAAGGGTTCCAAGCAAGCGTTGCTGGGATTATTCGGCTTATCAGGCTACTCAAGTCCGCACTCGAGAAGCAAAAGCGGCCGATTGGTTGGGAGAAACCTCTCAGCATTCGAGCGCTTGAGCTGGAAAGCAACTCCGTACGTTGCCTGACTGATGATTAGCTCCGGTCGTCTCATGATATGTCGACACCTTGAGACTTAAAAGAGGCCTAAGTATGCATCCATGGAACTTTAAGTCCCACTTAGAATCGTGTCGACTGTGCAAACCTCGAGTCCAGGCGACAATCGCGCACTGGTTCCAGGTCCAGGGCCCAGCGACAGCACAAGATCTGGCTGAAGCCCTGAGTCTGGTATCTCAGCTGCAAGCAGCAGCTCCTGAGTACATCAAGCCCTAAACAAAAGCGAAAGCGGGACACTCGCGCAGGTCCATCATCACTTTGCGGCACTTCAGGCGCCGGCTTAGTGGTTTCACATGGCTGCCTTCGCAAGTCTGTCTTCGCACGCCCTCAGTTCATCCCAGTCTCAGTTGTCTTTCACCAGATATCAGGATGGGACCAGATGCCTCAACCCTATTGTGCCTGAAGCTACCGCAAGGCCATCATCCAAGACAAGCGCTTCTTCCTGCGGCCAGATCTCAAGCCAGAGATCGTGATCGATCAGGTTGCGTCGTGTGTGAGTAGAGAACGCACCCTTAACCTCATGCAAGGAACTGGCACAAAATGTGCAACAAGAAGCCGCCCACTTCAACTGAAGCATGGCAGCTAACAGCCTCGCCACCTCTTTAACAGACCCACACCTCTCAAGGGCATTGAAACTTCCACACCGAAGCCCTGAAACCCGTGAATTGGCTACTCCAGGAGGCGGACGTGTCCCCTCAGTCTCTGGCTCTGGAGGGCGCTGCGGAGGCCTCCAAAGGAATCGCCCCAACCTGGCAGGCACTCGGCAAAGGTTTAGAGGGAGTGCCGCAAAAGCACCTCCCGACCCCTCTCCCCTCCGAAAAGGCCCCTTGTGTCGTGTGCCACTTTCCTGCCAGGTGACGGTGACATCTTTTTATAGAGGTACGGGGAGTTGCCCTGAACGAATCTTCACTCATCCTCGAGACATCTCGTTCCTAGGCCCAAACACAAGCAAAGCCATTGCCGAATTGCTGGTCGTGCTACAATGTTTGGAATTTGCATGTTCCCTCTACAGCTGCGGAAATCTCTGCACAGCCGGCATTGTTTAAAACTGCGCAGCGATTGTTTGTCTACCGGCGTTTTCCTGCATGTTCTTGGTATCTTTTCTCTACTTCGCGGGGCGTTTATTCAGGAGACGCTTCCCGCACGATCGATCGCATTCCTTACCTCGTCCCTGCGTCAATCTGCTGTCTCCCGTACTTTTCACCATTTCACAGCGTGCCCCAAATGCAAGCAAGCCTCCCTGACCTCCTGAGCTGCCCTTGAAACTCTGGAGGAATAGGAGTGGGTTGAGAGGAGACTTGGGAGTGCGGGTAGTATGACGTGTTGTGTGAGTGGCTGATAGAGGCAGAGGGCATGTGAATTGGACTCGCAAGATGCTACTGTGCTGGTCAGGAGTGTGAAGGCCGGCTGCTATGGCGAGCCAGGATCCTGCGTGAGGGCTGGTTGATGCTCACCTTTCATCACGCCATCGTGGATGAGAAGAGCATCTGGATGCTGATGCGCGAGTTTGTTTCCATACTGTCTGGTCGCCAGCGCTCGTCCCCGAAGATTGCCTTAGACCTCCGGCTTTCAGAGCTGCTGGATCAACCGTCCTCACGCTTTACGAAGCTTATGGAGCAACGGCAGGGGGGCCGACTTCCAGGGAAGGCGGTGGGGAGATTAGCCGACATGGTGCCACTGGGATCCCCTCGAGGGAAGTTGAAACCGAGAGAAGGGAAGGAGTGGCCGAAGCCGGACGGACTGGCACCTTGGCAGTGTCGAACAACGCGTGCACAGGTGGCCTCTGTTCCCTTGGCGGGGAAGCTGCGGGCCATTTGCCGAGAACGCAAGCTGACGGTCAACACGGCTTTGTTGGCCAGCTTGGCCTTGTCCCTCCGCAAGCAGATGTCACGGCAGGGGAAGGTGGGCATGCGCCCTATCCTAGCTGTTGATGCGCGCATGCATGTTCCTGATGGCCAGGACTTGTTTGGCTCTTACTCACTCGGGGCTCGCTTTCGCAGCGGATGGGGTACCCTTGATGTGGCCGAGAACACGGACTTTTGGGACTTGGCAGTGTGCGCCAAGAAGGCCGTGGAGGATGCGGGGAAGAAGCTGGAGGCCCACAACATCGCCTGGTACATGCGGTTCCTGACTGCCGCCATGGGAAAGAAGGACGTCGCGTGGCTTCAAGGTGCCCTCGACCTTGATGGCCCAGACCAAGGCAGAACCAATGCGTTTCTCATCAGCAACGCAGGAATTCTGCCTGAGCTGGAATCTGGCGATTTCAAGATCTTGCAGTCACACTTCGTCTCGCATCAAGCAGCCTGGGGTCCTTTCGTGTGGTTAAATGTGATGACCCTGGACGACAACATGTTCCTCACCCTCTGCTACGTCGACCCGCTACTAAGCGATGAGAAGGTCGCTTGGCAGAAGATTCATCCACTTAGAGTTGCACACTCGGTTTGCTGAGTCCTTGTCCTAAGTCCCGAGCGGCTGTCCCCGCAGCCTAAGCGAAATGGCCTAAGCTGAGCATGCAGAAATCTGAGCCCTTCGAACCCGTGCATAGCAGCTGTGACGGCTGCTTGCCGAAGGAAACAAAGTACCAAGACATCTCAGGCAGCAGACGTCCTCGCGCTTGTCATCTCAAACCTGGAAGCAGCCTGCACCTCGCTCGACAGGAGCAAGAAAATTCTACAAAATGCATTCGATGATCCAACAGCCCAGCAGGGCTGCGAAAAAGACAAAGAAATCGCTGTGTGAGCTGAATGGCTGCGGTGCGGCAGTCCACCAGACGATCTTCTGAGTGCCATTGAGCAGGTACAGCCAGATATAGACTCAGAGGCATTTAGCGGAAAGTTTTCAAATCTCTGGCTATTGGTCAGTGAGGACCAGGCCAGAGGCACGATTAATTCGGGCTCGGAAGAGTTGAAGCGGCATTCATTCAAAGTCTCTCTAGTATTTGCAGAGCGCCTCAAAGTGACTTGGGTTCGGAGATTTGTCGGTCCTGCAGTCCGCCTTTAGCTCTCGCGGGTCACGAGAACGTCGAGACGTTCCCATCGTAGGTGGCCTAGGTGAGTTTTGGTGCTGGACTCCCCATGCCTCTGGTATCGGGGCGGATCTGGCTTATGGCAGACTTCGCGATCGTGATACGTGAGGTCTCAGGACCGCGCGAGTTTGCGATACTTGTATCACGATTGTCATACAGTGCGTCAGCATCCTCTTTTCCCGGTGTGGAGAATCAACTTCTCTGTCCCTGGAGGCTTAGACTTGAAACGATGGAGAAAATGTACCATTGCCGTGCCCAAACCTACTTATGGAGTACATAAGCTTCGGCCGTAATGCCTGCCACTGCATGTTTGCACAAAACTTGGCATTACGAATTTTGCGTGATCTTCATCCTTCAACGAGCAAACTTCTGGGAGTGCCAGCAGAATGGAGTGCGTCCCGCCTTATGCTGATGCTGCCCCCCAAGTCTCTCCAAGTGCTGTTGGCTCGGCCGAGAAATGAAGGATGGCACTAGGGACCTGCGGCCGGGGAGTTCGACCGGGCATCGTTAAGAGACCCAGAGATTACGCCACAAAAGTGCAGCGTGCACATGGACCAGCGTTTCGCATCCATTGGTCCATCCCCGTATTCTGTTGTATTCTCATGTATCCTGGGCCGACTTGCCCAGGAGCTACAAGCAGTCTGGCCCTGAGTCGCTTGCGTCGCTTGCCCTGCATGCGAGTCTGGCAAACTGGACTGCTCTTCTTGAGGAAAACGAGTTGTCGAGCCTGCACCTCAGCTTCCGGCATCCAGGGTGTCTTCTTGCAAGCCGGAAAGTTGCGCGAACTGAGTACACAAACTCCAGGGTAGGGTCCAGATGGAGTGTAGGCTGCCTGGCCAGTGCAAGGTGATCCTGATCCTATTAATCCACATTAAGCCATCATGTCCGTGCAAGAATGAGCAGTTTCCGAAAGCACTGGGGAACTCGTTTCTGACGAAGGCCAGCACCCTGGAGCAGATTCAGGACAGGGTGTTTTAAGACCCAGAACACTGCCAACTGGCTTACCGCAAGTGACTGCCTTGACCGATTAGCTTCTTCTGAATCGATGTCGCACCGCTAGGAAGATGCCCCGTCGCCTGGGCCTCGGAGGCCGTAGGCATGAATCTGCACCACATTCAGCAAGCTGATGGGCATTAAGGAAGGGCGTTGACCTACGTACCAATGCATGTACCCTAGTGCATTGGGTGGTAAAAGAACATGTGCAATTGCGGGTCCCAACAGCCCAAGCAACACAAAACGTGAATCCCACATAGAGGATACTGTCGATATTTGGCGGGCTTAATCTTCAGTTGGGTCTGGGAGGGCCTCATCCAAGGCTCATGCGGTGGTTTTGTGTGCCTGTGCATGTTCGATCGCTTACACCTTTGTAGCCAGCCCATGCTTGCAAGTTCTACAGAGTGTAAGGACGACAGTTGAAACGAGGAGTTGCCCAGCGGATGCAGCACAATCACTTGTTGTCATGTCTAGTATTCATGATCGTGGTGTCGCTATCTGTTTGTGCCAAGGGGAAGCAGCAAGAATTGCGTCGACAACATCGATTTCGAAGACTCCCGTCCCACAGAGATCTACAAGGACTGGGTTCACATACAGGCGGTATGCGTATGCATTTTATGTGAAGGCGCACACACATCTGTAGGCAGCTGGTGTGCTTGTGCAATGAAGGCGTACGTGCAGCTTCCTTTTTGCAGGACCCAACCGACCTTCGCCTGTGGAGGAAGCTGACGGCGAGCCAGACGGTCTACATCTTCGACGGTGTGCCTTGCCCTCGGCCACGAGTGAGAGTAACAGCAACTCTTCCAAAGTTGTTGGGACGGGGGAGACTCGGCAACACTCCCAGAATCAAGCGAGACTGCTTGCAGATGTTTTTACAAGCATGCAGTAACCGATTCCCAAGTTCCCTGCCTCACCCATGTGCAGCACTGCTCCTCTTATGATATGTTTATGTCTGCAATCGTCCAGGCAGTTCTCCAGAAAAGCTTTTCAAGCTGACGTGGAGTTGCTCTTGAAGAAGCAGCCCTTCACGAAAGGCGATGCGTACCAGCAGAGTAGCAACTGCTGCTGCTGCTGCTGCTGCTGCTGCTGCTGCTGCTCCTGCTCCTGCTGCTGCTGCTGCTGCTGCTGTTGTGGTGATGGTGGTGGTGATGGTGGTGGTGGTGGTGCTGCTGCTGCTGGTCGCTGTCGCTATCATTGGGGCGTTTGTCGTTGTTGCTGTTGCTGCTGTGGCTGTTGCGGCCAGACTTGCTGCAGTGGTTGCACCCGTGAAAGCCCATCATGGTCTGCTTGAGTTCTGCTTGCTTGCCAAGCCGACTGGAGCGAAGCGAATTGTGCTTTTCGGTACTGCTCGTACACAAGTACAGATCATCACTCTACTTTTGCAGGTGGCATGCCTGGGGCCTGGTAGTTTTGCCTGCGTGCAGCAATCACTTGCGGGCGAAGTGGGTTGCTTGGAAAGCTGTAGTTTGTCCTGGTTATCGGCTACTGGGCCGGATGGTTTCCCCAAATGTTCTGCCCAAAAGAGCAGTGCAGGACGGCCACTATCCAGACTTTTGAATGGCTAAGGCGAGTTGTGTACGGGATGGTGGAGAAGCAGGATAGGGCCGAAAGGGTATGGGTGGTTACTTGTGCGCAGCAGGCTTGCTTGCTGAGACTTGCAGCTTGCGTCCTCAAACTCTGTTGCCCGAGCTTGGAGCCTGGGAGGCCTTTCAGCTCCAGCGTGGCTCGAAGTGTCAGCAAGTGCTAGCTGCCAGCCAGCCTGCGATGGAGGCTGGGGAGTCGCCACTTGGAGCACGCTCGTGGCCCAGGACGCAGTCTCAAGAGCGGGTCGTCCTGCCTCCAGAGACTTTTTCTTGGGTATCAACGACTGCTTCCCGATCTTCGGTCCAAACGCCGAATTACCTCCTCTGGCACTGCGCCTTTGGCCACGAGCCTGCGGCATTTGCCGGGAGCCTATTACTGCATATCATTGTTATCTTCCTCGCCACTTGGATCTACAAGGTGTTCTTCCTGCAAGCAAGTTGGAGAAAGGCAATCCTTTTCGGCGTTGTTCCAGATCAGTACTTCTACCTGGTCGAAGACATCGTAAGCACTGTGTCAAAGCACCGGGGCGGGAAGGTCTGTGCTATGGCTTGGACGGGGACACTGCAGCATGCAAGTCTCCCCCTGGCCACGGTTGTGAGCAATCAAGTCTACGGGCTCTTCAGTCCCAGCTTGCCTTTGTTGGAGAACTACGTGGTGGCGGACACCCAGCAGTTTCGAACCACTGTGGCCTGGCCTTATGCGCTGTCATACGCCCCGTCGCTGATGAGCTTGTGTGCGCTTCCATGGATCCCATGGCAGAAGATAGATGCCCCGAGGCGAAAGAGGGGGTGGAACTCCAGCCCAATGGCAGGCAGTCCAGCGTTAGCTCGCCGTGTCTCCAGGGTGTCTGTTAATTCCGGCTAGTCAGCCGCAGACAGCATGCCTGCACTGCGTTGGCAGAGAAGTCTGTGCCTCTCTGTGCAAGCTGAGCGGCATCTGTCGCAGGAGATTTGCTGCTGAAGCCAAGCTACCTGCATTTCTGTACAGAATTGAGCCCGCAATGCGCATGCACAGTCTTGTTCTTCGAGAGGACACGATGCATTCGGAAAACTGCGATCTTGAGTATCCGTGATGTGACCGACAGGTCAAGACTGCTTGTTGTCAGTACGGTTAGAGGTAGCAGCCAGGAGAGGTTTTGAAGTGTCATGCTGCTCACAGAAAGCGTAGGCGTAAGCTAGCTCTGTTGCTAGCTGTTGCAAGTCTTGTCTTGCAAGCGTGATCCATGATGCACATCGGGGTAACGTAGTTTGTCGGCTGGTCAGCGGTCCTCCAGCGGTCTCAGCGGGGTGCGAGCGTACCTTGCTGAAGCAAGCCCTTGCGAACAGAACGCTGCTGAACGCGCTCATCGGCGTGCCGGTGTCTTTTTCCCGTGACCATGCGAAGTTCCGCCAAGCCTCTGAACAAGCCCGAGGAGGCACAACCTCCGAATGCGGAGCAAAAGTTGTCGAAGTCAACCTCTTATGCATCGGGCACGACACTGGCTGCCGAGAGTGATTTCGAGAGCATCAGCATTGCGGACATGTCGCAATCCTCCATGGAGTCCTCTGATGACTCCGACGTGTGGAGCTCTTCAGACGAAGCCAAGCCCGAGCCCATCAGCATTTGGACGTGGCAAACGTGCGGCTTGCCACTCAGTGGCTTCCTACTTGCTTTCCTAAACGCCATTGCGTCTGGGGTTGTCTATGGGTTCTTCCTGGGCTACATGGGATTGGATTCTTATGTCATGTCGTCAGTTGCAGCTCTCATGAAGCTTCCAGAAATATTTCTTCTCCCCTTGGGTATGATCAACGACTGCTTCCCCATCTTCGGCTACAACCGAAAGCCCTATCTGGTAGCTTCCTGGTTCGTCTCTGGCGGCGCGCTCTTGGCCATGAGCCTACGAACTTTGCCGGCGCCCTATTATTGCCAATATCCTGATGGCAGCTATGACTGGTACTCGCCGCCCTGCAATCCAGACATCCACGCAATGAAGAATTGGTACGTCTTCCCTTTGTTTGTTCTCATTGCAGGCGCCCAGATGGGAAGTGTGGCTGGTGAGGGCCTCTTGTTGGAGTACTCCAAAAGAGAGCCGATAGAGCACCGTGGGCAGATCAAGTCAGAAATGACCATGGTCACTACGGCAGGCGCGCTGACTTCTTCCGTTGTCATCGGATTCTTCATGAATAGCAAGGCATACTTGGGCACCTTCGATTGGGGGTTGTCCTTCAGTGGCTTGATGACCGTGTGCCTGGTCATGGTCCTCTGCGTCATCCCAGTCAGCGTGTTGTGCGTGCACGAGCCGAAGAGGACAGCACACCCCACATGCCGTGCTCATGTGAAGTCTTCTTGGAAGCTTGTCGAGGGACTGTGTGCTGACTGTTTGCATGCATGCTCCCTACATGTCCATGCTGCTCGGTATCAAATGCACAGCTAAGGAAGCTTGTCAAGAAGAACGCCCTTTCGAGCATCTTGTTTTTTGCATTCATCGTTCAGTTCCTGGTCGCCACCTCAACCACGGCAACGCCTTTGGTACAGAGCCAGTGGGCGCGTGTCAAGGTCCTCCAGCAGCAGCTGTTTGGCACGGCCGGCATGTTCGTGATGATGGTCGCCACTTGGATCTACAAGGTCTTCTTCCTCCAAGCAAGTTGGAGAAAAGCAATCCTCGTTTCAATCCTGGCATCGGCTCTGTGCGATGCTGTCCCAGCCTTCCTGACGGTCTTCGGCGTTGTTCGAAATCAGTACTTCTACCTTGGCGAAGATGTCGTAAGCTCCGTGCCAAAGGCAGCGCTGGCATTGGTGTCAAACTTGATGATCATCGAGCTGTCGGAACCTGGGCGGGAAGGTCTGTGCTATGGCTTGGTCGGGACACTGCAGCATGCAAGTCTGCCCCTCGCCACGGTTGTGAGCAATCAACTCTACGGGCTCTTCAATCCCAGCTTGTCTTTGCTGGAGAACTACGTGGCGGACACCCAGCAGTTTCGAACGACTGTGGCCTGGTCTTATGCGCTGTCATACGCCACGTCCCTGATGAGCTTGTGTGCGCTTCCACTGATCCCATGGCAAAAGATAGATGCCCAAAGGCGAAAGAAGGAGTGGAACTCCAGCCCAATGGCAGCCAGTCTGGTGTTAGCTGTCCCAGCCATTTGCCTTGTCTACAGTGTGTCTGTGTTGATTCTGGCTAGTCAGCCGCAGACAGCATGCCTGCAATGGGTTGGTGGAGAAGGCTGCGCAAACTGAGTGCACAGCTGAGTGGAATCTGTCGAAGGACCGATTTATCGAAGCAGCACCTGCTTACCAGAGACCCGCGGCCGCTGGTATGCAGATGGAGTTTTGACTTAAGGAGCTTTAAGGAGTTTTATCGTTTCCTGCTCTAGGGTTGTCGCCAGGCATTATGCACCTGCTTAAAGCAGTGAGTGCCATGATGCCGTACTTTGTGATTGTGCTTTATGTCCGCAGTTCGTGATAGTGCAGAAGAGCTGACCGAAAGTTGATGTCGGTAATATCTTCCAGGGAGCTCCCGAGGCTCCCCTCGAACCCCACGGCCCAAACGGCCGGAATCGTCGTAACCTCTGCCTTGGAGATCCTAGGACTCCTATGTCTCGTGATCATGATCTGCATATCGGAATATGTTGTGCGAACGCGTGCGCTTGTTCTTTCTTCCGGTTCAATGGCTGACGGATCTCACTGGCGCGCAGAATTTTGTACAGTAGTTCCTTTACCTAGACCTGCCTAGCATGAACCTGCGGTTTGGCAAGGAAGACGGCGCCACGCAAGGGGAGTTTGCTCGGTTTCCTCTTCGGAGCCCAGTGACTTAGTGAGGACTCACTCTTGCCAGGAGCCCACCTCCAGGCATGTGGCGAAGCGGCTCTTTCGGGACCACATCGGCACCTCCGATGTCCAGGCAACCTCATCTCGGGACTGGGTGAGTTTTTGTTGTGCCATGTGGCCTAAACTGGTTCTGTTCCTGCCAAGGTCAATCTTGAGGGTTTAGTGGGAGTCTGATCAGGAGGTTGACGCTTGAGACTGGCCGGTGTAAGTCGTTTGCATCCCAGGGCAAACTTTCCGACCACTCAATGCCCAATGCATCCAATACCCGGCCCCTGTAAGTCTCCCTTTTTTATGCAGTTCGAGCCAAGACCCGCTGAATCCGGTTGAACGCCGACTGTCTGAATGCCAGGAGCACCACGTATTTGCCAAGCCGTCCCCTTGGACTTTGACATTGGGACATGAGAAGCCGTTTGCCCCAAAGCCGACCCACTGCTGTGCACGTAGGGAAAGCATCCATGCACATCAGGTCCTCTGCAGTGGCAGCCTACTATGCGCAACTGTCTGGCCCTGACTGCACCACCGAGATTAGGGTGGCTTTACGGTGCTGTGCTTTCCCTGAGCATACCTGAGCTGTTTCTTAGCTTCCGCATGCCGGCAAAAGTGAACTCCGAACCATAGGAACATAGGAACACACTAATAGTTCTCTAAGGTTCCAGCTCGAGATGGACCAGAAAGGCTTGCGACCGAAGGCCCGCGTTGCCCAACAACACATGAAAGCCGAGAGTTTTTGACCATAGTCGAGGACAAAGCATGTCTTCAAGCACAGGAAACGGTAGCAGGAGCTATGCAGAGATTTGTCGGGAGGTTCACGGAACAGGTAGGTAACGGGCTTGCGAGTCCCATATGCCAGCTTTGACGAAGTTCCGGTCACAGGCGGGCAAACTAAGTCGAGCTACTTTACGTGCATCTGTATTATTCAAGATGCATTTGTTATTGCAATATCTCCCTAATCAGGAATGTTTACGGTCACGCGCCGGCTGGATGGGTGCGTCCGCAGCTCCGGAGCGGGGGGCGGCAGGTTGGGTGGAACACGGCTCTGGAGCTGGGATGAGCTGGGGGCACGGCGTGTTCGGGTGGGTGATATGGGTGGAACGCGGCTCCGGAGCAGGAGACGAGACCGACGGTTTAACTTTGGCTGGGT
>CAJNDS010002606.1:0-15000 GCA_905221605.1 Symbiodinium natans | reverse complement strand
CCCAGCCTGCGGAGCAAGCACCACCATGTGGCTGGCAGAAGCGCCTCCTGGTTGAATTGGATGAACGCTGGTGTAGCTGCACGTCATAATCCGAGAATGTGCAGGGAATAGTCCGCCTGATGACAGCTGCATCTTCTGCGTTCCAAACTAGTGGATTCTAGAGCTTTTGTGTGGACAAGTTGAGCCACGGTTGAACGATGTCAGCTCCGAGAGTGAGACCACGTGTGAACTCATCTTGCCCAGGCTTCTGCCCCACAGAAAAGGATTGGTACTTCTGGTGCGTGGCCCAGCAATTCTGACATTTGAGGGTTTTTAGTCTTTCTACATGTTTCGCTTCCTACCGGCTGACACCGGACCCAAACTTCCTTTGACGGTATTGCTCTGGGAGTGAGCTCCCAGCAGCTGCAAAAAGAGATGTGACAGAAGCTTGCCCTTCTTAGAATGCAGGCAACTTCGGCAGGGCTGTAGTTGCAGCATTACCCCTGGTCAGCTGGTAGCCGCATGGATGGAAAGCAGTTGCACGACATTGGGCGACATCTTCTTTCTCCTCTGCCCAGGAACAAGTACAAAACCGATGATGCTTTCTGGCCACAGGAAGGTCACTCGGCTCCCTGGTCCTGCAGCGGACCAAGAGTTTCCTCACTTGGCTCCTGTGCTTTGTTGAGACTTTGCTACCAGTGCACTTGCTGCGGCACTTGAATACATGGTGCCCTGCCTTGCGATCTTCGGAGCTTCTAGGACCACATATCAGGAAAGTGTCGGTGTCAAAGTTCTTGCCATTCTGAATCCATGACATGGGCCGGGTTGTTTCGAGGTCGGACTGTGAATGGCCGAGTGGAGCTGTGCACCCAGCTCTCCAGAAGCCAAATGTGTGTCGCAAGCCTTCAATCTTCCTTCGGCACACGGCGCACGAGCTGCAAGAGTGCTGCAAGCATAGGACATGTCAAGTGACGAGCCATGACGGCAAGCAATTTGGAGTTGAGGTGGATAAACCAGGCGAATGGCCGGTCGTTCTTTGATGCGGCCTGTCTGAAAGCCTGATGGAACATGGAGAGTCCGGATCGGGACCTTGCAATATCTGCCAAAGCAGGCTCGAAACTGAAAGGCCCCGGGTGCGTTTTCCAAGGTGTACATCCGAATTCCTCGTTTCCGCGTTGTTATGACATGCCCTCCCAGGACGAAGCAGAGGACCTACGGAACGAGAACTGCTGACTCCAAATTGGCATGCACGTGGAACTTATGGCTTTGCCCGGCCCCAGAGAGAGCGCGGGAAAGTGCCTTGATGTCCTCACTGCTGCATAAGCTGGCTGCTGTGAGCGGGGCGCAAAAAAGTGCCGACACGCCGTAGCATTTGGGGATGCATCCTAGCCGTCGAAAGGGATTTGGACCCTCTTTGGACAGTCTCTCTCCCCCCCACCCCCCCCCAAGGCCCCAAGGATTTGAAAGGAGCCAACTGCCGCAGCAATCTCCCAGGGAGAGGGGCCCGGCAACTGATGACTTTGTAAAGGCGCGGACCCTTCCAACCAGGGCAACACCAATCCCCCTCCACCCCCATGGAAAACTGAACTCCTTGTGTCCTGATCCATAACTTGGCCCAAGAGAGAGTTTTCAGCTGATGTGTGGCCTGGAGCCATGACAGCAGCTGGAGGTAGATCGCCCGCTGTTCCAGCGGCTGCTTGGCTCAGTGTCAATTCTTGGTTCTTTACAGACTCTACGGTCAGAACTGTTCAGTTCATGCGGCAACGGAACACATGCTGCAAGCCTGAAATCACATCACCCTGGATGCTTGCTGTAGCTTTGGTATTCAATGACGATGGTAGTCGCAGAACATATTGGCAAGGGATGGGCCACTGCTTGCAAGTAGTGCAAGTTTAGGCGTCTTACCGCATCCGGCTCTTCATGGCAGGTATGGGTTGGATTATTTGTCATCAGCCAATGCCTGCTGCCGCGACAAACTCTGCCTGGTGACTTTGTGACACAGCAGCAAGGAATCATGTGTTGAAGCTACCAAAGAGAGGTCTGCCGAGAACACAGAAATCGCGGTTTCCGAAAATAGGCCCAATATAGACCCCCAAATAGTAGGATCCCCTTAGAATAAGGACCCCAAACAAGGTACCCCATGGCACCCCTAAAATCGTAGACCCGCAAATTTTGCGAGTCAGTGTGCGTGGTGGTGCAGGTGGCGCTGGAGCCGAGCAGAGGGCCGCCGAGAGGTCTACGAAGTTTGCGGTGGGCCACTTCTGAGGAGAGGTTTCGGAGTGGTTCTGGGCATGAGCGAATTTTTCCAACACAGCTGACTGCACATGGTTCTGGGGAAGGCTAGTGATCGTTGGTCCTGAAGCTAGGCTTCCAACACAGCGAAGTCTTCGAATAGTGTGAGAATACCAAAACAGTGATGTGGAGGTACAGTGGTGTGAGCAAGTTCGGCAGTAGCCACACGCAGCAACGCTTGCAAGAACAAGCCATGTTTGTGCCAAACACCATCGGAGGATGCCTCTGCCGCGCCGTCCTTCGAAGCTGGTGGTCGAGCCATGCTTACTGGCTTTACTGCGTCTTGATTCAGACTTGGTGGCCAATTGAAATCTTGAGGCTTGCACAAAACAGGGCTCCTTTGCCAGGCAAGAGAAGTTTGTGGATCGTGCCATGTAGGCATGACGGAATGGAACCCCTTCTCATTTTGAATATCTCCGAATTGAAATTGCTTGCCCGCAAGCCGGGCGGAGCATGAACAAGCGAGCACCTGCCACAAGCCACTGCTCTTTGCTGCTGCCATTGCCACTGCAGACCACCACTGACTTGTGTACCCACGATTCGTCCTTTGTATTGCGCGTGCTTCTTCTGGATGACGTTGAGGAGGCAGCTGCAAGGAAGCTGCCCGCAAATCGTCGTGCAGCGGCTTTAGTGACGTTAGTGGACGATAAACTACGTCATGGATGGGCATGACATCTTTCTCCAGAATGCGGCAGGCACTTAATGATTCTTCGCATGGGCCAAACCCTCGTCTACAGCACCGAACTGAACGAATGTTTGCAACGTTGCCTTTCTCGCATCTGCTGCTCATCTGTGTATGTGGGGCGAGCATCGCTCCTTGCCTCTTGAGGTTCTTTGTTGCCCCCACTTCTGGCCACATCCCCTCATTTCTCATTACCTTCCCCTAGCAGCGCTTGATCCGAATATCATCCGAATCAAGCTCAGGAGCGTACCTCGCTCAATGGCGAGCCGGTTGAGCTGACGCCCTTCTCGAGTTCAGTAGGGGCCGCGACGGAATGAAGCGAACATAAGGTTGCTTCTGGCCTCGAGGAAATATTGGGGATTTTGGTGTTTCTGATAACGTCGTAGCTCTGAGTGCGCCTCGTGCGGCCCTTGGTACTCTGAACACTGAGCATACTACGAGACGGACGAGACTTTCCTGGGTGTCTGGGCACTTAAGGATCCGGTGGGACGAGGAGCAGCAGGGCTGGCTGCTTGCCGGCATTACGGAACCTGGTTCAGTGCAAATTCCTGGCTCAACCTTGTCGCACGAGCAGGAGTGGGGCCCTAATGCTGCTGAAGCCCTTAACTTGAGATTGCTCGACCTTAACCTGAGATTGCTCCAAATGATGTCGTGGTGCATCCTGCAGCTGTCACTGAGGGTTGTGCGGCGCCAGACGGAACAGAGCATCACCAGTCTAGTGCCTCTCAGCTGCTGTTTACTGCTTGCAATTTTTGCTCGGAAGTGAACCTTGAAGCCAGTCTGCACAGCGTTGTGTTTGGGGAAGCACATTGGTCCATTTGCTCTGGAGCACATCGCTGCCTACCACGGTTCGTTGTGGGGTTGCAAGGTCCTTGAAGAATTTGATGCCGTACCCGGAGAAGGAGGAACCTGCAAAGCCAAAGGAGCGGGAGTTCAGCCCCGTGAGCTTCCTGGCCACCATCATCGGGGCATTGATCCTGTTGTCCACTGCCGTTGCCGTGCTCGTGCCGCTGGTCTCCGGTCTGTACAAGGACATGACGGGAGAGTACTTGGTGAGACTAGACGTGCCTTCGCTTTACTAATATGCCGACCCAGCACGTCCGAAAAAAGGCGTTGCGTGCAAGACAGAGAAAGAGCTGGCAAAGCGGTTACTGCACAGTTGCTTCGCAAAGTGGTTGCCGCAGGCAGTGCTAGCCACCCACTATATGCCTCTTCCATCTTCTTGCAGATGTGCTTTTGTTTGAATGCCCACTGGCGACCGCGTGGCTCAAGTATGACCATGCGCATATTGTAGCTGCTCTGAGCCTGCCAGAGCGACTGCACACAGCTTCGAGGCCCCGTGGTGTTGAGTCCACTTTAAGGACCACAGTACTCATGTGCAAGTTGAAGTGAACAAAATGTACCCGAGGATTGAGTGCGGTTCAAAGTTTTGATACGCCTGCCCCGCGGCAATCTCTCGAGATGGCCATGCGATCGACCCTTGCTTAAGACGATGCAGGGAGGTGGCAGCCGATACGGCCATGTAGCCACAAACCCGAGTGGGCTAGGTGGCAGGATGAGGGCGAAGCTGCCATGGCTGCTGGCTGTAGCAGCAGCTTTTTCAAGGCCATGATCCGCTGATACTGAAGAGGGCTGAGGTCGTGCCCACTCAAACTCACGCAGGCAGAATAGCTTTCTCAGCGTGCACGCTGTGAGGAAAAGCTTCTCCCCTCCCAGTTGGTTTGCCCTCGGCCTGTCCCGGGCTTTGCCTTCATGCCCAAGCCTGTGCGCTCTTGAGTTGAAGAGCAAGTTAGTGGCCAAAGCAGTGTCCAAGCCCATCGTGACCTTCATTGAATGGCATCTTCAGTAGACTGTTGCGGCCTGGGCGTGCACCGGAAATGGGAAATCGGGCCCAGGTTGATTGAACGCAAGTCCCCATGACGGGTTGTGGTGGGACTTGGATCTTGGACCACATCACCGTCTTGTAGAGTTCCGTAGAAGACAGTGGCCAGCTGAGTATGCCTTGAGATATGTACAGGTCTCTAAAGGCATCCCATGTTGGGGTGCCCGAAATGGGAGGCTCCGTGTTTTTTTGTAGGGGTTCCGAAGGGACGGCTTGAGTCGGAGGTTCAATGGGAGGTGACCTTCGACCTGGCGGGGCAATGGCGAAGCAAAGGCACGTTGTCCCAGCTCTTCGCGGGCTGAGCACACTGAAGACTGCAGATGCCATCTGTCCTGAAGGCTTCCCGGCAAGTTAAGCAACAACAGGGGTGGAAGGGTCCAAAGAAGCCTCCAAACCCCCTCTGCCAGCCCCAAGTAAAAGAGGCCCTCACATGCTCTCATACAACTGTGAGAGCAGAACAGAAGTATACAACCCTGATAGGCGCGATTTCGGGGGCAGCACAGGCCGGCGCCATCTGACCCCCAAACCCTGGCACCACGAGCATCACTTTCGCACACTGTAGGTATCAAACCCTCAACTGAAACAACAAAGGTTGAAAGGAGTAAGTTTTCTTTAGGATTTCTTGTTTTGGCTCTAGGCTTCAGGGTAGCAGAGAGTTGAGGGTTCAGATAGCATTCAGGGGTTCGGGTTTAGTTTGGTCCCCAAAAGGCCCTCTTGAAAGATCTTGAAAGACAGCCCCGTGAGGGTAGACAATCAGTGGATTGCATCGCTCTACATCTCTTCGTGACTGTTTCCTCAGCCTAGGGCCTGTCTCAGCACCCTCGCGGCTGCGCCGGGCGGGTTCCTTGCCCTTCCTGCCCTCCCTCCGGCCACGTGGCTACTGAAGGGTACGACTTGGGCCAATTGCGCCGCCTGTACATGCAAGGCGAGATGCGCACGGCTGGCCAAGGTCCGTGCGGCGGTCCGTTGTGGGCCTCCTCTCGTCCCGTGGGTCGCGGTCGGAGGTTGGCAACAAGTTGGCGGTTGCCACGCAGGACATTGTGTGTGTGTGTGTGTGTGTGTGCCGTGATGTGTCTTGTTGGCCAGGGGCCTGAAGATCAAGAATTGAATGGATGAGTTGTGTGAAGTCGGAGATGCGCAAAGTGCCCAGCTCAGAGTCCTTGTGGAAAAGGACTCCAAGCCTGTTGGCTCCCTCCCGGAGTTGGAGAGATGCAAGAAAGCTCCAGGACGGCCTGGGATAAGCTCAGAGAGAATCGTAGAGTTGGTGAGGTGCTCGTAGCTTTTCTGTGCCATAGGCAAGTCGAAGAGAGGCCTTCTCCCTTGCACAACCTTGCAGTCTGAAGGACCCCGAAGAGCAGACGGCTGCTTGCCTTGTTGCAGTACATCCAGAAATCCAGAAAAGCATCAGAAGCATCGCCCTCCGCAAGAGTAGTTAATGCAGCTGCATGTCATGAGGAACAGCACATGTGCAACGCAACTGCTAGATGGATCTCACATCTAAGAAGCTTAGGGAACTGGCAGTGGCGCTCAAAACATGTTGAGCTAGGAGGAGTCAGTCTCTACCAGCTTTGGACCCAAAACTGCAAGGTATGCATAGCAAGGCAAAGCGCATGAGTATCAGTTGCACAAGGCCAGCCCAGGCCAGCCCTGGAGGACGCTGCGCAGGAGGCCAGAAAAGCCTGGAAGGCCGGGGGCGATCAACATCTTTAGTGTAATTGGACTTCCGGAATACAGCCGTTTGCTTTCACAGCAATTTGGGCGATGTGATTTGTACAGCGACGCGGTTTCGCTCTTGGTTTGCCAGAACGTCCGGCTGGTCGGCTTCCTGCATGCACTTCACTTAGCCATTTTGGCCTCGTCTCCGAGAACATGTCTGTAGCCGGAGCGACAAGTATACTGCAGCTCCCAAGCCCATGTCCAGCGGTAAGTATGAGCGCATGTAGTCATATGGGCTCATAGGCTTAGGTTATAGGTGTATCTCAGGTCAACCACGTGAGCTCGCAAATTGTAAATGCACATGTCAAGCTTATTCAGCCTCAGTTGCAGCTTCGCTCACGTGCTACGAATGGCGACGGCGCAAGAGGTAGCAGAGAGCGCACAGGCGCTCATACTGAAGCATTTCACCCATTGGGATGCCGAGACTTGGCTGGAAAGTGTTCATGAGGCGTCAGGCTTGGTGGCGGAGTTCAGTTGGAAGCATGAATAGACCATTGACCTGAAAAGCATGCAATGCAGCACTGTGCATAGTACAGCAGAAGCCTAGTCCAAATAGATTTATGTCAAGCAATGTTTGCGGAACCTGGCCAGTAAGATCTCCGGTAGGATTACATTCCGGGCCATGCGGCGCTCGCCTTGGTTCTTTAACTGGGTCTTCCAGAGTATCTAGGGTCATCAGGGGTTATCAGGGGCCACCAGGGGCCACCAGGACTTTTTACAGAGGGTAACCTCCCCAAATAGCCCCCCAGCACCTCCTGGTCTATTCTGGGTTTGGTGCCGGCAGTTGGTGGGTGTGTGTGTGTGTGTGCGCGCGCGCGCGGGTGTTTCGGTTCTGGCTTGGGTGTTTTCCTTCGGTTGGTGTTGGGACGGTATCTCCTCAGGTTGAATCGCATGTTTTGCATGCGAACTCCCGGGCTGAGAAGCTTCCCCGCTCACATCAATGGTTTGAGTCTAGAGGAACAGGTGATTCATGGCGCGGGCCAAGACTGCACTTGCCTACTAGCAGCCTACCATTCCCAAGCACTGATCCCGATCCATGCCGTGCATTTCTAAGCACTGTGCCAGGATGGCAGTGGAATGATTGACAAGGACGAGCTTGCAACCATTATGCACCCCGGGGTGTGTTATGCAAAGTCTGTCAAATGCGTATGCATCACAAAACTGCAGCAGGGCTCTGTAGTTTGTACCGTGGCAACTGGATCCTGAAAATACACTTGATGTGAACCATCTGAGGATTAACCCCAGGACCTCGCCCGCCCGACACCTTGCCACACAAGTGACCTGCTGAGTTCTGTCAGGTACAAGATTTCATCCTCAATGAATCAGCGAGATATCGATCGTTTGCTTGCGGTTATAGATACAAATGGGGACGGTTTAATCGACTTCAGAAGCTTGGCCAAGTGCTCTATGCTGGCTCGGGGTTGTGGCTTTTTTTGCTGTGATAGGTTTTGGAGGTACTACAGCATTTGGAAGTTTTTCATTCCTGCACAGCTGCGGATTCAGGAGAGTTTGTAGCCTGGATCACAGATCGTCGAGCCGACCGAACTGTTGGCAACGATGGGTGGATAGAGCGCTTCGATGTGGAGGCGCTCTTGAGGCCCATGTTTGAGGTATTCGACCGAAACAAGGACGGGTTAATCTTGCGCGCCGAGCTCGAGGAATGCTCACAAATCCTGGGCAACTCCCTGAGCATCCATCCCTCCTCAGCACCTGACTGTCTGGCAATGGATTGGAAGCAGCTGCCGGCCAACGAAACAGTAAGCTTCCAACAGTTTGTGGATTGGCAAGTCAGCTCTCTGGAGAAATGCGGTATTCCGAATAACCAGCTGCCACGATTGCAGCTCGGATTTCATTTGCATTCTTTGCTTTGCTGAGTTTGTAGCATCGCTTCATTTCTTGGGTACGGCACGGCACCGTTCAGCACCGACTTCGAAGCCTCACATCACTGCAGTGGGACCCTTTAACTGAAGCCTTTTTGAAGGCTGGAGGAGCTCTGCGAGTCGCTGCAGATCATCTTCGACATCGACCGCTTGCATGAGCAGGGCGTCGAGAACTCCAAGGTCCACGATGCTCTGTCGGAGTCGGCCGGCGGCCCAGAGTGAAATCGCTGGTGCCACCGTGAATCTGCGTTCAATTGCCCTTGGACTGCGGCTAGCAAGGTGAAGAAGGTGGCAGATGCCACGCGCCGCATTTACACGCGCAAGTTGTCGCACCTTGGTGAATGACAGTTGGCACAGCACGAACTGGCTTCTGCAAACGAGCTTTCTTCAGAGATTGTATGATGCGAGCTGCACCCTTCCAAGGAACATCGACAACCAGGATCAGGCTTGTGCCATTGTTCGGCCGCTCAAAAGGGAGTAACAATGGTGAAGAATCGAGCCTGTCATGACCCGCGAGCCCAAAACCTGAACTTAGGAAGCCATTGCACACGGACACTGAGATCTTCGAATCTTGACAGTCGAAGCCCTCCGCTTGAGAGGCGGCGCCTGAAGAACGGGCTATGTGGGTGTGCCCGCCTGACGTCAACGACATGCACCTGCTAGCACGGCTTTGCGCCAAGCGAAACGGCATCAGGCGAGAGCCAGGGAATAGGAGTGGCACAGATCCGTCGCTGGCTTTTCCCTCCCTCTCTCTCACCAGAATCGACCTCCTAAAAGGCTGCTGAATTACCAGGAGGAGGGCACCATCGAGCCGGCACGGGCCTGTGGAGAGAACAGGTTGCGTGGCACGAAAGGCTAGAACTGGCACTTTGTTCTTTCTGTTCCATTCAGGCCGCAGCCGAGAGGGCGCGACACCGAACCAGCGCCATCCCAACCTCCTCGTACTCACGGCCAGGGAAGGGAAGGACCGAGTTGTTGAGAATCCCTCTCTCCTGGTCCCTCTGGGGTCCTTCCCGTGGAGTCCGTGGAGTCTTCACAGAAATCGTGGGGTCGTCATGTGGATGACAGGCACGTGGGTTACGCAGTGTACGCACGGCAGGAGTTCGGTGTCACATCTTCCGCAATCGCCAGCCGCCAAGAAGATCCGCAAGCTGTCCATCCGAAGCCACTTGGGCAGTTATGGGGGTTTACGAAAATAGGGAACCCCCAAAAACACACCCCAAATAGTAGGATTCCCTTATAATCAGGACTCCAAAACGGTACCCCCCAATTTCGGATATCTTGTCTGATTCAGAACAAAGCGAGCAAAATGTCTGATGCTACGAATTGCCGAGGAGCCCAGGACTCAATCACAGCCATGGTTGGCGTAGCTGCACATGCTTGGAAACCAAAAGCCCGGCCCCCTCGTTGCACAGCAGAGGTGAAGTTCGCTTAGCGATCGGACACGTTTCGGTGTGCATCCCTGACGTGCTCACGGATCTGCCGCCAGCTGAGCGACCTTGGATGGCGCAGCTTGGCTTGATCCCCCCTTTGGCAGCTTTAGCCCCCAAACCACAGGGCCGAGCAGCCCTGGACATGCTTGAGACTTTAGACTGCATTGAGCCACATGGCCAATTGTGCATCCTAGGAAAGTAACTCGATCCCAGTATGACATCGAGCAGCGGCGGATGATCGACGATATTCTGATTTATGTCTTGAACCGACACTTGGCAGAAGCCCCCCTTCCTCCCCGCCCTCCGGAGGTGGAGCGCATCTGGTCATCTTGCGCAGCAGCACGTGCTGAAGCGTGCGCAAGAATGAAGCACGCGTTACAGCTGTAGCATTAGCTGGCTGCTGGCCACTTGGGAGCTCGGAACTACGATTTCAGGATGCGCTTTAGAGGCTCGTGGCCCAGCAACATCATGGAGCCAGGAAGGCTTGAGTTTGGTTTTGCTGATTGCCTTGGCAGTCTTTTCGGATGCCGGGAACGCGTGGAAGGCTTCATTTATGTTCATTCTATCAAGGCTTGTCCGAGGGGATGCGCTCAGTACTGGCACAAGCATGCAAGAATGCAACCATGCAAACATGCAAGCACGCCCGCTTCCATGCTCTCACAGGCTGGCAGACAAATGCCCAGCTTTGGCACGCTTGCCTTGCGACTGCTGGCTGCGTGCTTGTTGGCTCACTTTCTATGCTCGCACCCACCCATGCCCACACCGGCACATGCACATACCATCATGCAGGTGTGCCGGCTTGCATGCACGTGTGCGGACTGATGGGTGCGGACACTACGGAACTCTTTCTTGGCCCAGGCTTTGCCCTCAAGTCTGTTCGGTTCCGATCAGCGTCAAGATAACATGTGCAATGAGCATGGAGCGCGCCATTGTGGTCAATCTTCCCTTCCTCCCCTTGAATTTGCTTTGCACATCGATCTTGCCCTTTCCTCATCTGTGCAGCGCAAGGAGCAAGTACTACGTGGACGGTGATGAAGGAGCATGTTTCTGCGCCAGTCATTTTGCTGGCCAGAACGGCTAAGCACGTTCCTATGTGGATTGTGCCAGGACACTCGGCACTTCGACAGAGTCTGGAATGTGCTACCCGCACCTTTGCAACTCTTTGCTTTGTTGAAGGCACAGGCGCCTGGCATGCAACTTATCAGTTGTTCAGACGTGGTCGTCTGTGTCACCAGCGTTCTGTCTTCGTGTCCTGATCTGGCTATACACGATTCCGAGCCAGGACAGCTCTCGGGGCGTAGATGGTGCAGGCTGTCAAACTGAGGCACTTATGGCCGACTCCATCAGCTGGCACGGCACCAAAACAGCTCTGGAGACAGCGGAGAACTATGGCCTCGTGAGCGCGGAGGCAGACCCGACATCCAGAGCCTCCCCACAGCTCAGTGCTGCTTTTTCGGGCGAATTTCTTGGAATCACAGCAACCGGATTGAAGTTTAGCGCTTCACGTAACGACCTCCCAAGAGTGCTGGCAGGCTTGTGACAAGTATACGGCATTTTGCCTGCAATTTGGGAGGGCCTTTGCAACCTGTCGCACTGCAATTCGCACGTCGCACGGTACCAGTCCTAGTGTCGACTTGGAAGCAAAAAAGGCCAAGTCTTGAATCGTTCTGGAGCCCAGGAGCACATGGAGGCAACAGCTGAAACGCACATCCGGGACATCTACTCCGAGCAGGAGCTCCAGCAAATGGACAGCATTGAAGAAGCCGCGTCTTGGCTCGACTACCAGGGACTACCCGTAACATCACCCACAAGAAGCTCAAGCACCACTTTGCTACGCAGAGCCTTCAACGAAATTCTCGATGTATCGAGGGTCTGAGTGGTGCAAAGTGGACTTTGATGAATGAGGTAGGGTTCGGTGGTTCAGGATTTAACATATGACGTGGTCAAAATCACCGAATGCTAATTTAGTAGAGCGGGTAGTTGTTGCGGCAAAACGCCGAGGATCGATGATAAGGGACGCGTTAAATGATAGAGGTATTTGATACGATAGGATAAAAGTGCAGTAGATGAGAAGCATGGGAAACGTTAGGGGGGCGAGCTAACTCAAAAACAGGCAAGGCTTAAACAAGTCATGTTGACGCCGAGTCATATGACGAATCACATCGCTTGATATGTCGAGTTGTGGCTTACCGAATCAGGCTTTGGGCGGGGTGGAAGAGGGGGGTGGGGGAAAGGAGCGATTGCCATGCAAGAGAGGCTTGAACTGCGTAGGGACTTTGGTGGCATTTGTCCAACCCCCCTCCGCTGTGCACGTCGAAGCACAGCCGTGCGTTCGTCAGTGCTGTTGTCCCGCAAGGCCTACGAGTACCTGGAGGAGCATGTGAAGGTTTCACCGGTCGAGATCCTGGCGGCCAAGCCCTCGGCATTTCTGTGAAGGATACGCAGGATAAAGAAAAGTGGCAAGATGCAGATGCAGATCAGTGAGCATGTCTTCAGTCAATCGTACAGGTGCTGTCCGAGCTGAAGCTGATCGAAGTAGATCAGAGCATCTGGAGCCAGCTGCTGGAGGACGAGGGAATGGACGCCTTGCAGGAGCTGGAGGGGTGACAGCCTGTGACAGCTCGGTGCTTCGCGCAAATCCCAAGAAGACAGAGACACAGTCAGCGCCACATGTTGTGATGTCAAAGACATATCAGCACAAACTTTTTCGATCCGACGTTATAAGAGCTTGTTCCAAAATGAAGGTTGCCAAAAAACAGAACACAAGGCACGGCAGCTTGCTAGTTTGCCACCGACTGGGGACCACGATTTTGGGAAAGCTCTGCAGGGTACGAAGAAATATGTAGACATGTTAATCTGTGCCTCGGAGGCTTTGGGGAGCAGCACGGGCGCAGATAGCGGCTCCAAGCCTTAAGGTGTTTTAAGGCGTTTGATTTCAGCATGGGCTGCTTTAAAGCCGACGAGGTTTCGTGTGGAGTGTTTTAACAGAGACCGGCTGTCCAAAGGAAGCTTGAATTCACTTCGACTATGCGGTTAAGCCGCGGCTAACCCGGCTTGCTGTATGCCACGTTTTGTGGCAAGCGAGTGTCACCCTTTCAAGAGATCGTGGCCATTACAAAAATGGCAACTTCAAGTCTGTTAATGAAAAGGTCGTGAAGGGATCCGGGCTGTCTTGCGCCTTGGGCGTAGCACGTGCGTAGTACTGGGCTATGGAAGTGTTGAAAATCAGGGCTTGGATGCCTCCAACCACACTGGCAACCAGATGCCGCGGGACCAGGCGCAAGGGGACAGGGGAGCTCTGCAACATCTGGCCGTTTGCAGTGCCAAGGCATTTCTGAGTCACTGTCCGAGAGGAGAGGTGTCCTTGATGCCGTGTTTGTTGGACGATAGCTTTAAAATATGTTTCTTCGGCTCCTGGTACCAAAGTCCCTGGCACCAGGAACTGGAAAATTTGGTGGACATTTTGATCCGCGAAGTGAGACCCGACTGGCATTGGACATGCTCTGTGGAAGCTTGTTCTTTTGCATCGGTTTCTGGATTCTCCAACACTGTATGCAACTAAGGTACCAGGAGCAGCTGCCCTGCGAATTGCGGCGAGACATCCAGGCTGCATGTCCTGAGGCTGGAGCCGCAGGGTGCGATGGAGTTGGCTGGGTCTACTTGCGCTCGTAGCATCTTCTTTCGGATCACGTAGTGATCACGTCCAGCATTTGTGACTGTCCGCAGCCACAAGTGGGGCTTGGAGGGGGGGCTGGTCTTGAAAACCGTATTGCGATACTGCATGCTCCGCGAGGTCGCGTGGCTCGCGGAATGCATCCTTCAGTGACTCGTTGCAGTAGATTGCGCAAGCCAGTTGGCGGGAATGGCCGTTGCAAAGTTTAAAGTTTAGAGGGTGGTTCTGTCTCTTGCTTGTGTGGAAGATTTGCAGCCATGGCCCCCGGCTGTGGGTAGATGCCGATGTAGACATCGCCATGATGAGGAATTGAAAGCCTCGCACTTAATTTCGGAGCATGGTTAGGTGTCCGCTGCCGGCTAACTGGCGAAAGGTTTGGCGCCATTGTCAGACCCTGAGCCACATGCAAGGTGGGTCAGGTCCAATGTGGCAGTCCAATGTGGCACATGCACAGAGGTGGTGCAGTCTACGTCGCAGCATTTGCATCCTTGAATTGGCCTTCTGTAGGTGAGCCGCTCTACGTTGGACCAGAAGGCCAGAGATGCTTGGGGGGCCCGGAACTGGTAAGAGGATGGGAAAACACAGCGAATGATTCTTGGGACCGCCTGGTACCCTGAAATCAGGCACGCCTTCGGACATCCCTCCTCATCTGCCACATTTCACAAGCTTGGCTTCCCAGGCTGCATTTCAGGCTGCTTCCTGTTGTTTTTGCTTCGCGATCCTTCAGCTTGTGGCTTCATACGGAAGTTCGATCGACATTGGCAGAGTCTGGGGTAGACCACCAAGGTCTAAACATGCCTAAGCTGCAGCAAAAAGTCGAGGCTTGGTGCATCATCTGGGCTCGCCTGCGGCCGACCTGCGCCAAGCAGATGGCAAAACAGCTAGGTGAGTGCCAATGACAACTGAGGCTGGCATTCCCGCAATCAATGCTCTGAATCATGTGTGGCAGGTGCAAAGGCCCGGCAGTTCGGAAGGGAGGCACGGCGCACAGCAGACTAAGCCAACGCGATCGAGGAAACCGATTCCTTAATTGAACAGTCTTAAGATGATGTCGTGCGCTGAGGTAAGCAGCTTGAAAGACTGCTGGACAGGCCGGCCGCTGGCATGCGATCTGACATGTTTCAGCATGTGCGTCTGGCAGGCCCACATGTGGATCCTAGATCGCAAAAAGAGTTCTTCTACTGTGCCGCCGCCGGTGTCCGCCTATCGCAAAATCCCTGCCAGGATCTGCGTGGATCGCATCGTGCTTGGGTTTTCAGGATGATAGATGCAAGACACAGGCACTCTGCCCACACGGCAAGTACTGGGAGGAGTTGAGCTTCGTCGTCCAGTGCGCCGAGCTTCTGCAGCGCAGTGGCGCTTTCTCAGCGATGTCTCCTCCAGCTGAGAAGGCAAGGATGTGAAGACGGTTGGTTCGGGCGCTGAGTAGTTTTGGCTTTCCAGGGCTGCCCGCAAAAAAAACA